>CM067373.1:164541534-164576106 GCA_034401795.1 Chaetoderma sp. LZ-2023a | reverse complement strand
CAGCGTGCAGCAATGTCAGCAGTACTGCCGAGCAGTGAGCCCATTATTTTGCTTTTCATGCATGGCATACTTCCGCGAAGTGGATGTCATTTTCTTTAATTTCATACGTTGCCTGTATATCTGGGTGAACTCCGTTTTGGATTCATTCATAAAGAGATTCTCATTTTTTGGTCTGCTTGCAACTATTGGCCGTTAAGGGATTTCTTTTTCTCGTCTATCAAATCCACATCGTCAGCTTACTCTAGCTCTAGCGGCAAGCCCATCAGGAACATTGGAGAGTTGGTCTTGTTGGATTTTCCCGTGCAGATTTCAGTGCTGCGGCAAGGTAGCAGATGAAGAGCTCCGGGGTTAGATCATCTCTCTGTGGGAACCGATTGATGTCTCAAACTCTACAGACTTCAATGTTCTGACTAATACTCTCATCTTGGTGTCTGAAGGTAACAGTCTCATTAACCACAGCTCATCGTCATTGCAACTGGCCTGGTGTAGTACATCTATTATCGATCAGTGTTTAATTGTGTTGAAGCGCTAGTGACGTGTCCTTTCAAATATTGTGAAAAACGCAGTGTTTGGCCATGACTGCAGACACGAGCAAGTGTGGCGCCCATACAATATCTACACAGCTGCATCCACGTTTTAAGACACCTTGACAGGATCCAGTGAAGTTATCGATCTTGTCTCAGATCCACGACAAGGAATATTTTGTATTGCCATCCATTACCCTAGGTTATTAAGATGCACTGTTACGTCATTTCATGTCTCATTAGCCCATAATTCAATTTTTCAGCTATTTAAAAAGTGTTCATTCTGCCATTTGTCATATTAACATTTCATGAAATAAATGAATATTGGTCAATTAGATTTGTCAGATTGTGTCTATCACTCTGTTTAGAAGATGATACCATTTGAAATATTCATTTATTAGCAAAACATTTGAATCGTCGGCAGGTTTTCAACATCGGGCAAATTTTTGACTTTTTACTACCCTAATTGCATAACTGATATGCATGTAGAATGTAGAAAATCGTGGCGGCCACAAAAGACACATTTTGACTTGTCAATCATTGCTCTAGGTATTCTGGATTTGTTGCTATCCACATTTCATTTCTCAGTACCACCTAATTCACCTTTCCAGAGTATGCACCCATCATATGACGTCATAATCATCTACGCGGTGTGTAGAATGACATCATAATGGATGACGTCATGAATGACGTCGATAAGTACGTCACGAACGCATATTTGAAGACGGTCTATGCCTTGTTGTACAAATTGTTTGCTTTTACTATTTAAAGAATATTCTGTTGAATATTTTGAAACTAATTTGACTAGGCGCTGTTGCTGCCATAGGCAGCAACAGCAACCAGTCAAATTAGTTACAAAATATTCAACAGCTTCCCTGTATAGTTTTCAGGAAATTGATAGCTAGGGCATTCGGAAATCGATCAGTTCAAACACGGCGAGGTGTGGGTGGAGCTTAGCTAGTGATGGGCGGGGCATAGCTAAAAAATGGAAAGGTCCATTGCATTTTTTGCAATTTTCAAAAATGGGAATTCTGTCAACTTTCATATTAACAAGATTATAAGCGATAAATGAACAATAAATGAACATTGGCCTTTTGGATTCCTCAGATTGTGTCAAATACTCGCAATATTAAGCTGGTTGCTGATAATACGTCTATAAATATGACCTTTTGACCTCTGCTGACATAATTATTCAACTGATTTGCATCTATCACATAACGAATCGTAGAGGATCATAAGAGCATCATTTGAGCATGTGATTTACTAGTCTACAATGATTATATCGAATGTTTTACTCATTTGTATCACTCCTACACCTTAATATGGTCTGTGTCCTTGTGAGTCATACATGTAACATGAATCCATTAGCATCAGTAGTAAATCACCTTTTACCGCATGCTAACGTGCATACCCTTAAATAGGACATCGAATGCTCTTGGAAAAATATAGCTTTCTCAATTAGTGTATGGAGAGTGGTGCAAGGTGGATCCCTTCATCCCAGGACTAATGTAAATCAGGTTGAGTGACCAAAATAAGTGGAACCAGGTCGGTCTGTATAATTGTGGATTAATTGTCATTGTGATATTTATATATAAATAAAATATAATAAATTCATGCTTTATTATTTACTATCACGCATTATTCGTTCGTTTATCGACATCTGTTATACGTTTACCAATTCACAGTTCCCGAGTATCCATCTATCATCTCACGTCATATCATAATCAGCTAAGTGGCGTGTAGGATGACGTCATTACGTCATACATGATTCTATTTGACCCGTCTTTATCTCTTAATAGTTCGACACGTTGTTCGAATTGTATATTTTTACTATTTAATAAACATGCTGTTGAATATTTTGAAACTAATTTGACTTGACGCTGTTGCTGCCATAGTCAAATTAGCTCCAAAATATTCAATAGCTTACCTGTATAATTTTCTGGAAATTGATGTCAAAGAGTTCAGAGATCTATCGATCACAACACGAGCGTGGGTGGAGCTTAGCTAGAGATGGGCGGGGCATAGCTACAAATGGAAAGGCTCATTGCAGAAAATGTTTACATTTACTCCGCATGTATGAAAAAGACTTAATTTAATTTGAATCTCTCACATTATTTGCCAGTATTTCGGAGTTTCTGGCTATTTCTCTAGCTTACAAATACACAAATTGCTTTGAGAGTCTTTTACAGTGTGGTAAAAACGGGAGGGCGAGGATTTGCAATCTCTCACTGTTCTTGTTTTAGTTTTCCATCTTGTCCCATTTGCAAATAAAGAAGTGCCTATATCTACGAATCGGAACGATGTGCTGATTAAGGATTTCGATTAAGTATTTGTTGAAGACACATAGTTTACTCTTGATGTCGGAAATTACTATTCAACAGATCCCGTAATTATGGACTTTAGCCCTCGAATTTGTTCAAGAAAATTTCAAATTTCTCATAGAAAATGTCCATTTGCAGGCCAAGCGAAGGATATTTTTGAAAATTTACCACTGGAACGACTGGCTCGGTTATCGAGTCAGTCATTCCAGAGGTAAATTTTCAAAAATAGTCTTACCTTGGCTTGTAAATGGGCATTTCTGAAGAGCACTGCAGAAGCCGTTTTTGACTGATATAAGTGTTAACGCGTTAATAAAACGAAGACCCGCATTTTAACATGATACAAAATAATTATTTAGGAAAAGTGAAGAAAACACGCACACTACACTTTTCACAACTACGAATAATATGCTTTAATCAAGTACAGTCTATCCTGCCTGTGCCAGACACATGCCCTTCTGGCTAAAGTTGGTGGTTCTGTAAGAGTCGTGGAACCACCATAATTTTGCTACGAACGGGGTTTCTCTTTAGCAAATCCGTTTCCTTAAACGGCCACCCATTTACGTTACACGCAGTGTCCGCAATAAACAGGTTTATATGGTGTTTAACCACTTACAATGTCGCAGCAATTAAGTACTGCGTTATCGTGCGCTTTAATAAAACCAATTAGAGATATAAAAAATATTGTAACTATAAATACACGGACACATTTGTTATTTAAAAGTATAAGTATTTGTTCCCTCAATATTGATATTCATATCAATTCCTGAATCCATTTCCTCACTCAATCATATGACGTCATAATCAACTACGTGGCGTGTCGGCTGACGTCATAATCATGACGTCATGAATGACTCGATATAGCCCGTCTTTAAAGCTTAATAGTCCGACACCTTGTACGAATTGTTATGTCTTTACCATTTAATAAACATTCTGTTGAATATTTTGAAACTAATTTGACAGGTGGGGGGGGGGGGGCTGGGGGCTGTTGCTGTCTTAGGTAGCAACAGTACCTAGTCAAATTAGTTTCCAAATATTCAACATGTTTCCAGGTATAGTATTCTGAAAATTGATAGTCCACAAGTTCAGGGATCAATCGATCCCAACACGAGCGAGCTGTCAAATGCCATCCTGAATGTTTGTGGCATCATAGATTTCTGTTATAAATTCTTAAATAACATATCGATTTAATGAAATTAATTGTAAAATAGGTCTAACGCTTGGAACTCAAAATTTCGAGATTCTCAATTTTAAGCTGTACAGGTAAGGTGTTGAATAAGTTTAAAACTAATTTGACAAGAACAGCTCCATGTTAAATTAATTTCAAAATATTCAACATAAGTAAATTAATATTTATTAAATTATAAATGACTTTCTAATTCCTCTTTCGCGTGCAAAGGGTTATACACGCCTATTCGACGCCTCGTGAGAATAAGACTACGATAATCGATATTAATACATAGCTGACGCTCTCCACTCATCACCTCCCCTTTGACGTGAAATATTACTAGGCTACTCCGACGATTAACATTATCATCGTATTTCTTAAAATATAAAATTATTATTCTAAGGGCATGATAGGCTATTAAATTAGGACTACCTCTAAATAAATGACCTTCATTTCTTATGACGTGACATGCACCACTAATGTATGTATCTATTTTGTTTTCATTTTATTATATGGCACGTTTCATTTCAATTTAGTGTAGTGATGTATACGGACGTTCGAACAAGCGTTGGCTGTGTAAGCTCGAAGGTCAAAAAATAAATACTCTATTATAATAGCATACGATATTAGTCATCTAAAATAAAACAATCTGTTCATTTGTAATAAAACCAAGTGTGATTTGCCCTTCGATTGGACAATATTAGTCGTATTTTTTCATTAGATTAATACGTACATGCATACATACATTTTAATACGTACATTCGTGCATTAGATTATGAAAACAATCAAACAATGAAAGATCGTATGATTAATAGGATATTATTTTTCAATTTATTTACAGCAACCACTGATCTAAAGATCACCTGGGGTTTTTTTTGGTGGGGTGGGTGGCGGCAAATGATGATACTTTTGTATGGCTGGTAGTAGAACGTCCATCTGCCATATAGCCTAATGATCCGTCAACATACGAATCTAAAGCGCATTTCCTATGACAGCTTCACTGCCTCACGTGACCAGTGTAGTTTAACACACACGTCGGTTGCGCAATATGGCTGTAACGCGCCAATATCGAAATTTCACGATTAGCCAACGGCGCAGGGGCTCAATATCGAATTTGATATCGGCGCGCCCGTTAGTAAAGGGCACAAACCCAATATCGGATTTGACATCGGCGCGCCAGTTGGTCAACCGCGCAGAGGACCAATATCGAATTTGATATTCACGTGCCGTTGGCCAACGACACAGGGGACTAATGTCAAACATGTTACCAATCTCAAATTACACAAGTTTCTGATTCTAGAATTCTGCCTATAGTGTTTACTCAGGTCTTACACACTGTTGTATTGCAGTGACGGTGGACGAAAGTTACAGAAGGTTCCACACTTGATAAAAGTGAATACGAACTTTAAGGGTTTCTAAAAATAAAATTGTTAAAATTGGGACTTGTGTCTCTAATTCAATTTCACAACTTAAAAATTGTTATTAATTTATATGGAATGAAATCATCATATGTTAAAATTGAGTTCGTTTCATTACCTATATGCATGCAATTTAAGTCTCTAAAAGTAAACAATTTTAACAAATTCGATATTGGTCCAAGTGCCGCTGGCCAACATGCGCGCCGATATCAATTTCTCTAAATGAGTTCTATGAATGCGTATCTGCACGGACGCAAATACTTTCCCGTGAACAATCAAAGCTATTGAATCAATTAATGAAATTTTTTCTCTATTTTATTAACTGTTTGATAGATATTATCACAATCTATTAATTACGAACACGTGTTGAGATTTTTTGCACAAAAGAACCTATTTCAATAATGTACATAGAATAGGACATCAAAACGTGGTCTCAGAAGACATATGATCGCTTATTACAGTCCATTGGTAAACTATGGTAAATCGCTTTCAACGCCAAAAAGATACTGGTTTGTTAGTACAGGTAGTCTTGTCTACCCGTAGACCCGTCTAAATGAACAAACATATTCTGACCCCAAAGCAGATGTCCATTATTATGCATATCATATTTTCGTTTTTCGCTAAAAAGGATTCGATAAGATATAAATATTATATACTGGTACACTTGTCTTAATATCCTGTAAGGTTAAGTAATCTCCATCAATACGCCCTTGACCACGTCACATGGCCTAATTATTTCATTTGTTAGGTTTAGATAGCATTTGTAGGATTCATTATTTCACATATACCTATCTACAAAGCATGAAACTAAAGAAAATGACGACCCACTTCGTGGCGGCGAACCATGGAGGAAAAGTAAAATCCTGGGCTCACTGCTTTGTAGTACTCCTGACATTGCTGCACGCTGCGTCATGGGGAACATAGCTTTCCAGTCCTTCTGGAAGCTATGGATTCGTAGATCAAAGATGCCCTTGATAAAGAGGCTACGTTTATACAATGCAACCTGCGTACCCTTGATGCTGTATAACTGTAACAGCTGGGCAGCTCCAAAGGCAGCTCTAGACAAACTTGACGCCTGCCACCGCAAACACCTACGCAGCATCACTGGACACCGATGGCCAGAGAGCATAATTTCCAACGATGCACTATACAAGATGTGTAATACGCCGCCGCTGTCTGTAAAAGTTGCCCAGCAAAGATGGTCCATGTTTGGGCATGTGCTAAGGATGCCAGAAGACACACCAGCACAGAGAGCCTTGGAATTCGCCCTAGTCGGAGCCAGCAAACACAGAACCGGGAGAGGACGTCATTGCCTAAATCTGCTAATCGTGCTACGAGGTGACCTCAAGAAAGCAGGATTAGGTACACTCAAGTCAAGAATGGACCTGAGGAAGCTAATGATTTCGGCTGAGGATAAGACACAGTGGACAAAAGCAAAGAAGGACTGATTGCAGCTGTATGATGTTTCTACTACTACAGCCGCTGTATTACTGTATTCTGACTCTAGTCTTGGCGCGGCGGTCCAGTGGAAAGATGTCTGGTTGCTGATGCTATGCGGAGTTGCAGTATGGCGGTTCGATCCCCCGATCGGGAGATGGAGATCAACACATTAAACTAATGGGTGCATGACTGTCGGCTAAGTTAGCACATGGAAATTGAAGCCGCACGTTGCCAGTGTGTCAATAAAATAAAAATACATTATTGCCCTCATGTGCTGTTATTGACCGTACAGGCCAAAGATTTTTGCATCCCATGCAGGACACATCGGGCAATATACCCTGCGCCAAAGACATGTTTTAATTATATTATGCTGACCAATAGACCTTTCCAGAGTAATGACGTCATATGACGTCATAATCCGCTAAGCGGAGTGTAGGATGACGTCATAATCATTGCGTCATAAATGATTATATATGAACCGTCTTTAACTCTTAATAGTCCGACACGTTGTACAAATTGTATGTCTCTAGTATGTAATAAAAATGCTGTTGAATATTTTGAAAACATTCAACAGCTTAAGTTGTATAGTTTTCTGGACATTGATAGTCCAGAGGTTCAGAGACCGATCGATTCCAACACGATAGAGGTGTGGGCGGAGTTTAGCTAGAGAAGGGCGGAGCATAGCTAAAAATGGAAAGGTCCATTGTGTTAACACGCTGATTCTCAAAATGGAGTCTAAGAAACGTCGACTTTCTCAACCGCATTATTTTATAGAATGTTCATGCTTTGAGATGGCATATTGTTCGCAGATCAATATTCCCTCTAGACCCCTTTGAATAACTATTTCAAGATGTACGCTAGCTTCACATCGATTGTTCTTGAAGCAGCACCATCTGACAGGCAAGCCACCAAAACCATCCATTTTCAAAGATTACCATCATTCAACCTCACAAGCAACACAAATCTATATCATCTGACAGTCACACCACCAAATCACCATTTCTCAAAATTTCTATCGATCAAGCATGCGAGCAAAACAAATTACGTGTTCCGAAAGGCTAAGGCGGGTCGGAGAAGTCACGCCTCGTCACCGACTTCGGAACATTATGGTTGAATCAAACTCGGCATGCGCCATCAAGACCAACAATCTGAAGTACAGAATGCCTTCATACAAGATATGAACGCAATGAAAGTATTTGATGATTATTGGAATCCTTTCTTAGTAGCTTGTGATATAGCAATGGAGGAATCCAGTTTTAGTTATGACCTGCCCGTCTTTAGCTAAGCTCCTCTCACACTTCGCCCGTGTTGGGATCGATCCCTGAACTCCTTGCCTATCAATTCCCAGAAAATTATACATGTAAGCTGTTGAATATTGTTCATTTAACTGGGTGCTGTTGCTGCCTATGGCAACATCGCCCAGACAAATTAGTTTCAAAATATTCAACAGCATGTTTCCTACATAGTGAGGGCATACAATTCGTACAACAACGCTTAGTCCATCTTCAATTATGCGTTCCTGACGAACCTAGCTACGTCAATCATAAGCAACAACAGCAACCAGTCAAATTAGTTTCAAAATATTTAACAGCTTACCTGTATAGTTTTCTGGAAATTGATTATTAGCCAGTTCAGGGATTGATGGACCTCAACGCGATCGGGGTGTGGGTGGAGCCTAGCTAGAGATGGGCAGCATATGCAATTCTCAGTTCACCAAAACATGTCAAAAGACACAAACATAGTGAGAAAGTGAGCTAGAAACCTGTTCGCATGACTATATGGCGCATGCCAAATTCGAGGCGGAAATCTTAATGAGTTTTTCCTCACGAGAATAAGTCGTACCCATTATGATTGCCAGACCTAGGAAAGCTTAAACATGGTATACAGTCTAATATTTTGATATGTCGAAGCCTGTGTCAGCCAAAGCATTTATAGAGACTATGTGCAGAATCTTTTTACCACATACGCGGACAGCTAGACAAAGGCCAAATAGTGGACATATTGTAGGATGATCTCATAGCATGGATATTGATAGAGCAATCATGAGATGAGCGAAGAGAATGAATACATCATCGGGTATCACCAGAGCACGCTATCTCCTAGAACAGGGGCGGGTTTTGAAGCTCGCTGACAACAGCAATGAGCTGTTTGCCTTCCGAAGCGGATAGACTAGCTCCATAGCAACAGACAATCTAGGTTTTCAGCATGCGGTTTAAGGATGCAGTTTGCAACATAATGGTGTATTCCCTGTTCATACATCGAAGCAGATTGCCGTATAATGGTCCATGTTGTAGATTCAGTCAAAAATCTCCAGGGGCGCCGGAAGCACGGGGGCACCGGGGGTGGGGGTGGGTGGGATGTGTGTGGGGTGGTAAGAGAGCTGCGAAAATTAGTTAAAAAGCAATTTATTTTTGCGGACTGGGAAGAAGAGGCGTTTAACAAAGCAACCAAAAAACATCTTCTTTACCTCAGATATTTCTTTCATTTTAAATAACCAAGATTCAAACATCAAGCTACAAGCTACTATTAGTGGAACATCAGTAGCCCTCTTAGATGCCACGATATATAACGGTCCTCAGTTTGATTTCTCAGGAAAATTAGAATATAAATTATTCTTTAAGCCAACAGACTCAGAAAAATCGTTTCATCCTCCACGCACATTTAAAGATCTGATCAAATCGCATATCATAAGATTCTTTCAAAACACTAGCAAACGGCATAAACTGAATGATGCGTGCTCGCCTCTGTTTGATGCTTTCAAAGCACGTTCCCGTTTTCTTAAACAACTATATTGTAACCCAACAAAGATTTCCGAGTTTTCAAACTAAGAATGAGTATCATATCCGGACAAATATGCATTGTGATTCTGCGAATGTAGTCTATTTGATCAATTGTGCTCTTTGCCAGAAACAGTATGCTGTTGAAACATTTAGAGTGCGTGCTAGACGCCACGTTTCTGATATTAACGCCTCAGCAGGTACACCAATTGCTCAACATTCCAATTTCTTAACCCTTCAGCTAAGCATCATTTTAAAATCATGCCAAGAGAACAGATTCCGACTCTGGATAGTGAATAAAAAACAAGGTCATTTCGCAAAATACGGGAAGGCCATTGGAATAGAACACTCCAAACAAAAAGCACAATTTTGGAATAATGTAGATTCTGGAATATCACAAAAAAACAAAATTATCCCATTTCGGCTAATATACAATGGACGTAATGTTGAATTAGCGAAAACCACGAAAGGTGAATATTCACATCTGCAATCTAAATTAAAGGAACCGATCAAAGCACGGCCAGTAATCGCTTACAATAGAAATCCAAACCTGAAAGATTTGCTGGTAAGATCAAAGTTAGATCTCATGGTTCCTGAAAACAATAACAATGTTCATCCGCCCTAACTATTCTTAAATAGATTTAAACCCAACCAAAATCAATGGTGGGGTAACTTGAAATTATATGCGTAGGAAATGTTTTAATTGTGTGTGTACAAAGGTATGCTGCGTGCGTGCGTGCATACGTGGAGTGCGTGAGCGCGTGTGCGTGCGTCCGTGCGTATAAATGTGTGTGCGCGTATATGTATATGCATACATTCATTCATGAGTGTGTGGGTGCATGCGTGCGTGTATGCATGTGTGATTGCATTCGTGTATTCATACATGCATTCATGCGTGCTTTCGTGCGTTATTATTGCGTGCATTCGTGCATACATTTATTCACGAATTCATGCATATGTGCGTGTGTGCGTGCATTCGTGTGTGTAGTTTCTCAATCATGTAGGATCAATCCCAGCCTTAATCTGTTGAAGCGACCTACTCTTTAGTACACTTTCCCCCAAATAAGTTCAAGGGGTGGAAGGGGTGGGCGGGGGGGGGGGGGGAGGCGACTCTAAGTAAATCTAAACTTGATATCGATTGGACAAATTTAGGTAAAGACATTTTAAATTAAAGTCATGCGCCACAGCGTTATTCATTGTTAAGACGGACGGACGGACTGATGGATGCGTGGGCGGATGCGTGGTTGGATGGCAGGCTCAGCGTGCGTGCGTGCGTGCGTGCGTGCGTGCGTGCGCGCGCGTGCGCGCGTGCGTGCCTGTGGCTTAATACGTTTATTATGTGAGTCCGGGTCCGGGTAAGGATTCATACTTTTGTCTGTGAGTCCGGTCGCGGTCCGTCATTTAGTATTGAAGTCTGCCTCCTAGTCCTGGTCGGGTCTGTCTTTTACTATGTTATTTGAGTCCTGATCCGGATCATTTAGTATTATCCTACATCTCGAGCGTGCTAGTATAATCAAATGTAGGCATACACAGTGTCATTTCAGAGTTGGACTTTGCAATGTGATAATGTTCAGAATGGCATCTGCGTCTCAGAGTAATAATCGCGCAAAGTAAAGCCCTTCATCTTGCTGTCTACATATATCCGGCAGAGAATTAGAAAAAAAATCATTGCTGAGCCAACTGCGCCCACTATCTTTAATGGTGGCGGTTATACTTCAAAATGGTTACCATCTCACAATCAGAAACCTAAAGACCTGGAATGTAAAGGACCTTTCCACTTTTAGCTATACCCTTCCCGTCTCAATCTAAGCTCCACCAACAGCACGTCCTTGTTGGGATCGATCGATCTCTGAACTCCCTGCCTATCAGTTTCCAGAAAACTATACAGGTAAGCTATTGAATATTTTGGGGCTGCATATGGCAGCAACAGCGTCCAGTCAAATTAGTTTCAAAATATTCAACAGCATGTTTATTAAAATGTAAAGACATACAATTCGTACAACGTGTCGGACTATTAAGAATCAAAGACGGGTCCGATAGAATCGTTGATGATGTAATGATTACCACGTCGTCCTACATGCCGCTTAGCTGATTATGACGTCACATGACGTCAGATGATTGATGGATACTCTGGAAAGGTGAATTACATCTACGTAGATAGAAAAATCAAGTGGTAAGCATCTTTATTCCCGGGATATAACATGTCATTTTGAAAGATGATGACCACCTTCGTTAAAATAACAGATGCAGTGGTCTGGCATATGGAAGCATAGCTAAATGTGAAAAGGTCCATTGGTGCCATGAAGCGAGGAGAAAGCCGTGTTGAGCATATGAGACCATTATGCCTACCACTTTGGCTGGTATCAAAATGAAGGATCGTGCCTCAGAAAGCACTACTACTTTGATAATTAGAGAGCATCAAAGCCTAACTCCTTGATTCTGATTTCACATTATATTTTGTAGCTTGCAACGTTGGGTGAATTATTAGACAGAGAATATATTTACATTATATCACAAATATTCTCTTCAACTACTGCTATCAAAACCAGGCATTATACTAGCGCGTGCGGAATCACCAGCCGTTAATAGTGCCTGCGCGTGGCCCACAACCGTAGTATAACAGCCTCATATTTCGACATCGTTGCATCGTAGGATTTATTCAGCTTAAACCATAGTTTGTATACAATTCCTGAATTACAGTGTTTGGTATTCGTATAAAAAGCGGTATTCGAAGATTCGTAATATTATATGAATGAAAAATCGAATTATTTATATATTTCAGATGAGAGGTAATTGGAAAGGAAATAAATGGGCGGTGCGGGAGTGGGGGTGGGGGAAGGGGGGACGACGATTGACAAATTGACGCCATAGGGCACGGTTTGTGCTAGATATCTACCACGTTTCCAGTCATTCTGTTTTAAACTTAATCAGAAAATGCAGATTAATTATTGTTATCATAAAGTTCCTATATTTCCTATGGGAGACACCTTGGGCAAAGAAAAACAGATTCTTGAAAACAATTGGCGAGATCCAATATACAATTTATACCTAATCAAGAAATTATAGCAATTAGCAGTTTATCACCGTTCTAGTCGATCGGACGAAAAACAATTTTAGCGGAGCTTTACAAAAACAATCCCCATTTTTTGTTTTCAATTTCTCCCTGTACACTTCTGTTTCGCACGAATATAGGTTATATGACATCTTCTAATATGATCATTGAACTTGTGTGATTAAGGGGACTAACTTCTAATATTGATTCTTCGTTCATATATTGATGACTTAAGTGGTTATATCGACTCTATGAAACGACCCAACAGTCAACCTGCTTCTTTGGGATAAAATTCATATCGTAGTTGTAGTTCGAACATTTTCTTTAGAGGAATTACAGCGTGTGCTAGGTGGGTGGGGGGCACTTCTAACATGCTATTCAGGCCAACATGCATTCGTTTCTGGCAAAAAACAAAACAAAACTGGCAACTTTGAGCTTAGGGGTAACCTTGATCTTTTACCTTTCTCCTCCAAATCAGCAGACACCTTAGGGAGGCAAGTGTGGAGTTCCAACCCATGTAGTGGTGATCATATGAAAAACCTGTACGCGTAGTCATGGTTGGAATATTCATAATGAAAATTCTACTAATTGGGCAGGGGGTGGGGCAGCTGTTCCCTTTACCCATTTCTCTGAGAAAACTGAGTAAACTTTACTTTAGAACTTTAAACACGGTTTTTAGAATATTCAGAGCAGACTGAGCAGTTGTAGTAATGGTCTACTGTTTTGACATTAGCTCAAGTCCATACAGTATTATGGGAGTGCGTCTAGGACGAATCAAATCATCAATGCAAACGCTATTTATATAGTGGCAGTTACATGTGACATATTGACTTTTTATCTGTAAACGTTTCATGTATCTTTGCAAGTAAAGGTACCATTAATACCTTCCTTAGTGGGTAGAATAGAATATATGTGAAATGATTGGTGGCTGGGTGCAGCAATGTGGACACACTAAAGGATATTAGAATTAACAGCAACTCTCAAATTCAAATTCTTAATTAACGTGTGAAGCAGATACAAAGGTAGAAATAATTTGTATAAAAACAGCCGATGTGCAATGTTGGTAGGTGTATTTGAGAAATGTGTCTAGAATTTCTTGTGGCCGCCGACCACCCCACCCCACTCCCTTATATATATATATATATATATATATATATATATATATATATATATATATATATATATATATATATATATATATATATATATATATATATAAAATGGGATGAGGAATGTAAAAATTAGATGCGCTAAGAAGCCATCTCCTATATCTCCTACACATCTAAGTAATACATATTGTCCTCTTGGATTTGTGAATACTGTGCTATTTTTATGAGTATGAGCTCCTTTCAAGGGTTTTTCGAATACAGTACTCAACCATGCGTTGTGGGCTTAAGCTTGCAACGTAGTAAGACATAGGTTAGCGTTACCTTAATGTGATTTACTTTTGCCGCTTCACCGGCAGCTATACCGATATTCTATCGACCTTGTGAGTATGAGAGGCCGCTTCCGGGTCCGTTCATTAGTACGTTATTTGGACCCTGGTCAGGTCAGTATATTAGCGTCAACGACAGACGTGTGCCAAATTTCCCTAATTCACTTTCTTAGAACTAAGAAATAGCTTGTGTAAGGGGCACAACTAGGATTTTGCTATAACTATGCGTATAAGTTCGCTCCCTTTTTCCTCGTTGTACAAGTTAATAGAATTAGGTTAGGCCGTAAATTCAATCTTTAACATATCTTACTCTATTATCCGCGAGTATTGCATTCGGGTCAATCTGAGAGCGTGCGTGCGTGCGTGTCGTGCGTGCGTATGTGCGTGCGTGCGTGCGTGCGTTCGTGCTTGCGTGCGCCCATGCGTCCGTGCGTCCGTGCTGTATCACATAGGCTTCGAATCCGTCCTGGCTTAAATTTTAACGCAACAAGAGAACTTACCATGTTCGAGGATTTTTAACACGGGTCGGATCAAATTCTGGATCTATGAATATCTAGGAATCTGCTTGTCTGATTTGACTTAAATATTAAGTTAAGAGAGGGTGTGACCGTACACTAGGTTTACATCTTTAAGCGTGATCTAAATATATTGCTAAAAACTGAAATATCCAGAAAGTTATCATCCCAGATGTCTATAACCGAACTCTTAGGCAACCATCCCATTTTCAATCCGTTTATTTCGGTAAGAAATACTTTTTTTCTCTTTGTATATCTATATTCCATAAAGCGCGGTCTTTTTTTTAAAGTAGACCACAGACAGCTGAATACTGAAGGCTAGTTCCTATTAATCAATAATCTTTCAACTGGTTTCTGATCGCGTTGCTAATTTTGGTTTATATCAAATGCTCTTTTGCTTGGTGTTCTCCGTTGAACGGTCGAACGTTTGACAAAGTAGCTAAGGTATGTATAGTTATGGTGAATTATTCAAATGTTCATCTGGAAGCAATGTTTAGTGTGCCTGATTGGAGCTTTCTTTATGCTTTACTTACTCTGTCCAAAATTACAGGTATGTATAAGCTGGCGACCGTATTCGCTTTCTGAATCTGGATCAATGTTCTGGTCAATGTTATTTTGTATTACCTTTGACTCATCTTATCTTGTCTTCCTCACCTATATTTTCACTATTACTTACTTTCTATTCTAATTTTAACTTACTTGTTCCAATTTTTTTACTGACAGCTTATTTCCATCTTACTATTTAATCCCATTATAGGAATGTCAAACTTATATATGTCAATAGCTCTGGCTAGGAAGTCAGGCAAGGAACCTGACCATGTTGTCCTTGGCCACAACTTGAAGATTTTGGATCTCCGGGTATGACTTGGTGGATTGTTTACGTTACGATTCCACTCCGCCACCGGTAAGATTTATGATGTTAGCGGTTGCTGCGACAACCTCTTACCGATGATAAAGAAGAAGAATGACAGTCGGCTCGCCTCGTCGTGAAGATGATTTATGACGATATTTATTTGAGACTGTCGGGCCTATCTGACTATGAAGATCCTAATGGTTCGGATTGGATGTTTCTTCCAACTCGGAGTCTAAAGCTAATGATGATTTCCACTTCGAATATACTACCCAAACTAGTGTCTTACTTTTGTAAGAGGATAAGTTTTATTGAAGCTAAAATTAACTATACAAAACTGATAAAAGATATTTGTAATTTGGAGCTTAAATCGCTCAAAGACAATCAGTACCTTGCTGGTACAAATCAAGTAACGGCTAATCTATTCTACTTTATAACTAACCACGAACGTAACACAAGCGGTGTGTTACGTGAACCACGATGTTGGATTGATTAACTTTCTCTCATTTCATTTTAGTTGGTATTTATTGGCCGCTCACACCTAGATGTATTTGGGCCATGACTCGCTCTTAGAGGTGCTTCCCCGAAGGGTTGCGTTGCTTCCCCGAAGGGTTGCTCTAAATAAGTAAAAACTGAAAAAAGGCGAAAAATTAAGTTGTTGCTGGGAGTGTGTTGCCTGATGTTACCTAATGTATTGTGGTTGGCTAGTGTCTATGTTGTATGCAGTGTTGAGGAGGAGGTGGGAGGGGGAATTACTTTATTTCTTTTGGAGGTGGGATGGGGGTGGAGGGCAGTCTGTAAAATAAAATCTCAAAACGGAAATCAGGACAATTTAAATAAAGAATATTATGATGAAACTGAACGATAATAATATCAAATAAGAAGAAACAAATTAAGACAATGGCCTGTGATTAAATAAACAAGAAACGGGGAAAATTGAACTTAAAATCCAGTGTTTGTAAACTAAATATCCACATTAAATTAGAATTATAACTTGTTGCTATTAGAGATAATAAGTTGAATGCACGTGGCGCTATTTGGGAGTTGAATGGGTTTAAGTCACGTCGTCGAGTCACTAAAAATCCTTTCATACTTATGCTAAAATTTTATCCAGCGACGGCGAGAGAAGAGCGAAGAGAGCGACAGCATCTACATCAAAGCAAATGAACGCCAATCACGACCTCCGTGTCCATCATCTTCGTCTTGTCGTCCTCGGCGGTTTCGTGATTGCAACCTCGGCCGTAGTCACCAGCAGATATAAGTACACAGCAGATAAAAGCAGCAAGTAAGCAGCGTCGCCACTCCACTCGACCAACGGCATCTCTCCAGGATCATCACCTTTCTCTAACTGAAAGTGCTTCTTTTATAGCCCTCAGAATCTCTGAGGTTCTATATATATATCGAGATATTTAGATCTATACATATTGAGATATTTAAATCTTGTTCTGATGATTCTTCTAGGTATGTTATAAGCTCAGCTTGATTGGCCCGGACAATCAGTCTACCAATCAACTTCTGCTTATT
Source organism: Chaetoderma sp. LZ-2023a (assembly GCA_034401795.1). NCBI lineage: Eukaryota > Metazoa > Mollusca > Caudofoveata > Chaetodermatida > Chaetodermatidae > Chaetoderma > Chaetoderma sp. LZ-2023a. The sequence goes on along the minus strand of CM067373.1, from coordinate 164,559,085 downwards.
CCCTCCTAGAAGTTTCTACCTAATAAATGTTGGTCGTTCTGACCAATCAACGATCCTTGTATTTCGATTTCAACTTTAAAACCTATTCTGTTTAATTCTTTGCTGCAGAGTTTGATTGACGCTCATTGATCGTGACGTCATTCTGACCAATCAAACTCTGTGCTATTCTTCTGTGGAGATGATGCCTCACATAGACAAAGCGGTGATAGCTGGTTCTGATTTGATGCGATCTGTCAGCTAACTAACAACATTACGGAATGTGTTGTTGTTGCATGCCATTGTATGAGTGACATATACACATATTTCGATTATGTTATTAATTCCTACAGGACGCTACAATGTCCATGTCCTGTCCATTGCCTATTGATGGTAAAGCCTGTAGGATGCTAGTGTTAATAGGCACACGAGCTGTATGATCTCATTGCCAGCTGATGTTGTTCTATTCTCGTGTGAGAATCGGAATGCCTAACGTCATCAACTACGTCCCTTTGTCACGTCCGATTCCAGTGATTTTTATACATTGATTATTTCTTAAACTATCGATCCAAACTACTGCTGAATACTATAAAAGTGTGTGCCGACTGAACAGCAACAACTTTCATCTAAACTATTTCCAGATACACATCAACTCAGAACCGTGGGACTTATTCTAATCAATTCGACTGTTTCAATTTTGATGATAAAACTTTATCCAACAATCCTGATCGTGCGACATTACCACACCATCCATTTCGCAGAAACTGTATATCATCAGCTCTGCTGATGTAAATAATAATAAGTTAAATATTAATTATAATGTCAAGCGGTCCATTAGCTCACCTGGTATTTTCAAATCATAAATTTCACTTAGGACTTACTCGCAAATATAAGACATCCAGCGGGGTCATGACTTCCCACAAGACAATCCCATATCTACAAACAGATCATCCCAGAGCGTGTTGATATAATGGGAGACTGTGTATATCAAAGTAAGACACGCGAGCGACACATCTACCGTGAGAGTGTAGATGATTGTGTCGTAATCTTTAAGGCGTTTATTTGCTAGTTCCCAGTGATAGGGTCTAGACTCACACCTGATGAGTGTAGATGGCAATACATGGTTATAGACGTTCCATACGTTGTTTGATAATGCTGGTTCAAGAAGTCTGACACTTTATTAAATTGTTTCTGTATTATATCTTCGCTAAAATACTACAATGTTTTTTTCGCCTCTAAATTCTAGAATAATCCCGATATCGTTACCTGTATTGGAACCATGCTATCCAATTTGTTATAGCTCAATACGATGTAAAACCAAAGGTACCATTTATACAAAGTTATCTCCCTTGGGATGTTCCAACCGGATGTAATCTTCCGATGCTTTTCGTGTTTTTCCTGTCTTAATTAAATAAAGTACTGGACATTGTTTATTTTTCCGAACATTTAGCATCTAACGCGTTCACATACTGTGTATCTCAAGTGGTCTTGAAGATTTGTAAATTGTCTCGTTGCCAAATTCAGATTTTAGCCCAACCTCGCAAAATGCGATACCTCGTTGTTTTCACTTGGCTATGTACATTTGAGGTGGTCTAATTACAGAGCAGAATGATGCCACCCTGAGAAGTCCGAGATGGCGTCCAAGGTGCCCGCCATTGTACGAAACTTGTTATATTTTGGTCCCTAGACTGGCTTGGAAGAGAATTCTGGTATCTATGACGAGGTTTTAGGGGTCAAGGACTCCTTCTTTTACATTATCCATGATATATGGTCACTCAGTCATCCATATCGAAGATGGCTGCCATAAAGGCTCCAGGAAAACTGAAACTTTTCAATATCTTGGCTTCCAGATGAGCTAGATTAACCCTTTAACAATCATACCAGCCAGTCATTCCAGTGGTAAATTTTCAAAAATAGTCTTCTCTTCGTCTGCAAATTGACATTTTCTATGCGAAAATTTTAATTTTCTTGAACAAATTCTAGGGTTAAAGGGTTAATAAATCTCATGTCTATAACTAGGTTTTCTATGTAACGGAATTCGGATTTTTTTGCATTAACTAACTCATGACGTTACTTCTGTTATCACATCCAATATGGCCTCTCAAATCACTGAAATAGCTTAGCTGCATCGTTATTTAATTTAGACTGTATTAACCCAACTCGCACCGCGCCTTTCAGTTGTGGAGTTATCCACATATTTTGATATCCATAAATAAATCACATGCATTGATTATTGCGTTTTTTCATTGGTTATAATGGACGTTTCCACTTTATCCATCCATCATATGACGTCATAATCAATTACGTGACGTGTAGAATGTTATCATAATGAATGACGTCATTCATTATGACGTCATGAACAAAGTAGATATGTACGTCACGAACGCATATTTGAAAACGAAGTATGCGTTGTTGTACGAATTGTATGTCTACTTTAATTAATATAAAACTAATTAATGCCCTAACTATCAGTTTCCTGAAAACTATGCAGATAGGCCTAAGCTGTTGAATATTTTGTAACTAATTTGACTGGGTGCCAGTCAAATTATTTTCAAAATATTCAACAGAATATTTATTAAATAGTAAAGACATACAATTCATACACAGACCCGTAGTCCATCATCACTTAAGCGTACTTGAAGTTATCTACGTCATTGATGACGTCATTGCTTATGACGCCATCCTACACGTCACGCTGATTAAGTCGTCATAGGATTAATGGATAAACTGGAAAGGTCCATACGAATGTTTCCCGACAAATTATGACAGAAGTGAAACCTACAACTCGTGATAAGTATTTGTGCAGTTCAGGAATTGGTGTCGCAATAGCTGAGGAAAATATCAGTTATTCCTTAAAGTCTTCTCGCCATATTACCGAAAAACTGAATTCAACGTTGCCAGCAATTCTGATCGATAATAATATAATATGGTTACAAGGTTGTCGACATACCATTGATACCAGCCAGGAGCTCTCCAAGTAACATTTTGGCTAGAGAAAATGTGTAATTGATTGTTTTCATGATTTTTGTGTGGCATATTCATTAAACTTGGTTTTGAGATTCAAAGCTTCTGTGACAAAAGTGACAGCTAGGAAATCTAAGCTGAGAGAGACTTCCCATTCTAGTCTTGATCTTGCAGACATTCTCGATGCGAATACTTCGTCACAGAAATGACATAAATCAGCATAGTCCCTTGCTTTCCTCCTTGATACAACCACAGCCTAATAATCTCCAAGCATGCATTGACAAGGCTAATGAAATTATTCTCCGCCTGAAGAAAGATGGAGTGACAAATGAAGTGATAACAGACGTATTTGTCCAATACACACAATTGTCCAAAAAGTTGAATATGTCAAGCGATATACGCATACGCTATATACCTGCTTTAAGGTCCTTCGTAGAGCAGACAATTCCTCGAGGCAGAACAAGAAATTTGGATCTTAGATTGAGGAAGTGTGTTGTATGTGATACTGCAAGACGAGAATATGGTAGCTTCAACATCACGATGTCACGTGAACAAAGATATAGTGTTAGATCTGCATCAAATGTCGTGTACAGCCCACCGATAGACATGGTGCCGTCAGACACAACCAATATGATGACGGCTATAGTCGAGCCGTAGAGACTTACACAAAGGACTGGCCACGTCTATACAGTATTTACCGCGGACCAACAACTCTATAATGGGATGGTTCATATCATGTGGGTATATACCGTGAAGCTCTCTATTTTCATCCCGAGACTAAGGGGGTGGGGGGGGGCGGCGGCCGGGCAGACTCCCCTGATGAGTTTAGTCGATTGTGTTAATGGCAAACAGAAGCTTTGAAGAAATTTTGAAAGGAGCTGTTGAGGAAGTACAATGCATGCTGATTGGAAAGAACTTCCCACAGAATACGAGTGTCCTCAAAATGATCACTGTAGAGTTAGTGGGTCAAATCATACAGAGTATTGCCACATAGGATGACCTACTGTTGATCTTGGAGAACAGGACTAAGGCTAGCACAACATCGAACTCTGGATCGACTCTCTAATCAAGTCAATGTTTCTGATAATGAGCTTTCTCACAACATAACGGGTTGCTGACTGGTCGCTACACATCTTGCCAATCGAGACAATGGTACCATATTTCTGTTCTGCATGGCATACACACTATGCCAGAATAGAAAACCTGTCGACTGAAGCCTTATTGTCAAAGCTCATCATGTCATGCCCCATAAGCCAGGAATATGGAATGGAATGTGATCGAACATGTTCATCAAAACCACGTTTATGCAATATGTTCATGGTCTGGGAGGAATTGTGAGCATCACGCTTAACACATCAGCACTGACACGCTGGTCACTGAGCTGTCATTTCTGAAGCCGGCTCATCAATGATATATCTGAGATGAGCGATAAGGGCACTGCTTCGCGCGTTTTAACCCACAAGGAGAGAATGGAAGCGCGAATTGTCTCAGTGAGAAAAGCAAATAGAAGCTAAAAACATGCATCGATCCGCTACGTCCAGATTCTCGCAGAAAGAATTTCCAGTGACTACTTAAATGCAGACAACGCGGTAGCAATAGACAAAGAACAGATGGTGACATATGAAGCAAATTTGCCGGCAGATTACAATGTCACCCAAAAATGTTGTAGCTATGGCTAAGAACAAGAAAAGTGTGAAGATTGGTTCTATTGCATCATTCGACACCGAATTGATATATTCGAGAGTCTTAAGGTTACAAAATTCACGTGAAATAGTCATGTCCAATACATTCTTCCATGAACTGTCTGCCGTAGCAACATCTAAGTTTGATGACATTGATGAGTGGCGAGTAAATAAAAGAAAATTGTGTTGTGGACAACAAGAAATAATTGGCACGTGGTCTCTTTATCGAAGCAACCAGTTCACACAAAGATTTTGTGGGCATAGCGGCTACAGTTTGAAAGCATGCTGCCATCATTTCACATGGCTTGGCAGCTAATAGAACATCAGGATGTGACGCAGTTGGAATCGGAAAAGCCACTGCCATGTATATATTGTTTAACGGGTACAAAGTCGCTGACTCTGGAGCAGATATAAGTTAAGTTAATATACATTATTGATGAGGCCACACCATGTATAGCTATGTGTTATGGAAGTAAAGTCATAGAGAGCATGTCAAATATTCGATATTAAACATGGCTGGAAAGTGCCACACATATTTCTAAGCTTAGATCGCTTCCACCAAGATCAGGGGCATTTATTGGAATTGTCAAACGTACCCAACTGTAGGTTGCTATTTGGAGGGAAACATTAGAAGAGTCATCGAATCGCGATGTGCAAATTTATGGGCGGCTCAAGGATGATATCTCAAAATCTCTTATAGCAGTGACAGTGTCATCTAATGTACAAGCTGCCCCGCGTGTAATGGACCTTTCCCTTTTTAGCTATGCCACGCCCATCACTACTTAAGCTCCACCCACACCTCCCCGTGTTGGGATTGATCGATCCCCGAACGCCCTAGCTATCAATTTCCTGAAAACTATACAGGGAAGCTGTTGAATATTTTGTAACTAATTTGTCTGTGTGCTGTTGCTGCCTATGGCAGCAACAGCGCACAGTCAAATTAGTTTCAAAATATTCAACAGAATATTTATTAAATAGTAAAAGCAAACAATTTGCACAACACCGGTTAGACCGTCTTCAAATATGCGTTCGTGACGTACTTATCAGCGTCATTCATGGCGTCATTCATTATGATGTCATTGTACACATCACGCAGTTCATTATGCCGTCATATAATGGGTGTGTACTCTGGAAAGGTGAATTCTAAAGATGAATACATATGGGCGCATCACTGATAAATCATGTGAGGCGGGCAAATGTATCTGCTGGAAATGGCTACATGCAGGTACAATATTCTGTCGATGTTCCACAGATGGGTTGACATGTCTTAACCAATGGACAAATTTTCCTACGCGAGAAGAGGGCAATGAACGTGAAGACGAGGATGCATATCCTTATATCAATCTAATATTGTAATCACTGCTAAAATTATTGCAGTTACAATTGATAGTTTGCCAATGTGGCAACAATTTCCGAGCATATCCGTAACAGAAATATTAATCTATCAGTGGATTACTTATACTTGGCTGTAAATTTATTTCGTACTTTGAAATAATCAATTTTAATTTCTTCTAATTTTAGTTGCACATGATAATATTATATGACAAATTTGTCCATTGGTTTGCAATGTGAAAATTCGTGTACACATGCAAGCAAACATGGTGGCTGAGAGCATTCCTTTAACGTTGGCTGCACTACTTGGTAGTCTTGACAACGAAAGTGACTTCATGAAGTAGTTCATGTAAAAACTGAATTCCTTCACCTAAAAAACAAAAGTATAGACACCAGATTTATTAATATAGCTTATATGAAAGCCAAGATATTGCAAATTTTCAGTTTCGCAGGAGCCATTATGATTACCATCTTGAATATGGCTGACTGGGTAACCCTCATATCTTGGAAAATGTAAAATATGGATTTCCCGATCCCTAAAACCTAGACGTTGGCACGGGAATATCTTCCAAGCCAGTCTGGCGGTCCAAAATATGGACAGTTTGTATTATAGCGGCCATTCCGGACATCATCTTGCATTTGTCAATTTCCCGATGGTGCCAGGGTCGCATCATTGAAATCTATAATTAGAGCACGACAAAGATACAAATTCAAGTGAAAACAACTAGGTAATGCATTGTGCAAGGTACAATGCTCTGCCACCATTAAATAACGCTTGCGAGCTTCTTCCCAATGTAAAAGATAGATTAATGCGTCATAGCATTGTACTGTATTAATTGACAAACGTAATTTACGCGAAAATAGTATACGGTTGATCGCGGGCCGAATCACTGACATTAACGGGCACCGCTACCCATATTCTAAAGGTTAATCATGCAAGATGCTTGCGGTAGACAACATTATGTTACACATAGGATATCTCATAAGCATAAATCATTTAGCAAACATTTTCTATTGTATTAATATCGGTACAAAACCTGTACCTCTTCAGCCAATTGATGAATCCAGTGTTAGCGATGCCCCGCCCATCTCTAGCTAAGCTCCACCCATTCTTTGCCCGAGTTGGGATCAATTGATCCCTGCACTCTCTGAATCTGAATTTCCAAAAAATAATATACAGGTACACAGTTGAATATTTTGAAACTAATTTGATTCGGTGCTCGCCCAGTCAAATTAGTTTTAAAATCTTCAACATAATGTTTATTAAATATTAAAGACGGCATGCAGTTCGTACAACTTGACGGACTACTAAGCATTTATGACGGACTTGATTATGATGTCGGCCTGCGTGTGACGTAGTTGATTATGATATCATATAACTGAGAGACCGGATTCCTCTATTGTGTACTTGTGTCCATTGTGTCACCCAGTAATGTATACTGCTATTGTGAAAAAGTGACGATTTCAAATGTATTCAAGGTTGAGAGAAGTTGGTCAACGATACATTAATTCACCTTTCCAGAGAATCCATCGATGATCTGACGTCATATGACGTCATGCTCAGATAAGCGACGTGCAGGATGACGTCATAATCATTACGTCATAAATGATTCTAATAGTGTCTTTAACTCTTAATAGTCCGACAGGTTTATGTCTCTACTATTTAATAAAGATGCTGTTGAATATTTGCCATAGCAACAGCGCCCAGTCAAATTATTTCTAAAATATTCAATAGCTTACCTGTATAGTTTTCTGGAAATTGATTGTCAGGTAGTTCAGAGATCGATCGATCCCAACACGAGCAAGGTGTGGGTGGAGTTTAGCCAGTGATGGGCGGAAAGGTCCATTGAAAATATGATAATGATACCACCATCAGCATCAACGGAAAATGTGGCGAGGATAGTACTGTTCCGTGTAGGCGCACGTAGGTGTATAAATCGTGAGGACACATTGCTGTGGCTGCAGACGGAACGAAAGACAAAGTTACAAACAGCTATTTTGCATGTCTATTGTCGTTGATTGTCCTTGTGGTTAGTGACCTTAGGAGACATTTGTCGTCTATAAGCACCATAACAATAAGTTAACGGTACTGCTCTCTAGCATTCCTCTGCATATTCTTTGATATGTATTAATTTGTCAGTTTGACAATGTTACAGCAATGACACACCAAATGTGGAGGGGTTTTAAGCCCATGCGTATAGAATGGCTCTTAGCCAAGAACAATCAAAAGGGCTACTAGTCAAATAATTATACGCACAATTTTCTCTATCATTCCTTCAGTCAAGTAAGAATTAATCTAAGTCGCGATTTATCCATCGATGCCTCAGAAGTTGCATCTCTTTGGATTCTACTCCAGCAGTAAAAACCTAACCAACTCTGAGACGCCCTACTCGGGAATCTAAACATATGTACGCACGCACTCACCCACGCACGCACGCACGCACATACACACACATGCACACACCACACACGCACGCACGCACGCACGCACGCACGCACTCACGCACTCACGCACGCACGCACGCACGCACGCACGCACGCACGTACGTACACACACACACACACACACACACACACACACCGCACCGCACCGCACCGCACCGCACGCACGCACGCACGCACGCACGCACGCACACCACCCCACCCCACACACACACCTACTCCTTAAAATTAGAATGTGTTTGGAGAATCAATTTGTTTGAATGTCATGTATGCCTGTAGGCATACAACTGTGGATGCAATATTTTATGTTTACGCCTATATGTTATGCACTTATTCTATGTTTAATATTCTATACTAAGATGTTATTTAAGTTGAATAAAGCCTAAAAGATTGGACATAATCATGACAGGTTTTACTCCTGATGCAGTAGATCTGCCAACAAATCCGTGTGATGTGTGTTGAGCAGATACCAGAATTCAGATTCCTACATTGCTGTTTTATTTGTGAGACAAAACTGTGATGGATGACATGTATGATGTCCATCATACATTTTACTGGAAAGCGAGTCTTCTCCACGTCGCAGTCACCTCATTGCCATCCTCGTACATCTTAGCGCGGATGACCTTTTCAAATTTGAATAGTAGTCACAGGTGGTCACGTCTAGAGAATAAGGAGTAGGGGTGAGAGAAGCGTTCATACCCACATTCTTGTACAAAATCCATTGCAACTTTATAGGTGTGGATTGGCGCAATGTTTTGGCGACAGAGCACACCACCGTAACTGTGCTACGTTGTTTCTGTTTGATTGGTTGATTTCCCCCAAATTCCCAAAGTAAATCGGCATAGTAGCTGCATGTAATGGTGGTTCCACGAGGCATATATTCAATAAAGGATTTCTTGTCCCGAAAATAGGAAGCGGCGGCTTGGTGTAGTGGCGAGCACTCAGGACTACTTAACCGGGCAACACCGTCGTTGGAAACATGGGCAATCTTCTTCACCCCTTGCCTCGCTCCACCAAGAAGTAGAAATGTGTATCAGTGTAAAAGCTGGGGGAAGTTACCAATAATATACTGAAATAAAACCACCTAGATATAGCGTGAATGGGACCTGGACTCATGGACAAGTGGCAATGTCCCTGACCTGTTCAAAACTGCAAACGTGATTCCCTTACTAAAAAAGGCATCACTAGACCAAAATGTGCTTGGAAACTACAGACCTGTTTCAAATTTACCTTTCCTGTCAAAAGTATTAGAACGAGTTGTCGCCAAGCAGCTCAATGATCACTTAGTAAGAAATAATCTTCTGGAACCTTTTCAAAGCGCATACCGCGAACTTCACAGCACTGAGACAGCCCTACTGCGCGTACAAAATGATGTCTTATGTTCCATGGATGAACGCAAGTGTGTTTTACTAGTTCTCCTGGATTTGTCTGTCGCATTTGACACTATAGACCACGATGTCATGTTATCTAGATTAGCAGAACTGGGCATTTTAGACACATCTCTTGCTTGGTTTTCATCATATCTCAGAAAACGCCATCAAATGATCATTGTGAATAATATCAAATCAGAGGAACATGAATTAACATCAGGTGTGCCACAGGGGTCGGTCCTGGGACCGATCCTTTTTACAATCTATACAGCACCCCTTGGAGTGCTATTGCAGTCTCATGGCATAAGTTACCATTTCTACGCTGACGATACACAGCTATATCTCGCATTCTATGCAAATGACCAGGTGAATGCTCGTGAGCGCGTTGAAGACTGTGTTCGTGACATTAAACTATGGATGTTAAGCAACTTATTGCAGTTGAATGATAATAAAACTGAAATTCTGTTAATAACCTCACCGCACCTAAGACATAAGGTTGACATCACCAGTTTGCACATTGGGGAGGCTGACGTATCTTTCAGTGCAAGTGCCCGTAACATAGGCGTAACATTTGACAATTCCCTATCGATGGAAGCTCATGTTACCACTGTCTGCCGTTCCATATTCATGAATATTCGGAACATTAGCAAAATTTGCAGCTTCCTGGATGAAAACGCGGTCAAAACACTCGTACATGCTACCATCACGTCACGCCTGGACTACTGTAACTCTCTGTTAATAGGCATACCATCTAGCCAATTAGATCGTTTACAGAGAGCGCAGAATACAGCAGCTAGACTGATTACACACACCAAAAGATTCGTTCATATCACACCCGTCCTATTGGAGCTGCACTGGTTGCCTATAAGACAACGTATATGGTACAAGGTGGCTTTGTTGGTGTTCAAGTGCCTAAATGATCTGGCCCCACCGTACTTAAAATCCTTAATCCAGCAAAGAGCAGCACCAAGGTCTCTTAGGTCTAGCACACAATTACTATGTACCATACCAAAATCAAACTTAACTACTGGAGATCGTGCATTTTCTCGAGCCGGTCCGCGATTCTGGAATTCTTTTCCACCTGAAATTAGAAACTGCTATAACATTGACTCATTTAAATCACTACTAAAAACATATCTTTTTCAAAGAGCATTCTAAATTTTGTAAAGCGCTTTTGAGCAATTCAGTTTGGAATTGGCGCTATATAAATCCGACATACATACATACATACATACATGATATACGCCAGTCAAACCAATAACTTCTGTTTTGACTTCGTGGCTTCTTGTTTGTAGTCAGGCGCGTACTGGTAGATCCAGGTCTCATCACGTGTTACTCATCTTGAGTAATAATTCTAAACATGTTCATTGTACGTAGTAAGAGGAGAGACTTGAGACCTGCTGAGACCTACTAATAGAAATTTTGGTCATCTTAATCGACCTTTCCAGTTTTAGCTATGCTCCGCCCATCTCTAGTTAAGCTCCACCCACACATCGGTCCTGACTTTTATTTCCAGAAAACTATGCAGGTAAGCTGGTGAATATTTTGAAACTAATTTGACTGGGTGCTGTTACTGCCTATCGCAATAACATCGGCCAGGCAAATTAGCTTCAAAATATTCAATAGCATGTTTATAAAATAGTAAAGACATACAATCGTACAGCAACGCTTAGTCCGTCACCAATTTTGTGTTCTTGACGCACTTATCTACGTCATTCGTGACATCATTGAGTATTACGCCATCATACACGCCACGTAATTGTTATGAAGTAACATAATGGGTATATAAGCTGGAAAGCTCCATTGTTTGGTGTGAACATTATGGTATCCATCAGGCGCATACCTTTGACATATGCAAATGTCGGTGTAATATTATATCAATGGATGAATCCAATCAGTCAGTCAAGTATATGGCGTCATAATCAAGTACGTCACGTGTAGGCTGACGTCACACTCAAATAATGTAATAGCTTCTAATACATTTATGTTTAAATATTCAAATGAACATGTTTAAATCACGTGCTTCCTTTTCGTCCTGGAAACTGTATACCTTAATTAGGAGCTGTACCGTAATTCGGGAATTTATATTTATTGCGTTTTTGTATTGTAGCATGTCTTGCCTCGTGTGTACCATATGGTGCCTATCGTTCTAAAGGATCAGCCTTTGATAGACATCCCGAAAGTCGAAAGTAAGCCTATTTGGGTCCCAGTGATAATTGTGGGACCCCCTTATCGGGTGGGTCATGGATTGAATGACTACTGCTGCTGCTTCTGCTGCTGCTGCTGCTGCTGCTGCTGCTACTACTACTACTACTACTACTACTACTACTACTACTACTACTACTACTACTACTACTACTACTACTACTACTACTACCTTTCTTTGTTTTGAAAATCCGACGCTGACGCAGTCGGACACACTTTACGGAAGAACTCCTTTAAAAACGGCTTGCAAATCCCCATAAAAAATCGGATGAAATAGCAGGCTTTATCAATAGTATATGAATAACAATACAAACTTAACATATCAAAACAGTGCAAGCCAAATACTCTATTACCATATACCACAACCGTGGCATAACTACATAGAAAACAAACCTAATAAAAAGCTGATAACATAACATAATTCATCGTTCCCCTGTAAAAATGGAATAATTTGAAACCCATTTGAAACCCCATATCATGATATTTCCCTCCATAACCAAAGTACATGCACTCTAAGAGCCTCTAGATCTCTGAATTTTAGGAGGGAGACCCCCACCCCCATTCCCCCGCCCCAGTCTCCACTGGAATTATCATTTCATTTCATTTCATTTCTTTATTTACACTCAAGACACAACGTGGCACAAGGGGAAACAGAAGTACAATATTGTACATGTCTAAGTGGCGGATATGCCTACATAAGACTATTATTATTATTATTATTATTATTATTATTATTATTATTATTATTATTATTATTATTATTATTAACATTTTATCAAAATAGATCCAATTTAGTAAAGGGCCGCAACCCCTCCTGCGTCAACAGCCCTTCAAAGCGCTCAAAAGCTACTTCATCTATTAACCCTTCAACATAAACATACCTTTTGATTCGGCACTCTGATTACGATTTTGTTGAGAGGGAAGTGGGGGTGGGGTGTGAGGAGGATGCAGAGGGTGAGAGAACGTATATAATTTATTTTCCAGTTCACACGTTTAAAATTAACATCTACAAATTTGCAGAGTGATATTAATTTTTATCAGTTCCGAACGTTGATAAGTTGGTTCATCTTTAGGGTATTTGAGCTTAGTCAATAACATTTATCGATATATTCTTTTCTTTCACTATCTAGGGCCGGGCATTCGAAGAGATATTGAAATTCGTCACCTAGGACGTTCTGAGCGCATATTGTGCACACTCGTTCATTTCAAGGTAGTGGATTTTCATATTTTCCGCGTTCTACAGGTAGGCTGCAGTTACTCATTCTGAATTTACAAAGTAATCGTGAGAATTTCTGAGGGAGCGATATTAAACAATTTTCAAATTGGAAATTTTCCTTGAAAATCCTATAGCTGGTACATGTGCTGCTACGGAAAATTTCCCCACTCCAGCTCTGGATATATTCGTCGGAGAGCTGCTGTTTTATCGGAAGGGCGTCATTATTTCAGCTCGCACCCGTGAGCCCTTAGCCCAATGGCAGTGGCTTCCTAGTACGGCACCAAGGTAAAGATGGATGAATGTGGAAAGTATGTATTGCCTACTTTCAGCGTTACGAGTTAATAAGATGCCAGATACGGTATACTGTTCAGCGGTTTCAAGCCCGTCCTAAAATTCCTCTATTTCTAAATTTGTGATAGCCGATTAAATTTACTACTTGGACTACATAGCATACGCTGTAACGGTGTGCCAATGATCACCGTAAGTAAACTAAACATATTAAATTCTAGTTCACCCTAAGGATCACTGATTGTTGATTTAATATTTATATTTACATAATAATAAATGATTATGTTTACTGGTGCATGCCTTTTATATTGGTTTTATATGCTAATACCGCTCGACATTCCCTGAGTAATGCGGTATTAAACTGCGCGACGGGCATTAATTAGGTGACAATTACACTTATAGTCCCTCACTCGGGAGATATTTACCAATGCAAGTCCACATATCAATATGTAGCTTATGAACAATCAAAGCGGTTTAGAACTACGGCCATATTTAGCGGACACATTTAACCACTCTTTTAATGATCAAACTGGCTAAAAGGCATATGCTGTGGTGTTGAGACGCTGTCCATTTGCAGGTCAAGAGTAAACGTTTCTTGAAAATTTACCGCTGTAATGACTGGCTCGGTTTCCGAGCAAGTCATTCCAGTGGTAAATTTTCAAAAATAATCCTTTCTTGTCCTACAAATGGACGCTGGCATGGCTGAAATTTTGATTATTTTTTTGCCATTACTAGATCAATGGTCAGGTCATTGTAGTGGCCTTGAGGGATGTCCATTTGCAGGACTACGGCAAGTTATCTTTGTAAATTTAAGTACGAATATTTTAATTTTCTTGGAAAACTCTTGACCATTAAATGGTTAACTGATATGAGTAGGAATTTCGGTCGCTTTGAGGCGCAGTTAAATGGCTTCACAGTATCCGTTATAAACAGGTTTGGTCGAACAATACACCTGTCATTATTTACCATTTAAAAGTGGACACTAAATCATATTGTCATTTGTTATGCTGGTTGTAATATGAAATATTTCTTACAACCACCCGTCTTAGAGAGCCACTATCTTGTGGCCCCAAAATAAATGTCCGTTATGGACAGATCTAAATGTACTCGGGTTGATCAACTGCATAAAGTCAGCCGTCTGGATATTGGCCCATCCTAAGAACGGTCAAGGGTAGTTCATAATGACGATAGATATTCTCATGATATAAATCGAACGATATATCATATGTCAATTATGGACATTGAAGCTCCTTTGCTTAGTAGTAATCATATCTAGGTCTTTGATGCAGGTGATCTTTACCTGCCGATTTGACGATATGTATGAGTGTGTGTGCGCGTGGATGGTGGTGGGGTGGTGGTGGTGGGGTGGGGAGGGGAGTGTTGGTGGGGAGGTGTACCCCGTGAGTGTAGGAGAGGCATTCCTATTTAGTATTTTGCAGAATAAATTACCAATCGTTGTCTACCGGTGATTAATTACACTGTCAGTTCACCCATTAGATTGTCATAGTACAAATCCAGCCTAGAGTAATCAGATGCTAGATAAAGATTATATAATGACGTGACAATTTATGCACACTTAATTATGGCGCTATTGTATCTACTACTAGAAATCGAGTATGCAAATAATGTGATTACTCTCAATAATAAAGATCATTTCATATACGGGAACTGTTTCGTGAAAGAAAGTCATTGTACTGCTAACAATGATAATGACGAGTGTGCATTTTCATGACCAAAAGACCAGCCATAAAAGTGTGATATCTAGACGCGCTTGTGGGGGAGGGAGGCATTTCAAGAAATTTCTTGAATAGATGGGACATTCGCTTTCACCACTATCACTTGTTAATAATTCTTTGTTGTTTCTCGCCGTCAACTTACTAGTCTATGACCCTAGATATAGGCATCGTAAGAGCAGAAGTGGTGAAAATCAGCTTCCCACGTTAATTAGCTAGATGTTTGAGGACCATCTTTAACAATGCCTGTGAAATTGGAGAACTGACGACATTGTGACAGATGGAAGAATATCTAAGAATGTACTAGTTTGGAAAATCCGTCTAGAATTACTTTCACCGTAATCTGATCAAACGGCCGGCAGTTATTAATTCAATGATGCGAGCTCATATGAGACCTTTACTAACAGTTTTCACAATCGCTGCTAAAACCTGTAAATGACTACACCCCACCCCACCCCAACCACCCATACTATGGCAGTCAGTTGTTGGACAGCTGGACTTGATTTCAGGGTCATGGGATTGGAGAGTGGGCAACGGTACTAATAACTAGTGTATTGCCACTGTTACTAGAATAAATACAACTCTGAAACCCAAGTGTAACAATTTCACCACTCTCTCATCCCCCTTCATCCCTCCCCCCTCCCCTCCTCTCTCTCTCTCTCTTTCTCTCTCTCCCTCTCTCTCTCTCTCTATCTCTCTCTCTCTCTCTCTCTCTCATTTCGACTGCGAGACTATGACCATCCATCATCCCCCAAGTGGCCCAGTCCCTACTCGCAAGTTAATCAGTAAACTAGTACTCCGTGCCGCCCAACCTTTGCCATGGTGAGCCATGCAGTCGGAGTCCTGATAGAGGAAAGACAACGAAACACCTTAACAAATTATTAACAAATGTATTGGTCAGTATCAGTTACAGTTATACCTGTCTACCACGGCCACCTACATTTAGGTCCACAAGATGGCGATTGTATAATCTGTATGACAAGTGGTCACAAGATAACCCGTAAAGAACCGCAATCTTGTATCACTAAAAGCGTGACCGCAATTGATCAGTTTGACTATATGTGCACTTTATATGAACAGAAAGTGATGTGAAGATTGTCTATTAACAATATATACAATTAACAATATATACAATTACAATTTATTAACTACTTCAATTCCTAAGATGTGTCACGGGAACCAATAATGTTTGGCCTCGTGTCCCTCAATTTATTGCGCACACACACACACACACACACACACACACACACACACACACACACACACACGCACGCACGCACGCACTCACTCACTCACTCACTCACTCACTCACTCACTCACGCACGCACGCACGCACGCACGCACGCACGCACGCACGCACGCACGCACGCACGCACGTACGCACGAACACACACACACGTATTCGTCTTTGTGAAAGTCTCGAATACCGAACGAACAACTCACTTCTAATTAAAATAACAATTTAGACCAATAAATGCGTGCATATATGTCTGCGTGTATCATAAGTGCGTATGAACGTTCGTGTGTACGTTCGTACGTGCATGCGAATAAGTGGTCTTACGTGTGGAATGAGTATGTCCAAGCGCGTACGCGCGCACGTGTATATGTATGCGTGCGTTCGTGCGTATAGTATTACTGTGTTCGCAAAACAGTATCCTAATGGCTATGGATTATAGATGAAATACATGTGATAAGGTATGTTTGCAAATTATGTAAGTTTTAAAACACCTCATAATACAACTAATCGCTATAGTTGTTTGAATCGATCGTTCCCTGAACTCCCTGGCCCTCCTGCTGGGGCACAGGGCAGCAGCAGCGCCCAGTCAAATTAGTTTCAAAATATTCAACAGCATGTTTATTAGACATACAATTTATACAACCTGACGGACTATTAAACGTTTAAGACGGACTAAATCGAATCATTCATGACGTAATGATTATGACACCATCCAACACGTCACGTAGTTGATTATGACGTCATATGATGGAAAGGTCTATTACCAATACAGGGCAATTATTTCTGCCTCTTTATCCATCAAATGAAATTGTGTTGAACTTGAGGAATTGTGAGAATGTGATAGACGAATACGGAGGCGCCGCCATGTGGCCCCAAGGCAATGCATCCTACACTAGGCGTTACTTTAAGCGACCATCTGTCTTTAGTGATCACAGTTTGATTACACAGTATATGATTTAGATACAGTACAGCTGACAAATAACCTAGAACGTTTCCAAAACGAAATAAAAGGTACTGTTGAATAGTTTGAACGTAATTGGATTGAAAGACATTGCCGCCTACAGCAGCGACGTTTCCCAATCGAATTCATGTTCAAAATATTCAAT
>CM067373.1:164514034-164536534 GCA_034401795.1 Chaetoderma sp. LZ-2023a | reverse complement strand
GTATTGTAGCCAGTCTCTTGGGTTGTTCTATTTTATATCTTGGGGGATTTGGCGTTGTTAGTGGTAGTATCACTGGTTTTGTAGCACTTTTACGAGTGCCAGTAAATAACTGTACTGGCCGCGGTTGCATCCAAATATGTCGATTTGTTATTGGTGAATTTATATGACGATAGCTGGCATTGGGTCGTATTCTTATAGATGTATTTACTGATATACTATGTTTCCTCTGTGAGTTGATAGGAGTTAACATCGTCGAGGCAGGTGCCGGTACATTGATAACATTATTTGGAACAATGGGTATAATAAATGGTTTTGGCTTCAGAATAATTGGTCTTGGTGTTGTAGGGATAAGTACGACATGCTTTGCATTTTTCACAAACGCCGGGCGTTCAGGTTTTGAGTTAGATACTATTCTTGGTCCGACAGGTGGGTCAATAGGCTGCGACAGCACACCTGTCCTATGTCCTGACTGTGTCTGTATTTCTTTCGATGTCAAACCTCTTATTGACTGTACGCCTAGTGGGAACAAACCAATAGATGTCTGAACACTTACTGGTAATAGTTCTTTCACTGCAAGAACTGATGGTGACGATGGCCCATTTGACGTATGCACCGTTTGTGATGGTCCGTTTTCAACCAAATACCCGGCTAGTGGCGTCATGGGACTCGTTGTCTGCTTTCCTTGTGATTGCAAGCCTGCATTCATCATCACTTCTTGTCTCTGCCCTCTTGGTGATGGGAGGTGTCCAGGTATCTGATTTGATGGTCGTGACACTCCACTAGATATCGGCTCTCTTATTAGTGACCCGTCTTCAATCGTGTGTACTACAGATTGTGACAAGTGTCCACGTGTCTTATTCCATGATGGAAGTAAATCTCCAGAAGGCTGGACCACTGCCGCTTGCAACCCTAGCGGTATGGCCCTCGTGAGGTGTACTCTTAATGGTGATACAAAACCAGCTGCTTGAGTTCCTTGTCGTGCCACATCTCCAACAACCTCCACTCCATGTGGGGACAAGCCTACTTCTGGTGGAGATGACCACCCATTTACCTGCACACCTAGACCGTGGCCATCATGCACTCCTGTTGGTGACAAATTACTAACTGCCTGTTCTGGTATTGACAAAAATCCCCCAGCCGGTACTTCATGTGCTACTACGTCTCCAACTCTCTGTATTTGGTGTGGTGTAATGTTTCCAGCTTTTAGAGATCCCAGTGATGTCTCCATTCCTGGTGTTGATAAGCTTTCAACTGCTTGTCTTCCTGCTGGTGACCTTTCCAATCCTTCCGGAACACTTACTTGGAAAAATTGTCCAGGAACTGGCACTCCATGTTGTAACATACCGCCAATGACGTGAACCCCTGTTGGGGCTATTCCGGCACCTGTATGCCTTACTGGTTGTGATAAACCTCCGCCTGTTTGTATGACTGGTGGCGAAACGCCTCCAAAGGCTAAAACACCTTGTTGTGGCAAAGTCCCTATAGTATGAACACCTGGTTGCAAAAGGGATCCAATTACTTGTCCTCCAGATGGTAACAGTCGTCCATCAATATATACTTTTGGTGGAGAAATACCTCTAGATAAGCCTCCAGAAGCATGTGCCCGTTGTTGTAGTATGCTTCCAATGCCATGTCTTCCTGGAGGTGACACACGTACGCTCGTCTCTATGGATGGTCGTGAAACACTTCCAGATATGGGCACATGCTGCTGTATCAAGCCTCCAGTGCCGTAACTTCCTGGTTGCAACATGTTTGCGAATGGTAACAAACGTCCATCTGTCTGTATGACTGGTGATGAAAACCTTCCAACAGTTGGTATCTCATGTTGTGTCAAACTTCCCGCGGTCTGAACTCCTGATTGCAATAAACCGCCAATGACATGGCCTCCTGGATGTGACACACCGGCAGCTGTATGCATAGTGGGTGTGGGAAAACCTCCGAGTTTGGGCATTCCTTGCGGTGTCCAGCCGCCGCCGACATGAACTCCTGCATGTGACACACCTCCGGTGGCATGTAACGCTGGTTGTAGGATCCTTGGAGGGGACAGGATTCCAGATGATGTGTGACTTCCCACTGTCTGAATTAGTGGCAGTGGTCCAGCTCTCTGCATGTTTTGTGGTGAAACTGCTCTGTGAACCTGATACCCTGGTGGTAGGAAGCTTCTTGACTGCCCTACCATTGATGCCGATCCTTCAGCCACAATAAACGGATTGGATGACAAACCACCGGATGGCTGGACACCTGGTGGTGGCACACCTCCTGTTGGCAGTGGCCCTACGATAGAAACCTGCTTAGTCCGTGGATTAATTGTAACTAACATTTTCGTTACAGGATCATAATATATCGTTTGTGGCTGCCCCGTATTTTGGGCTGAGTTTCCAGTTGACTGTGTGGCACCCCAAAACGGAATTCCAGGTGGTTTCTGTCCAAAATTTGGAGGGAGAGTTGGAACAATTGGTAATGGTGGCGTATTTTCTGGTGGCTCTGTAGGATCAAAGTCAATAACAGTTGCTGTGGTTGTTTGCAGAGGACTTGCAGGTGGTCCTATTACTGGTTGCTGTGCTGGAAACGGGTTCAAGCCTAAAGGAGGAACAACTGGTATTCCCAGTATGCCAAGTGGCAGGTGTGGAGGAGGTTTTGGTCCAAGACGCACTCTTAGATTTGCGGTATTTAGAGCCATACCAAATATAGGATAATTTGGCTTATTTCGATTATTCACTGGTGGTAAGTTGGGATTGACAGATAGATGCGCGTTCGGTCCTGCAAATGGCCTCTGATTGTGTACCGCTATTTGTTGGTAAGGCGGTTGCTGCAACTGAAAGGTAGGGTGTGAGGAATGTAATTGTGCTGGTAACGGGTGATAATTTTGCGGTGCTGAAGCTATTGGCAGGAGACCGGTCTGTTGTCCAGGTACACGATATTGAAACTGTGGTGTACCAAATATTTGAGGTGAATATTGTTGTGGTCTGGCAGCGGTTGGTCCGGATGGTGGTATTAGAAAACTGATTTTTGGTTGCATTACCATATGGCCTCGCGGTGGAGTCCACGCACACACACTGACTATGAGGTAACCATGAACAACCAGTATTGCTCCGCATACCGATTCTGAAAGATAAATAAATATACAGATTTTAATGATCGTTTTCTATCTGCTCTCAGTACGGTAACTATTATGGCGCCGCATGTAAACTAGCATAGGCCTTCAAACACTTTTACTAATAGAGTGCAATGGGATAGGGATAACGTAACAATACGGGTACGAGTAACAGGATAAGTTATTGAATTATAATCCATCTCTATGAATTTCATATTATTATCGCAAAACAATCCAGGTACGTTTTGGCGAGGAAATAGCTCAACCCATTGAACTGGGTATTTGGACAAAAATATTGTCACGGAGCTTCCACAGCTTACGTTTCAAATCATTTTGTCAAACTTGTTTGCGTCATATTTTGATTCAGTAAACGTATGTGATAATACCGCTCAAATTACAAGGTCTCTTTCAAAATGCGACAGAAACAAGTAATTATTTTACTCATGTTACGATTTGTAGCGCGAACGACGTAAATTTTCACAATTTATAGATGTTCAATAAAATAGATGAATTCAGTCTATCGATCAATAATTTGACGTCACAATCAACTACGTCACGTGTAGGCTGACGTCATAATCAATTACGTCAGGAATGCCGTAATTAAGAATGTCGTAAACACTTTATAATCCGTCAAATTGTACGAATTGAATGTCTTTATTATTTAATAAACAGTCTGTTGAGTTTTTGAAACTAATTTGACTAGCCGGTGTTGTTAGCTAACTAGTATAGTTTTCTGCACATAGAGATTGACGGAGTTCATGGTTCACTCGCTACCAACACGAGCAAAGTGTGGTGAGGTTTAGCGAGAGATGGGCGGGGCATGGCTAAAATGGATTACTCTATTACGTTGAACAGACTATGTTATGCAAAACAATTATTATTTTCAAGACCTCATTTAATAGTTTATAAGGGAAGCCTGTCGGATTTTGCTTATAAAAATAGTATTTTTACTGTCTATGATTTGAAAATAGATGTCATAAAGCTGGAGTCCTTTTCTCATATTGTTGAACACATGGCATAATTTACCAAGATGTGGACCGAGAAATATAGTACTGATTAACTCATGCAATGTCATACAGAGACGACTTTCAGCTCGATTAATATTTCTCGATATGACACTGAAGACACTGGAATATTCAATGAAAGATCTTCACTGGCTAGATAATATGTAGTTGTATCACATAAACAAGGCTTTTAGCCCTTTCCATATTTTCTATATGAGCACACGTGCCATATTCAACGGAGTATTTTCATTGGATGTTGGGTGCGCAACCCATTTAGATCGACCAATTAAAACATCGATTGATGTGCGCGTGACGCGCAGGGATTACTGCGCAGTACTGTTTTACTACGGTTTGTTTAGTACGATTTGTCATTCATGAAACGTCATCGCAAAATGCCATCGTTTGACAGTTTATCAGTCGGCACCGAAGTAACGATTGATGGCCGTGGCTCTGCGATAGTCTTAGAAGAAAAGCGTAGTTTACGGATGACATCGCCAGATTTTGTGTTTGTCACTATATTTTGCTGCGCATTCAGTAGCTGTTATCAAGTAGTGGTACGTCACAGCGGCGGTATCGATTTCACGAAAATCAACAATGAGAAATCAGATAAAAGTCACATCAACAACTATTGGCAAATATTTCAAAATTACAGTTTATATGATAAATAAAATCTCAAACTCGGTCACTTTTCATATCACTATTATGAACCTCGTTGAAAATTATCAAGTTTGCACTCGCTAAAGCTCGTGCAAATTGATAATTTTCAACTCGGTCCATAATAGTGATATGAAAAGTTACCTCGTTCCAGATTCTCTTTGTCCCATATGCCCTGACACCGTTCATATGCATGTGTCGTAGTGACAACAAACGCGTAAATGTCAGCACGCGGATACATTATGTCGTTGATTTAAATTTTGTAATTTATATATTACCTGGTTATGAAATACGTTTGCAAATTTGCATGCCAGGCGCGGAAATTTTAAAAGTTGGATTACAACCAATTTCAAGTCCGAAATAACAATGTTTTGTTTGTCGTTATATTTTGGCGCATCGGTCAGAACTCTTAGTAAGTGATGCATCACAGCCATGAAACCGAGCAGCCCGGAATTATGTGTTCAAACAGGTTTCCAAGGTCGACTTTATTGGAATATTTGTCAAAATATCGGTTTATATAATACATAGAATCTCAAACTCGCTCCCATTTCATATCACTATTATCAACCTCGTCGAAAATTATCACATTGCACTCTCTAAAGCACATGCGATGTGGTAATTTTCGACTCGGTTGATAATAGCAATATGAAATGTGACCTTGTTTCAGATCCTCTATGTATCCGTGATGTTTGAATGTTGATTGTCTCCTAAATAGTAATTCACTAACTACGGATGAATTCAAGGCACACATGTGACCCATGATGGTGAAAAGAAAACGATCAGTAGTTATAAAATAGTGTTCATAAATCAAACCCCACTGCAACCACTGCAGGAGATAAATCAAGTAATATGCCAGAGCCGCCCCATCCCCCGGGACGACTCTCAGACCACTCAGAATCATAAATCCTAGAGCCTACGCTGCAGGAGATAATCAAGTGGTTTACCTTTGCCACACCACCCCCACGGCGTATCTCAGGCCACTCAGAATTATGAATCATAGAGACACTGCGAGAAATGACAATACCGCATCATCTCCACTACAGAAGATAGCTCAAGTAGTTTGCCATTGCCACTCCACCCCCAGGGCAGCTCTCAGACCGCAGAAAATCATAAATCCTAGAGCCAGCAAGTCGTCTGATACACGACTCCGTTGTTCTGTCCAGGCGTCGCTGAAGCCCAAGCTGGCCCACGAGTTTACGAGACAATAAATGTTCTGGGCAGTGATTCATGAAGAATATCCAACGCTTCTAGAATTAGCTAAGTTCGTCACGAACGACTATGTGGCATCTGCAGCCCATCCAGTTGAGCCTCAAACGCAACTCCAGTTGTGTCTGATACTATGGCGGCTCGCTGTTCTAGGTGAACCCAAAGCGCAATTCGAGTTGTGTTTGATACTCTGTGTGGTCTTATCATCTGTTCCAGGTGAGTCTGAAGCGCAACTCGACTTGCGTCTGATTTTCTGGCAGCTCTCAGCGTCTGTTCCAGGTGAGCCTGAAACGTAACTCGAGTTGTGTCTGATAATCTGTGTGGTCTTAGTGTCCGTTCCATTTGAGCCGGAAATGCACCTCTAGTTGTGTCTGATACTCTGTGTGTTCTTAGCGGTTGCTCCAGGTGACCCTCAAATGCAACTCGAGTTGTGTCTGATACTCTGTGTGGTCTCAGTGTCTGTTCCATTTGAGCCCAAAACGCACCTCGAGTTATGTCTGATACTCTGTGTGTTCTTAACGGTTGTTCCAGGTGATCCTCAAATGCAACTCGAGTTGTGTCTGATACTCTGGCGGCTCGCTGTTCCAGGTGAGCTCGCTGTTCCAGGTGAGCCCGAAACGCAATTCGAGCTGTGTTTGATACTCTGTGTAGACTTAACATCTGTTCCAGGTGATCCTCAAACGCAACTCGGGCTGTGTCTGATAATCTGGCGGCTCTCAGCGTCTGCTCCAGGTGAGCTCGCTGTTCCAGGTTTAGCATATGGCATTTATTCCACCTTTTCAGCAGCCAAGCAACCAATCAGCACAGCTATACATGGGTGCAAACACAAGATTTTCTCTGGGGGAGGGGTGGGTAAGCCGATGGAGGTGGAGGAGGAGGGTGGTTCGGGGCCCTCCCCTGAAAATTGTGAAATCTAGATGCTCTCAGAAGGTATCTCACGCCTTTCTACGGGTAAATATGGGCACTCATTTGCTTGCAAAATTAGTAGATTTAATTCATTTTCAAGAATATATCATAGATCTGTAGTCCATTATGGGATTCATCCACATCTGTATGCAATACAGAAATAACCGTATAACGTTGTACACTAAGAAATATTAGTATAACGTTATTGTAAGAGATTCACAAGGAATCATTACACAAAATGTAACACTAACATTACGTCACAAAGGGTTCCATATAGACCGTCATCAAATCTCAAATAGTCCGACACGTTGTATGAATTGTATGTCTTTGTAATTCTTTGCTATTTAATAAACATGCTGCTGAATAGTTTGAAACTAATTTGACTGGGCGCTGTTGCTGCCTTAGGCAGCAATAGCACCCAGTCAAATTAGTTTCCAAAATATTCAACAGCTTACCTGTGTAGTTTTTTGGACATTGATAGTCAGGGTGTTCAGAGATCGATTGATCCCAACACGGGCAAGGTGTGGGTGGAGCTTAGTTAGAGATGGGCGGGGCATAGCTAAACTTGGAAAGGTCCATTGGCAGCAACACCGTTCAATCAAATCATTCTCAAAACATTGAGAGTCGTTTTCATCAATAGTTTCATTGAAAACTAAAACAAGTTTCTAAGTGTGCATAATTTGAAGTGAAAACGTTTATCTAACAGGCATACCCGTAATAAATGTCAGATGTCAGAACATGGGTAAAAGAATCAAAGTAACTACGCTGTCTGAAGTATGGTAGAGATTCAGCTGTTAAATATTAAAACCTATTTAACAGCATTTGTGGAAAATTGCTTTTGGCACCCATATAAAATGACGATAGCCGGATAGAGGTATCAACAAAGGCGCTTTGTCCTGAAAATATAACAATCTAAATCTGCCCGAATTCTGGGGGCGGGGAGCTAAATATATGCTTAGGCACCTGAAACCGTTATTTAGGTAGGGGGCTAAAATGTTTGCACCCATGTAGCTATATACTGTGATAAAACTGCCTACAATATTAGTGGTTGGTGTAATAAGTCCTACAACTCTCTGCTCTGTTAAATAATACTAATAAGACTCACAGATGAGGTTTTGGGGAATGGATGGGATTTTCTAGATAAGACAAAGAAGTTTTCTGAGCAGAGATATTTAGCATTTGACATTTATTACACCTTTTAGCAGCTATTGTCTCGAAATCCGTGAATATGTATTGTGTGCGTGTAGATACACCGATTGTCATAGATAGCACCGGTCTCACCTAAAGTCAATGTCTATATACGCCTATGGTAGATGCTGACCTGTGTTTAGTGACCACCTGTCTTGTTGACCACCTGCCTTAATGGCTGGAGCTGGTAGTGACTGACCAAACGCTAGAGGAACTTTGTCAGCAATTTCAGAGCTTCACTCAGAGACTTCATCAGAAACTTCGTCAGAAGCTTGAGGAACTTCGTCAGAGGCACAAGGAACTTCGTTTGAAGCTTGAGGAACTTCGTCAGAAGCGTAAGAAACTTCGTCAGAAGCGTAAGAAACTTCGTCAGACGCTTGAGGAACTTCGTCAGCAACTTTAGAGCTTCACTCAGGAACTTAGTCAGAAGCTTGATGAACTTCGTCAGAAGCTTAAAGGAATGGATCAGGGAACTAACATATGATCTTGAATGCCAGCTTTATATAATAATCAACCTATAGACACCAGTGAAAAACAGAAATAAATCAAAATAATTAGAAAAAGCAGCTAAATACCATTTATGTCGTTCTAGAACCAATTAGTGACGGAGCTGAACCTATACGTTCTAGTGTTTGCCGAGTGAATAAATAATACCCACTACAGCCGGTCATATAAGCCCAGTTATATTCGCGCTAAGCTGATTAGCTACTACGTCCTACAGGTAAAATACTGTCTAGTTTTAAAACAATTTGATTGAAAGCTGTTGTTTCCAGAGGCAGGGTCTACATTCAGGCATACGAATTTCAAAATATTCAGTAGGCATCATATTGCGACCTTGGCAACCAGCAGTATATTTTTTAATCATTTTGACCGAAACTTGTTGCTTCAACCAGAAATAGAGACTTTAAAATATAACGTTTTCAAAAAGATCAATAATGAATTAGCAGTAGAGAGTTAATTGCTCTACGTCGACGCCTAGAGAGAATACTATTCAAACCGCTTACAAAACTATATTCAGGTAGGTGTGCTTTCGTTATATTCAGCTAGGGATATGCGGTATACCTGCAAACACAGTTAACACTAATTGGCTCCAAGTTAAGCGCTCCTAGATTTGGTAAATGGTTTTTTCTCAAATAATCCCGATTCATTTCCATTTTTACTGATGGTAGTTTATTTAATATTGTATGAAATTACCAGTAAATATCATTTGTTATTTCCTTTTCTCGTCCTTTAAGGTTAAGGAACGTCGTCAGCATCTTCGTCAGCAACTTTGGAGGTTCACTCAGGGACATCATGTTCCACCTGCTCCTCTGTATTGTTCACCTGCTCTGAAGGAGCATACACTGTTTGAAAGTCTTGCCAAGCAGCGCCTATGGCTCGCTTCTTACCGAACTTCTCACGGAAGATCCACTTCTTCCATGCTTTCTTAGCATCTACCTTGCGGGCAGGCTTGATAAGGAACCCCTGGTAGTTGTCAGGAGAACTCCAGAAATACTGCCACATTCTCCTGTATCTGCTTCCGGCACTCGGCATTGAATATGTGATCAATAGCCGCCTGTGCACTGGCAGCACGACCCTCCTCCATAGTAGTAGCATGACCCTCCTCCATGCCAGTAGCATGATTATCCTCCATACCAGTAGCATGTTCAGAGTCCAATGCTTCATCGTGGCCGTTGTCTACTGCAGCTCTGATTTCCCTTTGGAAGTATTCTTTTGCCCCAGACTGTAAGTGATTCAATATACGGTGTTCATCAGGAGTGTGAATGTTGAACATACACGACCGCTTCTCGACTGTCGGCAGATCCACCGGCTTTACTTTCGCCTTCTGATGAGCCAGGATAACACAGAGGCGTTTAATCTGTCTTTATA
Source organism: Chaetoderma sp. LZ-2023a (assembly GCA_034401795.1). NCBI lineage: Eukaryota > Metazoa > Mollusca > Caudofoveata > Chaetodermatida > Chaetodermatidae > Chaetoderma > Chaetoderma sp. LZ-2023a. The sequence continues at coordinate 164,526,613 of CM067373.1, read as the reverse complement.
GAGATATCTTAAACATGAAGCAGTGCGTACAACATCCAGACGGAGCGGTTGAACCCTCGACCTCACACCACACAGATCAACGGAAGGACTGCCTGAGAGGCATTCGACCTGGTATCCATGATGAGAACCCTCCCTCTGCGGCTGGGAAGTAAATCGTCTTCGCCCTCTCAGGACGGATCCATGAGATTGGGAGCATAATGCTCAAGTTCAAGCTCGAGAGTACCGCGGGGGAGGATGTAGAGCCCCCGCAGGTTGTGAGCATGTGGGAGATTGTGCATAGCAACAGCACCATAGACACCACCTATGTGAATTATGAGTACCGAGTCCTGGCTCCACTAGCTCGTGGACCTGCCTATTATGCGAAGGGGAATGGTACTATGCCATGGGGTGTAATGAGGGATTCACAAAATTCAGCTTACAACTAAATGTAAAATGCTTGTTGCGGTGTCACTCTTCCCCCTGCGCGAGAATACACACGTGAACCCGGCCATGATGCGGGATGAGCTGTTCCTTCGGCTGTATACTGAACATCTTGATTGTGTAATGATAACTTCTCCACGACTTCACGTATGGCAAGATGAGAATGACCAGGAACTGAAATGTGCTGGCTCTAGAAAAGGAATCCAACACGTAGAGCGAGAGTACTAGCAGGTCCAGGCCACAGATAACCAGCGATTAGAGTTGGCATTACAACGAGGGGTCTCAGATTGTATAGGTGTAGCAGTCCTGGTTCAGAATGGAGGGGTTCAGCAGGTGTGTGAGTTAAACAACTTCAAACTTGTGCTGGCTGGGACCAATGTTCTCGGTGAGGTACGCGATCAGACAGATTGCTGGGGGTGGGGTGGGGTGGGGGGGGGGGGTGGCGGCTCTGGCATACCACTTGATTTATCTCCAATAGTGGAAGCAGTGGAGTTTTATTTTTGAACGCTATTTTATAATTACTCGATCAAACAGTAACTTAGAGGAATATTCATGATCATAACAGGTTACAACAGAATAAAGACCGACGTGTACATTAAATAGGAATTAGACACACTGAGAGTCTCATAGAATAAGCTGTCTCCATCGTCTAACCACCATCATAATGATCAATCATATTAATATACGGAACTAGTCAGAGGGCATAGCAATATGAATTGCACAGATACGCTTTTGAACCCCCAATTCAAAAAATCGCAATTCACTATGGCTAGGTAGGCCTAACTAAGCTGTTGAATATATTGAAACTATTTTTACAGGACCTGTTGCTGCCATTAGCAGCACCAGCTCTTAGTCGAATTAGATTCAAAATAAAAACCGAATACTTGTAAATATTGTCCATTAGTTTTGGAGCGTTTGGCCGGCTTTTCAGGTCTAAATGGTTAATCTTATAGCAGTCTGCCGAAACACGTTATTATGTTTCCATCTAATGGGGACACTAGACCAGAATCCACTAAATCCACTAGGCCCTGTGCTAGTTCTAATAGAGATCATAGAAGGAGACGTGTAGCAATATTCTAAGGGGTTGTAATGCTATTACGAATTAAATAATGTCGATGCAATTAGTGTAATGGACCTTTCTAGTTTTAGCTATGCCCCACCCATCCATAGCTAAGCTCCGCCCACACCTCGCTTGTGTTAGGATCGATCGGTCCCTGAGCTCCCTGATTATCAATTTCCAGAAAACTATAAAAGTAAGCTGTTTAATATTTTGAAACTATTTTGACTGGGCGCTGCTGCTGCCTATAGTCAAATTAGTTTCAAAATATTCAACAACATGTTTATTAAATAATAAAGACATACAATTCGTACTAGTATCGAGTCATTCATGCTGTATCTGATTATAAGGTCGTCATACGCGTCACGTAGTTGAGTATGACGTCATATGATGGATAGATAAATTGGAAAGGTTCATTATTTCATGCGTTTATTTAGTGACTATTCATGAATGGCTTACATTGTAGCTTCATTAGTGTTGCTGTTAGACTCGTGTTACAGGAGTAACTAATACGTTATTATGACAGACCATACATCGAACGTTACTAGGAGTTTCACACAGTGATAAAAAAGTCCGCATTGATAATCATAATTCACCTTTCCAGAGTACCCACCCATCATATGACGTCATAATGAACTGCGTGGTCTGTACAATGGCATCACAATGAATGACGTCATGAATGACGTCGATAAGTACGTCACGAACGCATATTTGAAGACGGTCTATGCGTTGTTGTACAAATTGTTTGCTTTTACTATTTAATAAAAATTCTGTTGAATATTTTGAAACTAATTTGACATAGGCAGCAACAGCACCCAGTCAAATTAGTTACAAAATAGTTAACAGCTTCCCTGTATAGTTTTCAGGAATTTGATAGCTAGGGCATTTGGGGATCGATCAATCCCAACACGGCGATGTGTGGGTGGAACATAGCTAGTGATGGGCGGGGCATAGCTAAAAATGGAAAGGTCAATTATTACGTTGCTATTCTCTGATGAAGGAACGGAGTTTTAGCTTTGTCCCACCCATCTCTAGCTAAGCTCTACCCACGCTTTGCCAGTGCTGGGATTAATTGAACCATGACCTCCTTGAATTCTAATTTCCAGAAAACTACATAGATAAGCTGTTGAATATTTTTTAAATTTTTATTCTGAAAATTAATTTGACTGTGAGCTGTTGCTGCCTATGGCAGAATCTTTATTAAATACTAAATACATACAATTCGTACAACTTGTCGAAATATTAAACGTTTGTGTCTGACTATTAAGCACCATTCATGACGTAATTGATTAAGACGCCAGCCTACATGTGATGTAGATGATTATGACGTCATATGATTGACTGAGAAACTGGATTCCTAATTTCTTTTGGTTTCCATTGTTACCTATACCAATATGGTGCTAGTAACCTGGAATACATACAAATTACAAAATGGTTGGGCACAATAGTACAGAAAAAGAACTGAATCGTGAAAATTAATTATGAATTATTAACTCGGCTACACAAAGGTGATGGAACTTCAAATTTCTAAATGTCATAGTATTTTACGTCTGCAGAATATTGGGATACTCATATTTTACTGGCTGCAATTTCCGAGATAAATTCCAAACTAGTATTGGTGAATAAAGTATTAGCAGTGGATGACTTTGATGAGATATCCAATGCCAGGGTCTCTGTGTTAGAATGTTAAACCTAAAGGGTTCTACCGTTCAATCACTTTGTCATTGTTTGTATGGAAAGATACATTTTCCAACGGCCATTATGTTATACGGTGAATAAAATTCGCTATATGAAATATCGAGTTTATAAAATTTGTTATGGCTTTCTAATTCAAGGCCAGGAAATTAACATAACGCCCAGAAAAATTGCATCCAAGGTGGTAGGTAGGCTGACAGAAGCCTATGTTTTAATGGTCTTTTGAATTTTAGCCATGCCCGCCCATCACTAGCTAAGCTCCACCCACACCTCGCCGTGTTGGGATTGATCGATCCCCAAATGCCCTAACTATCAATTTCCTGAAAACTATACAGGGAAGCTGTTGACTATTTTGTAACTAATCTGACCGGGTGCTGTTGCTGCCTATGGCAGCAACATCGCCCAGTCACATTAGTTCCCAAATTTTATTAAATAATAAAAGCAAACAATTTGTACAACAACGCATAAACCGTCTTCAAGTATGCGTCCGTACTTATCGACGTCATTCATGACGTCATTCATTATCATGCCATTGTACACATCACGCAGTTCATTATGACGTCATATGATGGGTGGGTACTCTGGAAAGGTGAATTGTTGATACATTTTGATGCACGATGTATGCAGGTGAAAGATGTAGTGATGGCACGTAAAGACATCATCAGAGAGCTCCCAGTTCCAAAACGTGGCACTTACAAGTTGCTGGTCTTAGCATGATTGTCATGTATGGAATTACCTTATCATGAATTTATGGTTTTGTATCTGATCATACCACGCATGCGCATTAGATATCCACTCTTGGCAGCTGTATGAGAACTGAGGAATCGTCGTTCAAAAGTATATGGTTCAGATCGACTGTTTTGTCATATAAGCTGGAGACAGTATGTATATTGAATGGAGAATTTCAGTTTATCTATCAATCATATGACGTCATAATCAACTACGTGACGCGTACAGTGTCACGAGCGCTTTATTGATGACAGACTAAGGGCTGTTGTACGAATTATGTCTTTACTATGTAATGATCATGATGTTGAATATTTTGAAACTAACTTGACTGGGCGATGTTGTGGCATAGGCGGCAACAGCACCGAGTCAACTTAGTTTCAAAATATCCAACAGCTTACCTGTATATTTTTCTGGAAATTGATAGTCAGTGTCCCATGGGCACCAAATGTTATTTTAGATTTTTATGCAGAACTTAGTTCTAGGATGCGTAAGGAACACGAAAAAAGAATATCACCAGCACAGGTGCAGTTATCAGTACAGTTCCGTCCCTTAGATTTACAAGACCTCTAATGACTAACCGTATTCGGTTGACCATAAAAGTTGTTAATTTGCCGCTGTATCAATGCTCCGTGTTAGTGCACGATAATGGGTTCGACGTGTGCTTTGTATCAAACCTGACTATATATATATATATATATATATATATATATATATATATATATATATATATATATATATATATATATATATATATATATATATATATATATATCCCTCAATTTTATTGTCTCGGAGTACCTGGCACACCGTCTGAAAGTGAACAATCTGTCACAACTTTCCGTTAAAGGCGCGTATTCACACCCGAAGGATTGGAAAAATGTCTGAATAGTATACTTTGTTAGGCTTGTGTACCTCAATGTAATGAAACGAAATAAATTTGAGCGTATGATGATTTCATTCCGTGTAATTTATTACATGTCCCTAAATCAATTTCACAATGTAAGAATTATATTAATTTATCTGAAATGAAATCAGCATATGCTAAAATGTATCGCCCTACCCTTATCCGTTGACCGATCTTAACGTGTCCATATATCGACAGAAAAGCAATGATCATGGAAATTCGGCCATGCATAGCACGCCTGTGGGAATAAGCACCGGTACCATAATAAATTCAGAGCGACCGGCTTGTCATGATATTTTGTCCGGGAAAATAGGTTTGGACATATCCGAGAGAGCACGGTTTTCTCAAGTTCAAGTTCACTTGTTATTCACTCAGGCCTGACAAAGGTATATGAGGTATACATATGAAATTTAATTCTTTGGCGGTAGTACCTTCACTATATACATCATAACATCTCATACTAATAGTACATTAATACATCGATATTATTATTATTATTATTATTATTATTATTATTATTATTGTTGTTTTTTCGGACATAGAGCACGAGCGCTTGATTTGTTTGCATACGTGAGCATGCAGTAATGCATACAAATCATCAATTTGAACTAGAACTTGTCCATTACAAATTGCAACGGCATAAATATAATTCATCTTATTTATTAACACTTAGCAGTTAATATTATTAACTATTTGGCTTAAAAGATTCTTTTCGATATGTGGATGAGAAATATCCGGATATTTCACAGGATATATGGAAATCCGGAGGGCTGTTAAAATCCGCACTTTTCGAATAAATCCGGAGAGAGCGTCACCCTGAAATTGAATCTAAACAAAAGGTATGCTCGTTGTAAGATGTGTTAAATGAGATGAAACCAGTTTAGCAGTTATTAGCCTTGCTCAAAACGCCAGCACGGGTTGTCTCCCATTATTAAAATTAATATATATTGTTGGAATAATATCTGACCTCTAACAACTACGATAATATCTAAATATGCATAAATGTCTTACCATATGAGCCGATTGCTTAACTTACTATATGAGATCTTATGATAACATAATTATTATTCACGCCGCCGAAGGCTGGTGTGAATATTTCCTTCCGTCTGTCTGTCTGTCCGTCCGTCCGCCAACCCACCCGCCTGACCACCCGCCCGTCCGTCCGTCTGTCTGTCCGTCCGTCCGTCCGTCCGTCCATCCGGCTGTCTGTCTGTCTGTCTGTTTATCCAAGACATATCTCAGTGATCCTATGAGACAGAATCACCAAATTTTGCACATATATTCTCATTATGAGTGGCTAGAATAAGTTTTAGCTTGGGGTCAGAAGTTAAAAAATTGAGGTCACTGACTCACTTAGTACACATTTTCCTCTATAACTATAATGCAGGGAGATAGAATCAACAAAATCGGTAACATACATTCATAGTCCAACCCTGCTAAATATGCTTGTAAAAATTTCTGATGACATTTCTTGTTACAAGCGGGTATCAATGCTAGAAATTATCACAATACATCAAGGTTTCAGATGTTGGTGGACAGCACTCTGAATTTTAACATTGGAGGTAAAAGGACTAGGTCAAAAGTTCATGTAAATATCAAATTTAATGTTTTGTCCAACATCATCTATAGGTGGTGCAACCACAGTGCAAAATATATATTTGTAAACTGTTCACCAGCGGTAAAACAGTGGCGTAAAAGTGAAAAAAACAAAGCAAAACACTTCTCTTGCTGCTAAACGGCCCGGGTATTTAGAGAAAATCTGAATGCAAGTAAACTGAAAATGGATTTTTGCTTAATTTTCATGACTATATGTTATTCGATATATTAATTCAAGAAATATGAAGAGACAAAGCTTTAAAGAAAGATGTCGAAGAGCAACTGCATCATCTTGATTCGGCAAAAATGTCAATAGAAAGACAGGTCGTACCAGTGTTTCAGGATCCATCCACTCTTAAAACGAGTGATTAGTTTGACCAGAGCATATGTAGAGAGAAAGCTAAATTGGACAAAATTGCATGGGTCTTAGCAAGGATAACACGAGTGGCGAACAAGAAGTTCCACCATGGGCTAAGTTTAATGAAGCAATAAGCAAAGACGTCCATAGGGTGTGCCCCATTCTAAACGCTACGGCTGATACTTACGAGACCATCACGACCATCATAAACCGCTTTGTCCATCTCACAAACATGCCACGATTTTCGGGGACAAGCAACTATATAGCAAGGCAAAGGCAGCGTTGTGGACACAGCCAGAGACGTATGATAAATTAGTCGTTCTAATTGGTGACCTTCACATACTATTCAACTTCCTTAGAGCCATCAATCAGCAGATGGCGAGTGTTGGCCTTGACGATGTATGGATTGAGTCAGAGTTGTTAGGTCACAATACAATTAATGGCATGATAAAATGGAAAAGATTCTATAGAACTATTTGTTGACCCCTTTGAGTATACGAAGCAATCGGTAAGATCTACTTCGAGTACCTTTTGAGTTGGTTGAGATTAAAGACGTTGATTTAACATGGTGAATTAAATTCAGTGTTTCAACTCTGACTGCCTTATTCATAGGTAAAGAGGCTAGAGGTCTAGAGGACAGGTGTCAGAGGCTGTAAACAATATCGAAGATGTCCTGTGGATTACCATGTGTTTGCAAAAATGATGCAGCAATTCCATATCCAGTTGGCGAAAGATCTGAACCACACCTCTTGGGTGACATACCTTGAAATGGCAGAGATTTATTAGACATACATACAATTCGTGATGGAAACTGGCAACTCTATGTTGACCTATATGCTGCCATGTTACCGTAGATAACTGTGGACAGCCACACCAATCATGGCAGATGGGAACTAGTTTACTTGGCACATATGAAATCACTATCCCACACATCTCCATCAGTATAGTAAGAATTCATGCCGGGAAATTTTGTTCTCAAGATACACAAAGGGATGTTCAATCAAGTTCCAGTGGATCAGGAAACAGAACGGATGAATAAGGTTTGAAAGCTTTCTAATAATTGGCGTTACAAGGTCGCTAAACTCGCTCCTCAGTTCCATAGATTCAAGGACTTTCGTCAGGCCATAATGAAATCGATCGTTATTGAGGAGCCTGGTAACGGACAACTCGAACCTGAAGAACCCGTAAATTCATTACTTTGATATCACTTAATTGCGAATGATGTAGCCACCCCAGACATAGGGGTCTCTCTTCTAACCACAGAAAGGCACTTACGAAGGACAGTGGGAAACAGAATTGTTGAACATAGGGTGCGGTTTTTATACACTCGAAAAGGCGAATTCGAAAACATTTCGAACCTTGAAGAAGACAACAGCAGTTGATGCATACGATAAGGAAAATTCTTTAAAAATGCATCGAGAGCTAGTTGACACGTTGACATAAAAGACCTAATAAAACATGAGTTGACTCCTGTAGAACCATTAGAACGATGGATTCAAATCCAATATCTTCTCCGTTTCCAATTTTGACAGAAGGCTTAGGAATAGAAACCCTTGTAGAATGACCTGATGTACAAGTTAATGCTGTGACATTTGTGCTACTAGATGATAATAGTTTGATTCAGGCGATAGGTAAACGATCCAGCTGCATAACATTCAACGACTATGCTGATGTGTTCACCAGAAATGTTTTAAGCAACTTCTCTGGTTCAGTTAAAAGAGTTGATGATGTGTTTGATGGATATTTAGGACATCCGTCTATCACGGCATCAACTAGGTCGATTATGTCATAAAAAGTGAAGTACCCAATTTGCAAGGTTATCGATCGTGGAGATTTAGCCCCACCTCGTGTGTGGTATCAGTTTATTGCTTTTGATGATGACAAGAAGGATATCGCTCTGATTCCTAAGTAAACACTTTTCTGTTGTTAGTCCAGGAAGGGCAGGGAAATTTTTGCCGTAGGCGCGGATTTCAGGACATACAGAGTGCCAAATCAAATGTTCGAGATGATCTACTCCAGCTAGAAGCAAACCATGAAGAGTCAGATATCCGAATTATCTTGCACGCTTATGAAGCCATCCAGATCGGTTAAAAGACGATATTTGTAAGGTTCAGAGGCACAGATGTTCTTCTTCTCCTACTTCATTTTCCGGGACATCATTCTGAAGTGAAGGTGTGGATGATGAGAGGGCTATCCCGTTCACAAAATTGCAAAGAAACTCAAACCATCTGTGTTGCACAATATGCCTGGTTTCCATGCCCGCACAATGTTTTCTAGTAAGACTTCAAGGCGTCGACCGAGGTGCCATTTGATCCAGGTTGCTGGCTATGTCTGTCGACTCTATGAAGCCCCAGATGTGTATAGTAGTACAGATAAAGTGCGGCTGGAAATATTTGACAAGGGAAAATGTCACCGAGATGCTGCTTCAAACAGATGATGCGCTTGATGTGCATCTGCTATGTTCGAACTATCGAGCGAATGTGTGGCTTCTGATACACGCATGGTCTTAGTTAAACCAGAAGAAACTAGTGGTTGGATTGCAACATAATATGGCATAAAGATCAGGTGCACCGTCTGTCAGTTCTGTGCCAAGTATGTACATTGAACTGATTTTATATGAAAGGCAAAGTGTAGAACGGTAGGATGCGAGTGCACCAAAACACCGCAAATCTGTACTCCAGCTTATAAGGCAGTATTTACTGTAAAACTACGAATTTCATACCTCAATTGCCAGATTATCTGACAAGAAATTGTTGCTTGGTAATCATGGCCTCCATTGTGCCATCTTGGAGCATAGATATTTTTAGGGAAATTGATGTTTTCTGCATCTCTATTTTAGAGTATCTATTTTAAAGTCTTTTCTAAGCAGGATACCTCGGACATTCCAACCTTAGTGACAGGAAACCCACTTCCTGACCATCCCCCAAATCTCACACTTTCGTTTTTCAAAAGTTGAGAGCTCTGCCTTATATGAGCATGCAAAGCAGCTGGAGTTGAGGAATTGTTGTAAGGAATTGCGGAACAATGGTTACAATGCATTGCGCACTGTGATGGCAGGTATTAAACCATTTGGTAATCTAATTGGCGATGCCTGTGTGACGGAGTGATTTCACCGCTGGTGAAGTCACTGCGCCACAGTGGTTGTCAGTGTTTTCATTTTTTTTTTTTTAAATCTTCATATTTTTGTTGTGATCTGGTAACTTTAAGTCTGATGACGTATGTATGTGGATGTCATTCCAAGTATCAGTCTGTGCAATAGCCATCTGCATTGCCGTCGTATGAATATAGCACTGATTTACAGGAAGATTCTTGCAAATTGTACGGCAAGGGCTGTGTTCAACATAGGCATTGGTAGATGACTGCATAACAGTGGCATGGTATCTGTATGATTGGTTAAGGCTGGCACTATTTTGCCTTGTGTGTGAGGTTCAGGAAAATAGTTCGCGCATGTTGTCTGCGATAGGCAGAATATCATGCATTCGCCATATTGTAAGCCAGCTAACAATACATCCCGAAGTGGTGGAGCAGCATAGAAGGGCCGTTGGGCTATCATATGTTGACGGAAACCATGTTCGTCCTCTAAAATACCACAGCTACAGGGCTTTTTGTTACCCTTAACCTTACTTGTAAGACCAGAATGTGTGGTTAAGGCAGATTTGGAATGATGTAGAAATTTAGAGTTTTTGGGGAAAGAAGAGCAGTTTTCGGCATAACCGGTGTAATCAACTGCCAATGTAGAGGGCGGAATTTAGACGTGCAGTTGACGTGCAGTTTTTTTTTTTATCATTTAGGAAGTGACGTTATGAACATTTAAATCCAGAAATCTAGTTTAATTAGAAAGAAAAGCCCCAGCATAATGTCAAAACTTTAGAACTTAATCTTGGAAATATATGGATGTGATTAATATGGTTTAGGGGTTTGGGTTATAAGATTTAGAGGGAAAGTAAGGTGGGGGATGTATTTTGTTGTATTGGTTTAACTGTACCTATCACCTTGTGTGATGGAAGATTTCTGATTATACTAGAATTTTTTTGAATTATTGTCATGTTTCCTTTGTGATTTCTTTTCTCTATATGACATTTGCGAAGGTAGTATATTTAGTTTTTGAAATTTAAACATAAATTAGATTTAATAGATTTATATAGACCTGGCTGAAAGTAATAGAAAGAAAAAAATAAGTCTACCTGCAGTCACTATCTTGTTGTGAATCCCACTCACTCTGACAAAGGCGTCTGCTATTCAACACCTAATATACAACGCATTAAAGATCCTGTAAAGCTGACGAATTCATTTTCAATAAATTAAATTTCTGGCCTTATCTTGACGTACTCAAAATTCCTTTCTTAAATGTATTTAGGTTCTTGTTTTAAAATCGATTAAGGAAAGTCATTTCGGATCAGTTTGGAACATTATAGAATAAAAGGTGCATCGTTTGAAATCGCTAGCTTACACCTGGATTGAGACTGAATCAGGCTGAATATAAGAAAAAAGACATGCCAGAGTATGGTAAGCATATGCTTAGAAAGTGAATAATGCATGTGTTAATCAGATTGTGATATGATATTGGGTATCCAAACTTTCTGTAATGAATGAATGAACACAGTTTGGTAGGGGAAATGGCGACATTTAACAAACTATGTTGAGAACAACCATTTATGCTAAAATTTTCTGTGATTACACGAAGCTAGTTTCTCTGGTCGTGTTTGTATTATAGCAAAGTATGAGTGCGTGCGTGCGTGCGTGCGTGCGTGCGTGCGTGCGTGCGTGCGTGCGTGCGTGCGTGCGTGTGTGAACTGTGCCTGGCGGCTCTGGAACAATTGTGTAAGTGCGTCTTTGTTCTCAATAAATAGATATACATGTATGTTAGAATGGTTCCGAGGATGGTGTCTATTTAATTAGTAGGCCTGAAATGTCTGAACGACAGTCATCATCATATATGCTTAAGAAAACGTAATAGTCGACAAGAGCATCATACGCTTGTGTCAAAGTGGTAGGGATCGTGGTCTTGAGCATTTGCATCAGTGGGCTAGTTGGGATTCACCGAATACCGGTGTCCAGGGGTTCTATTAGTGGAAGTCTGAGTTCACAATGCTACCAAGGTGCATGCTTTGGCTCCAGAAAAATACCAAAGAACTGTTCTCCAGTTATAGGCCTATTACCACTTAATCCACTATTCCAAATCGGTTCAAGCAAATTAAATTATGTAGACTATTTTGAGCTTCCATGATTCATGTCTGGGTTATTACCCTGGAGGTCCCAGAATTCCCGTGTTTACAGAACATGAACAGCATGATTATTTGTCAGCAATTAGTTGTAGATGCAGAAGAACGTCATCAAGTAACTTCAGCATGTGATTATGGAATTCGTAATCCATTTCCCGCATCGGGAGGAATATATGAGCAATCTAATAGCCAAAACGGATTTATCACAAATAATACAATACCTAATATTGCATTATTTCGATCTTTGTGCAGTGATATTTCGGTCATTTGTAGAGCAAAGGTTCATGAAAGTGGCAGTTGATAGGTGGTTGCCGAAGAAGAAAGCCAGGCCACACATCTGCAACTGCATAACTGCACACCAACTTATGAAACACAAACTGATGACAACAGTAGTTGAACTAAAGATGAAAGGTATCATTTTCTCAGATTGTTTTAGTTGCTTGGTCACGCCTTCAGATATATGTAGATAAATACACCACTGCCTGGGTGCACGGTGGCTACATGGAAAAGCCGTGGTCTACTCAATGGTCGAAGCGCAATCAAACATCACACATGCCGATTCATGGCTTATATCCAGAACAAATATGTTAAGTTTGTG
>CM067373.1:164026534-164509034 GCA_034401795.1 Chaetoderma sp. LZ-2023a | reverse complement strand
GATGGCGCCATAGAAGCATACGGTAGGCCTATACAAACAAGAGCTGTCAGCGATTGAAGCGCCTCGTCCACACGCCATTGTCACATTTCACAAAAATGGACGGATTTCCGGATGTTTTCCGAGTATCTGGATAGTTTCGTATTTTCCGGATTTTTTCGGATTTTCCCAATATTTTTTCGGATCAAGCCCGAAGTTGTGGATTCCTAGTCTAACCGTTCCTGTTCTGAGACTTTAGCTAAGCGTTACCGAGATATCTACAGATCTAGAATTTGATCCGATTCGGATCCGGATCCTTTTATCTGGATCACAGCCAACGGCTAGAATACCCTTGCAAGGCTAGTTCCTACGTTTTGTTCAAATTTGAGCCAAATCGGCTCAGTAGGGTTTGAGAGACAGAAGGACGGACAGCTTGGCGGGTGGCCGGGCGGGCGGGCAGGAGGATGGCTGGGCAATACCATGGGCAGGCTGATAGGCGGGCGGGCAAGAAGGCAGGAAGACAGCCCTGCCAGATCGAAATAGTCGGAAATACCCTTTCTCTCTATAGGGCGAGGTTAATGAAATAATCTTTCAAGTGAGAATTAATTAAAATAGTAGCAATCAAAAGCCGTGGAAATGTTATCTAAATACATTTAATATTAACCGTATCAAGATTGCTTACATCTGTGACCAGGAACAGACCTTACATCCGGCACCAGGAACAGAGCCTATATCAGGGACCAGGAACATAGTTTACATCTGGGACCAGGAACAGAGCTTACATCTGGGACCAGGAACAGAGCTTACATCTGGGATCAGGAACAGAGCTTACATCTGGGACCAGGAACAGAGCTTAGATCTGGGACCAGGAACAAAGCTTACATCTGGGATCAGGAACACAGCTTACATCTGTGACCAGGACAGCAACAGAACTTACATCTGTAACCAGGAACAGACCTTACATCTGAGGCCAGGAACAGAGCTTACATCTGTGACCAGGAACAGAGCTTACATCTGTGATCATGAACAGAGCTTACATCTGTGATCAGGAACAGAGCTTACATCTGTGATCAGGAACAGAGCCTACATCTGTGATCAGGAACAGAGCCTACATCTGTGATCAGGAACAGAGCTTACATCTGTGACCAGAAACCGAGCTTAGATCTGTGACCATGAACAAAGCTTGCATCTGTGACCAGGAACAGAGCTTAGATCTGTGATCAGGAACAGAGCCTACATCTGTGATCAGGAACAGAGCTTACATCTGTGACCATGAACAAAGCGTACATCTGTGACCAGAAACAGAGCTTAGATCTGTGACCATGAACAGAGCTTAGATCTGTGACCATGAACAGAGCTTAGATCTGTGACCAGGGACAGAGCTCACATCTGTGATCAGGAACAGAGCTTGCATCTGTAACCAGGAACAAAGCTTACATCTGTGACCAGGAACAAAGCTTACATCTGTGACCAGACAAAGAGCCTACACCTGTGATCAGGAACAGACCTTACATCTGTGATCAGGAGCAGAGCTTGCATCTGTGACCAGGGACAGAGGAATCCATACATTTAAAGCTAAGATTCGCCAACCTTTACGTGTATTGAAATCAATTTGAAACTTCGAAATCTAAATTTCAAGTTAACTATATAGTTAAGCTGTTAAATATTTTAACACTAATTTGATGCGCGCTGTTGCTGTCTATGACAGTACCAGCGGCCCGTCAAATTAGTTTCAAAATATTTAACAAAATGTTTATTAAATTGTAAATTCACCAAAGACATACAATTAATAATTTTACTATCGAGCTTTTGAAACTTTCGGAAAGGGTCTACGTTATTTGATTGTGACGTCACCTAACACGTGACGTATTTTGATTATCACGTCAGATACTTGGGCAATATATAAATCTGCCTCTCTATCCGCCTGGCGTCATAACGAAACATCGTCACAGTACCAGGTGCCAATACAACAAATGTGTCATAGCGATGCATTGTCATAAAACAAACAGCACCGGCAAAATAAAACGCGCTGGAAAAATCATAATAGTTAAATATTATAAATGTAGGGGGCCTAGTTTATGAGCAGCAGCATAATAGGCCAGATCCATGAACTGATGCACAGTCAAGTAACGCACTCTTGGAAGTATTATGGATTCCGCCATCACAATTATTAATATCTCTACAGTAACAGCGGCTAACGTGTATCTCAGCTTGGCTAAGAGCTTGCCGCGTGTGAGCTGGCCTCGCAGAGGATCCATCAGGACCACAAGGTTCTGAAACGTACTAGTCAAGGAATAATAATAGCCTCAATTATAGCTTGCTTTAATTTAGCAAAACCTATTTATTTTAGTTTACTAAGCTGATTTAGTTTATTTTAGTTTATTTTAGGGTATTTTAGTTTACTTTAGTTTATCATACGCTATTTCTACTACTTTACCTTAGTTTAGTTTATAAGTTATATTTTAGCGAAAAGTAGATTAGTTTACTTTGTTTTCAGTTTGTTGAGTATTTTGAGATATTGGGTTACATGAGAACTACACATATTAATAGTTTAATTAAAAAAAACAGCTGATATAATCATCTAGTTATTTCGACAATTATAAAGACCCACTCATTCCGATGTCGGCCTACTTCGACATATCAGTAAATTATTCTAAGGAAAAGTCTTGGTAATTATAAAGTAAATGTTGTATGCCACTGAAGAACAACTGTCGAGCAATCTAATTGAGTTCAACTTCTGTGGATAAATGAGCATCAGCTAGGAGCAACAGCAAAACATTTCCGTACCGAAGTCTGTAGCACAGTCAAGACGCGCACTATGAGAAGTGTCCAGGCTTCCACCGTCGCAGTTACTAGTATTCCGACAAAAACAACGATTATGCGAGATATCAGTGCCTGGGCCAAGGTATCGATGCAGAAACGGTGGTATTGTCCCTGAACCACCAAGACCACAAGTTACTGAAACATTCTAGTTAAGGATTAATAATAGCATACCCATGCATACAGAGTGACACGACAGAGTAGTAGTAGTAGTAGTAGTAGTAGTAGTAGTAGTAGTAGTAGTTGTTGTAGTAGTAGTAGTAGTAGTAGTAGTAGTAGTAGTAGTAGTAGTAGTAGTAGTAGTAGTAGTAGTAGTAGTGGCGGCGGCGGCGGCGGCGGCGGTAGTAGTAGTAGTAGTAGTAGTAGTAGTAGTAGTAGTAGTAGTAGTAGTAGTAGTAGTAGTAGTAGTAGGCTTTCGATACATTCACTGCAATATAAGTACTTATTAAATACGAGTATTTTAATTAATTGCGCCAAGTACATTCCGCGTAAACCGGGTAACTCCTTTCTAAAAATGGCCAAATTCATTTACGAAAAAGCAGTGCTTTAATGAATAATTCAACAATATCAGAATTCAAGGGAGGCAACTATGTCTAGAATATCTCTTAATACAAACGACGTTATTACCTTTGTTTAAAATAGATTTTGTGTCACCATCATAATTATAGTACGAGAGTAAAATATATCAGTATGCCACGTAAGTAATTATCGGACTTTTAATTGAAAACAGATATTGGACTTAGGAAATAAACTTGGGCAATAACTTCAGAAACAACATACGCCTATTTTATTACAAGTCCCGAGTGGTATGTGTGGGCTAACAATGATATACCGGAAATGACGTCATACCTTTATACCTTTATAAACCCCAAACCAAATCGTCCGAAAGATGATGCTTTTGCTGTAACACATGTTTACTTTGCTAAGAGAAAATGGCGAATGGCAAGGCGCTGGATTAGCTGCTTCAGAAACCTTGGAGAGTATCCTACAGATTCTACAAGTATGAAGACCGATACAAGAACCCATAGCCCACTTTGGTGACGATATCATCATTACAAGCCTGTATGGTAGGAGTACCGTGGCTTGCTTCCGATACACAGATTACACGATTCATGATAGGCACAGACATGCATACAAAAGAAGAACGCTTGCAAACCGTTAAGACAATTGCTGTGGTAATCATTATTAAACAGAGAAGATAAGCTAGCAAGCTGTATGCACCTTCCCAGCATTGTCTACCACCGGTATTCTGCCACAATCTGTTGTTTCTGCAAGCAATGACGGGTTGCGATACTAGTACAACTCTTTACAGAAACGGAAAGAAAAAAGCTTTTAAAAAGTCATGATCTAAGGAAATACATGGAAGTCTTCAAAAACCCATCCTCGTCAGAATATTCCGTGACATCTCCTCGAAAGGGTTCTCTTGGCGTTTAATAGAGCTCCGAGCAAACTATCGTGTCTGAACAAGAGCCATTGTTGGATGAATGAATGTTCAATCCTTAATCAGCTCCATATCGGGGCCCTTTTACCAACATCATTGGCATCACAAGAACATTCCATGCCTGTTCAACTTCTGGTACAACTAGTATACAGTGCTCACTGTTATGTTGTAAGTGTCGCGGTGGCCGCTGTAACAATTTTGCGAAAACCGAAGACTGATTAACACACAGACAATGGACCAAGCAGTGAAGTCATATGTGAACAGCGGACTGAGCTTTTACTGTCTGGCAGATGATGAAGATTACGCCGTTGGACAAACAGACATATGTCACTGACCGAGATACTCAGATCGGCCTTTGGCGGCGTGCGTTACAATATCCTCTGTCTAACATTTATGCTTTTGTGGATGTGGTGAGATTCATGATAGCAGAAAACTATTTTATTTGTATGGAAAAACTATCATTTGGTGATAACGTCATTTCCGACATAGTGTCAAAAGCACATATGCGGGGCATATTAATATGACATTCTGTACGGTCTAATGATGGTTGCCTCAATGTTTCACCTCTCACCCAGTTTAGCTGCTGGTAGCGGCTCGATAAATCGCCATGCCCTTAGCCAGTTCGTCAGTGAGTCACAAAATCTTATTCTGAGATGCGTTTCAAGAGTTTTTCTTACAGTAAGTAAGCTATTTACTACTGAACAAGAGGAATACATTTCTACCCATGCTCCTCCCATTTCTAGCTAGGCTCCGCCCACTTTGTTTGAGTGTTGGAATCGATTTGAACCACGGATCTAAATTTCAAGATAACTATACATGTGAGCTGTTGAGTATTTTGAAACTAATTGACCTGGGTGTTGCTGCCTATCAGAATGTTAATTAAATTGTAAATTCAACAAAGACATACACGTCAGACATTTTCGCGACGGATTATTACCACTCTTGCGATGGACCTACTTCATCTTGATGGTCACCTCAACTAACATGTGGCGTATTGGATTATGACGTCAGATACTTAAATAACAGGTCGGCTCCATCAGTTATATTTGGATCGTTCAATCGTGCGTTATGTTCGATTTCTCAACGCGGGCTTTTACCGGCCATCTTTGTATTGCGAAGTGCTACTGTGACGTCAGTTGTCTTGAAGTGACACGGTGGTGATGAATGTAATTTTGACTATTCGTGTAACACCTTGCCTATCAGAAGCAAATTATTTAAGATCATATCATATATGTTCAACTGTGATCAGAATATGGTCTACTTACGGCATTGTTAGTGGTTGTATTTCGCATCTCTAACGACAGCTAGCTCTCGTGCTAACTATTAAAGTAGTAATATATGAAATAATTAACTGGATACAGGCATATGATGTCATGGCGATAGCGTCAGCTGTCAAGATGGGCATTATATGCTTAATTAATTTGATCAAATTTGTCTTCGATAAAAATCGTGTAGACAAAAAATCTGAAGCCGGATGCCAGAAGTTTGGTGTCTGAACTCGAATATGAAGAGTTGGATAGGTTCAATTTCTTCAGATTTTGTCTATCAGAAATCCTAGTTTCAATACTTCATCAACAACAACCAGAATGGATGCTGTCATCTCGCTCCGAAATTTTATTTCAACGAACGATATATAACTGAGTAACAGCGAAATGGTTGTCTATGGGATTCATTAAGCTCTTCATATAAAAATAAATAGAGGAAGTTGAGATATATACTCTTCATAGCAGGCACCCTTTGCATCAGAATCTGCGTAAGATTTTTGCATCATATTTTTTCATCAGATTTTATCTCACACATTATTCGCTCCGTCAGATTTTTGCTTCAGATTTTGTGCAACAGATTTATCTGATCGTGTAAAACGACCTTAAGAATCATAGAGATTAGGAATTACACAACCACTACTGAGATAGGCGACAAAAGCTTCTAGTCAAATTAGTTTCAAAATATTCCAGAGAATATTTCTTACATAATAAAGAATTTGACGTTTCTGATTCATGAGGGTAAAGAGCTAAGGGCCAATAAATCCCAATACCGGTCAGTATGGAAATGAAACGCTCTACGAAATGCATAGAAAGTGGTTCATTAAGACCCGTGGTCATGCCACAATTAACATTATAGAACCACCATCCCTTTGTCCGTCACGAGACCTATGGTCTTTATGGCAGGTATATATACTAAAATCTACAATTCAATGTAAAGGATACTTTCTCGGACAGCATCCTGAACTTGAAGCACCAGGCCTCGGTTGATCGTGGGTGGTGTTGGGTCGATGCTTGAATTCTGCGAATGGGCTGTGCTTGGATTTGCCGCAGTGTTGGATCCGAGAGGTACCAGACGGACCAACGGTTTGAGTACTCTTGGCCTTGCAGGGTTTTGGTTGATAAGACCAGTGTTTATAATTTGTCTTGACCTGATAGGTACGTGTTGCTGAGGGAATTTATTTATTAAAGGTTGCTGTTGTGTACTTATTGCTGACTGCTGTTGTGGTATTTGCTGTTGCGGTGAGTTGCTGACTATAGATTGTTGTGGTGTATTTTTTGTTATTTGCTGATTCATAGCAGTCAGAAATGCCTGGAACATTTGAAGGGACACAGCATTCCTTGCCCTGGGGGTAGTCACTATATTTTGTACTGGTACGGGTAAGATGATCGTTACTGGTGATGGTTTTACCTGGATTGGGCGTGGCTGCATCCACATGCCACGATTATTAACTTGAGGCTTTGCGATTATTCTTTCACCCGGACGATTTCTAGGTAGAGGTGGATTTATCGGTACATTCACCTGTCCATTTGCTTGGATAGGAGTTTGTGATTGTTGAATACGCGGCATTAGTTGTAGTTTTTGTATCGGAGCAGCAGGCCGTTGTGGAGATACGATATTACGATTTCGCTGTACAGCAGACTGTTGGGGAGATATGATAATACGACGTATGGGTACAGCTGGCCATTGCGGATATATGATATTACGATGTGGTTGTACAGCAGGCTGTTGGGGAGATATGATATTACGGTGTGGTTGTACAGCAGGCTGTTGGGGAGATATGATATTACGATGTGGATGTACAGCAGGCTGTTGAGGAGATATGATATTACGGTGTGGTTGTACAGCAGGCTGTTGGGGAGATATGATATTACGGTGTGGTTGTACAGCAGGCTGTTGAGGAGATATGCTATTACGGTGTGGTTGTACAGCAGACTGTTGGGGAGATATGATATTACGGTGTGGTTGTACAGCAAGTTGTTGGGGAGATATGATAGTACGATGTGGATGTACAGCAGGCTGTTGAGGAGATATGATATTACGGTGTGGCTGTAAAGCAGGCTGTTGGGGAGTTATGATATTACGGTGTGGTTGTACAGCAGGCTGTTGAGGCGATATGATATTACGGTGTGGTTGTACAGCAGGCTGTTGGGGAAGTATGATATTACGATGTAGTTGATTGCGTCCAGTGGGTACATGTTTCTGTTGTTGCTTTACTACAGAAATATGATTAGTTTGAGGATTTATCAAGACTAGCATGTTGGTAGTGGGGTCGAAGTAAACCTGATTACCGGCAACAGTTTGTGCAACCCGCGGGTTTGTATTCCTAGTTCCAGCAGTTCTCTGTCTGAACTGTGTGAGCACGGACTTGGTATCTATTGTTTGTACGGCAGGTTGCACCACGTCAGGTGCATCTATCTCAATTATAGCAGTAGGCTGCACCCCGGGTGGTGGTCGCAATGTGGGTGGCGTGGTTGGATATGGATCCACTCCTAGTGGAGGAACTGCTGGTATTCCTGGAATGTGGATTGGAGGTGCCTTTGTTGTAGCCTGTATGTTCAATTTTGCACGGTCATTAGCTACACCGAAGATAGGTAATCGAGGCAAACTGTGAATGTCTTTCACCCACGGAAACTGTATATTTCTTGGTAGATTTATCGTCGGTATAACTACTCGTCTCTGGTAAGGTCTTGAAGCCTGAGATTTGGTATTCCTAGGTTTAAATTGATTCAACGTGGTTAGTCGACCTGATGATGCGGTGCGTAACGTAGATGGCCGCTGGTGTACTTGGGTCCGGTGTCTTGGCGGTATCTGCATCACTCCAAGTGACCATGTCAAGGCGTACACCATGAGGATCTGGCAAGCATGCATGACGCAATCTCTCCAGACAGCAGCTCTGCAAAGCAAATAACAAAACTCAATTACAGTTAAACCTGTCTGCTATGACCACTTAAAGATATGTTACTAAACACTCAGGACCAATATACCAATAAGCATTAGACATGAATAATAATTGGTTTATTTTCACTTTAACTACTTTGGAAAAATCATAGGACATATATTGCCTTACACTAGTGTCTACCCGTGCTTGGCATTCTTAAACTAAGTGGCACAGTTACCCTTGAAGCTGATATTTGGGCAGCTAGCGTTAGGAATATCAGCCCGTTTAACATATTCAAGTCGACAACTCATAGCTCATGGGGAGAGCAAATTCAATGTTACGCTATTACAATATAATCTTTGTAGGACCTCGCCAAATCTAACCCCGAAGACCCACGGAATTTGTTTGATTTTGAAAGGTTTCCGTTTATAGAGGTTAAATTCCTATGCATGAACCGAATCCAGAAGAAGCAATGTGTTCAGTAATATTTCGGTGGACAAACATCTTTGCTTCAGACACAAATTCTTGATCTCCCAATGAGTTCTTGTGTCTTTTGAATCATGCGACTTTATAGATTATGAATCTGCATGATTCTAGCCTGACACCCTTAGTATTTCGAAAAGATTGTACGATCCGGATTGCTATAATAACTAGAAAGATGATTTTCGTATTAAGAAGTGTTTTATCAGGGTCGTAAAGAAATTTACTCATGCACATTCCCCAAGGCAAATAACTCATAAGAAAGAAATATCTTAAAGACTCCGTTGATATAACTTGATCTTAAAGACGCACGTTATATCAATGCATGGTTGTTGTTTTTTTTACAGATTTATCTTTCTTTGTTTCTATACAGTATTTTCTTGTGACCAAGCCGTATTCCCCGATGACGATTTTATACTTTGTTATTACATAGGCTTACTATGAAGTGCTGCAGTGTATGACTTCAACCGCATCACCTGCTGCAGAAGATGACGAAGGATAAGGAGACTTATAAATTCTTGCGAATGCGTGTTCAAGCAAACAACTGTGATTGTATGCCAATCAAATGATACATCCTTCCTGGAAGACAGTCAGGCTCAGGGACAGAAGTCTTATCTTTCAGAGTACTGACTCAACAATACATTTCCCATTTGCCAAGAATGTTTGTGAATCTCAATTATCAACACAATTTTGAGGGTACAACACCATTCTGTGATCAGTGGCGAAGAGAGGGTGTGCATTGAGTGTTAGAACACCCCCACCACATCCTCCCCAACCCTACTCCAACCCACACAGGATCTTTAACCATGGGACAGATAATTATGAAGCTATTAACTAGTAAATATAAAAATACCACAACATTAAAGAAGCTAAGTAAAAAACTAAGCTAATACGTTGGATGAATTGTGCACCTGTTATTTAGTCAGAAAAATGTTTTGTTTGCAAATTGTACATGGACGTAAATCTATCTTTTATACTAATGATTTCCATTTTATAAAAGTAGAAGGCCGGTGATATATATCCATTTTGATGCGGAATTTGAGGAACAAGATGAGGACCATGAACTATGGGGGGGGGGGGGTTCCAATGGCCTATCTTTGGTATTTATACCCTACATATGCCATCAAGAGTGGTTTCCCAATAACGTTGTCTTTATTTTATATTTATATAATTATGCTGCCCAGTGGTCCAGCTATAGGACAATGCAAATGGCTAAATATGAAAGTGAATTGTTAAAGCCACCCCAAAAATACAGTAAATAGGGTACACCAAATTACAGTTTGAAAATCCTGCAGCTCCAACAATTGTCAGGCATGTTCAGCCTTAAAGAGGGAAGGGGAAGATCACCATTACCATAAGGAAACTATGCCGCACAGTACTGTATGTGCCAGTCCCCCTCAAAAATTATAAAAATAAGATAGGTCATGCTCCTCATCTTGCACCTCAAATTGGATCTATATCACCGCCCTTCTACTTGCGTTCATCGGTCTCTCACCAACTTATCACTTATTTTGGCTTTAAAAGATTCATCACCCAGTAAGTAAAGACATCAGAATGATGCATGATGAAGCCGTCTCGTGAACAAGATGGTGATAATACATTTAGTGGACGAATCGTGTGTTAAGTATAATCAGTGCAAATGAGTACGTTTAACCCTTTAATGACCAAATTTGGTCAAGAAAATTTGAATATCGGCTGACTGAATGTCCATTTGCAGGCCAAGAGAAGACAATTTTTGGAAATTTACCACTGGAATGACTGACTCGGTTATCGAGCCAGTCATTCCAGTGAGAAATTTAAAAAATAGTCTTCTCTTGGCCTGCAAATGGACATCCTCAAGACGATTGTATAGGCCGGTTTTGGCCGGCTTCGGCATGAAAGGGGGCGAGACATGCTCCGCGCACATAGGTCGGGTCCAAAACGAGTACGTTTATAGGACCAGAGTTGGCTCGCAGTTTTAGGTAGGCGAGGCCTGATGTGGAAGACCGGGGCTTGAGGCTGCTCTAACTCTGCAGTTGTTATGATAGGACTGTATGACGCCTTTCTGTATTTGTTGACAACTCCGATTGTATATGCATGCCCATCATCGTTTATAATTATGGTATTTAGGAGTTTAGGTATAGTATCTACCCCTTTACGAATTTAGCTGCCAAATACAGTCGTAGAGGAGCAAGAAAGCCGATATGGGTGCTGTTGTTCCTCTTAATAATTTATTTATACCTTGTGGGACCGTTGCGGACATAATTGCAGAGATTGAGCACGGGGCAATCATCACTCGGGATGGATCTGGAATGTGCCAACGCAGATTCTTTCCTAGGGCCACCAGGTCAATGGTGCGGCAAATAAGATATACCTAGTTCACACCCATTGTTGTTTTGTCTCTGCCCGATGGGATAGATGACCATATCAAGGTATGGTATTAGCATCGGTATCTGCGACAATAGCGTAAGTAGTAGGGGCGGTAGTAAAATGATACCACCTCCCTCAACTGGCCGCCGTTCGACGATCCGCGGCCCCCACTGCCCTCTCAATCCCTGGGGCATAGGTTGTTGAGAGGGAGGTAGTAGTATCACACTACTTGAACGCCCATTTAGAGCCAAGGTCTTGACGTGATGTCATGCAGTAACGACGGGTAAAGAGTAATACTGTCATGAAACGACATTAATAAATAAATAAATAAATAAAATAAAAACTAAAAAAACTATACAACTCCCGCGCCACCTACTCCGGAGAACCCCCGCTTATTATCGCCGGCCCTCTCTGGCCGGCCTCTCTCTCTCTCTCTCTATCTCTCTGTGGGGTTTTTTCGGTGGTTCTCCGTTGCTCTGTACCGTTTTTTCTTGGTACCACCATCTTTTTACTTGACTTTTTACTTTCAAGATTTGAACCATGGTTTCTTGTTTAGAATTCAGCGCTATTATCAACTGAGCCAGCGGAGAACCAATGATTAGATTACAAATAATGATACTAATTGTTGTGCAATAATAGTAACCGCTATAGCCGTCAAAATATTCGGCTATTTATTATTGAATTATATCAAATTTCCTGTATCTTTGTGATTAACTCACACAGTCATTGAAAGTCAAGAATAGTAGCTGCTATGCGCTAACACCTAGTTAGACGCAGCATCCATTGGTATACCGGCGATCATACACACACAACATTACGTTTAAACACTCAACTACATGTAAACGCTCATCTACAAACAATATTACACACAATGGGCTGGCCTGAAGAGCTATGGTCATGCATGCATGATGTAGGCTGTGCGGCGCGACGAGAAAAAGTACCCGGGCCATTGCGTGATATGGGCAACTATGCAAATCGAAATCTTGAGGAATGGAGGAGAAGCTCAGGGATCCCAACATTCCGCTCATCATTTCCACTAACATGCCTTACGCATTATCCGATGACTGTGATAGCGATGGACAAGCTCTTTAAGTATATGAATTATTTAGAAACGGTTTGCAGTTTTGATGTGGATGCTGCTATCGAGTTGGAACAAGAGTGGAAACAAGAAATAATGCAGTGATTGTCAATGCGCGTACTACTCCCACCCATCAGCTCCTGAACATCGACCACATCTCACACATGTAGCGCAGCAATGATACTAATACATGGCCGAGGTAGTTAACGTGCTAGATCCACGTTTTTGTGTTTATTGGCAAACTAAAAATCACAGGTTCAAATCTCACTATTAGCATTTGTGGATAACTCGGTCATTTCTTGTCCGATTTTAAAATGGTAAACAGTTTTGAAATTCCCGCTTCGAAATAAGAAATAATCCAGTGATCCTCGCCCACCAACCTCTCAGTGTGCGCACTACTCCCACGTTTCAGCTCCTGAACATCGACCACATCTCACACATGCAGCGCAGCAATGAGTACAAATAGATTATCAGTTGTACATATTAATACATGGCCGAGGTAGTTAATGCGTTGGATCCTTATGTTTATTAGCAAACTTAAAATCACAGGTTCAAATCTCGCTATTAGCACTTGTGAATAACTCGGCCATTTCTGGTCCGATTTTAAAATGGTAAACAGTTTTGAAATTCCCGCTTCGAAATAAGAAATAATCCAGTGATCCTCGCCCACCAACCTCTCAGTGCGCGCACTACCCCCACGTTTCAGCTCCTGAACATCGACCACATCTCACAAATGCAGCGCAGCAATGATTACAAATAAATTATCAGTTGTACATATTAATACATGGCCGAGGTAGTTAATCCGTTGGATCCTTATGTTTATTAGCAAACTTAAAATCACAGGTTCAAATCTCGCTATTAGCACTTGTGAATAACTCGGCCATTTCTGGTCCGATTTTAAAATGGTAAACAGTTTTGAAATTCTCGCTGCATTCCGGTCCTGATTGGTATCAAGAACGACGAGAATAAAGTGATTTCTCGGTACAATATAAGCATACACTCTCTCACACTTAGTCTCCGGCGGTATCACATCGACACGACGGTCTACCCCACAGGTACTGATCGCCTTGTGACCACCACACATAATAGGTCTGAACGTCCATTTAGAGACAGTCATCCACAGGGACATACCCCTTGATTACTCTTGCATAGCCTCGCGAGGTTGCAAAGCAATTAGACCTTAGAGTAGCCTCTAAGGCCAAGAAAGCGACCTGCTCCAGATGATCGGACAGGCCCGTGCCAAAGAGTCGCAGAAGCGTCTCTTCTGAGCAATGAAGACGGGAAGGTATCCAGCACTTACCAAAGACATCCTTTGAATCCCCTCAAGAAAGCGCAGCGGCTCTGTGAGCTTCGTCAGGCGGACAAGGAGGTGACTGCTAGCTTGCGAGCCAAGACTGTACCGAGGCGGATGGTGGACCATCCACTGGAGCGCTTACCTCCCCTATGCAGGATCGCTAAGCGAATGATGAGGGGGCCGAGGTATGAACCCTTAGCCCGAAGCATGAGGCGAGAAGTCGAACACATTCTCGACCACCGTCTCGGCGAAAGGGAAACAGAGGATAGTGGACGCCGGTCAGTACGCTGGACATTCTTCAGAGGTCTAGAAGGAGACCTCACAGGCCAGATCATGCAAAAGATCCAGCAGACTGTCCCGAATGCCTTCTACCTCCGCTACACCCAAACCTAACGCATCTGTCACATCGAAGACGGTAGGGTGATGCTCTTCCACAAGAATGCTCCAGGGAGCCCGTGGCTGAACACGATAGGAGCAGCTCAGGACTGGGTGGCAGCAAGAGAGCAAGCCCGCCTCGGCACAGACAATATCGATCGACCCAACACCAAGTGGGCTTTCGTTCGATCAGTCAACGTTGAGGTCAGGGCTGTCATCGACTGCCAACCTCTGCTTGGGACAGGCCCGCTCCCAGACTGGCTACGACAGAAGAAGAGTATGACTGCCCTCGACACCTACAGGGACAACATGTCTCTCTGGAGATGTCTAGCAGTCCACCGAGGAGCGACAGTTGATAGAAGTACAGCTCCTGCACGAGAGCTTGCCACACAGTTCTACGGCAAGACAGTACGTGATGGCTGCAAGACCTCGCTGGATCAGCTGGACAAGATCGGGATTCGCGTGTATGAACCATCCGAAGAGGGCACCTGGCACTTTATCAGGCAAGCGGCTCACTACCGTGACACCATGGCCATCAGAGTGTGGGACCACCACGCCTTCTACATCAAGAACATCTCCAAGCTGGCACATACACTGGTCTGCAGTCACTGTCAGCAGAGGTTTACACAGGCATGCAGTCTTCAATGCCACGCTGATCACTGTACAGGCGGCAAAACAAACATCGTGTGTCGAGAAGGATGAGGCGCCACAATCTGCGCATGAGAAAGCCTTCTATCCACCCCAAACATCCAGTTCAGCGGCTACTCGTTGGGTCGAGTGTGAGTCGAGAAACAGAGACGTACACATACACCATGTAGAGTGTGGGCACGGTGGCGAGCGTTGGATCGATGGTGCTCCCGTAGATGGTTATGATCCGACCACCAACACTGTTTACCAGTTCCATGGCTGTCACTGGCACGGGTGTCCACAACACCAGCGAGGTGAGGATGCCGAACAAAGATACCGCAAGACAGTCCTGAGAGAGGAGAAGCTGAGAGCGTCTTGATGCATGCTTGTGGTACAGTGGGAGTGCTGTATAAAATGCTGTCCAAGCGTCCCTAAACGAGTTTGGACTGTCCCATACCCACACTTCATAGTTTACGACTTCTAAGCACCCCTAGATGGTATCAAGACTCATCCTACTGAGACTCTCACGATCGAGAGTACTCACATACCTATCTCGGTGTCAGTTGGCTGCTCCTTAGAGGGTGCCACAAGTGAGCCCACTCACCTCTGCAATCCTGACCCCAAAGAACTGATCAGAGAGTTCATGCTGGTGATCCAACAGCGAGCATCTCTAATCCGGAAAAGGGTTAGGGCACAGTACATACCGACAGACCTGGACAAGCTCCCAAAGTGACAGCAGCGACTGATCAACGAGTGGTGTGACCAAGTGTCTGTACTGGGGTTCAACTGTGGGCGGTATGACCTGAACCTCATCAAGAAGTACTTTGTCAATGAGCTGACTGACAGTACAGGTACAGTGAAAGTCGCCAAGAAGGCTAATCAGACCATGTTCCTCATAACACCTGATATATGGTTTCTCGATGTGGTGAACTACCTCGGCCCAGGAGTCTCGTACGAGGTATGGGTCAAAGCTTAAGGGCGTACAGAAGAGCTGGCTCCCGTATGAATGGTTTGATACACACGAGAAGCTCAACTATCCAGGGCTTCCTGACTACTCAGCATGGACATCTAAGCTCAAGGGTGGCTACCTCTTGATGCGAACAAAGTGGGAACAATGTAACCAGACATTCAGTGAGCACGGAATGCGGACATTCGCCGACTGGCTGCGATACTACAACAACCTGGCCATCAGTCCATTCATCGAAGCCCTGGAGCAGATGCGGGAGTTCTACACAGAACGAGAAATAGACATCCTCAAAGACGTGGTGTCTCTCCCAGGTGTGTCACTGCAGTACCTCCTACGTGGAACCGCTCAGCACATGCCGGATGTTAGCCTCTACTCTCCAGGCAAGGAGGCCTACGAGATGCTGAAGGACGCGGTTGTTGGAGGGCCCAGCATCGTGTTCATCAGATACCACAAGGCAGGTGTGACACGCATCCGTCAGAGTGAGCGTGTCTGCCAACGTCTACTCGGCTACGACGCAAATGCTCTGTACCTGTCAACGATGGCCAAAGAGATGCCCTGTGGTAACGAGACAGTGTGCCATTGGTCCAGTGCCAGTGGTGCAGCCCGCTTTAAGGAGGAGCTCCTAGCAGACCGCTGGTTTAGATTTGCTGAGGTGGATATAGAGGTCCCTAAGGCTCTGTGGGCAAAGTTCGAGGAGATGCCCCCACTCTTCTATAACCGCGAGATCCAGGTAGAGGCTGTCCATTCTGAGATGCAGGCATATCTAGAGCGTACAGGGTGAAGCGACCCACCACCCAGAAGCTGGTCGGCGCACTCTCTGGCAGGAAGCAGCTGCTGTACGCACCGACACTCAAGTGGTACATAACCTATGGCCTGGAGATCACTGCTGTATACCGCACCATAGACTATGATGCCAAGCGCCCATTCGAGTGGTTCACGGAGAATGTTATGGAGGCCCCCCGCTCGGGAGATGTATACACCTGTGCAAAAGTTAAGCACCAGCAAAAACAATAGAACGTAGAAACATGATGGTACAACTAGGCTGCCATACTTTTTGTCCCCGCGTTAGCTGACATAATTCCAAGTACGAAATGCACATGCATGCATGACTTCACGCCGCTTGATGTCCGTGCGTGGCGGGAAACAGCACACGTGTTCAGTTATGTAAAAGTCGAGTTTGAGGTGTTGAACATTACATACAGATTTAGGCGACAAGATTAGGAACTTTGTGTTCATGACCGTGGTTTATTTGTACAGAGAGAATTAGCTCTTGATTGTGAACCGCTATGGCAAGACGAAGGTTAAGTGATCGTGTGAAATGGCAAATCATAGGCATGCATACCACTGGTATGTCATGCAGAGAGATTGGCAGACAGCTGAACATTAACCATACTGTAATCAGTCGTTTGATTGGAAAACATGGGCAAACTAACGAGGTGAAGGACAGGCCTAGATCTGGAAGACCGAAGAAGACTACTGCCCGTGATGATAGAGCCCTAGTACGCCTTGTTAGGAGATCTCCATTCACCAACAGCAGAGTGCTCAGCCAGCAATGGGAAACGCGCAATAGAGTGTCAATGTCTACCGTCAAAAGGAGATTGTATGCTGCTGGCATGAAAGCTAGGAGACCTGTCAGACGTCCTCTCCTCACTGCACACCACAAAGAGGAGCGTCTGAGGTGGTGCAACGAAAGAAGACACTGGAACATGAGATCCTGGAGACGGGTACACTGGTCCGATGAAAGTCGGTTCCTGCTTCATGCCACAGATGGTCGAACTCGTGTATGGAGGTCCAGACGCACGGCGTACGACCAACGTAACATCATGGAAGAAGTTCCATTTGGTGGAGGTTCCATTATGATATGGGGGCGCATCTCATTTGATTGTAAGCTGGATCTGTTGACTGTACCTGGAACACTAAATGGACAAAGATATCAAGATTCCATACTGGGTAGAGTTGTGGTCCCTCATTTTGTAAATCATGCACCTGGAACCCACCCTATATTCATGGATGACAACGCCCGACCACATCGTGCTAGAGCTGTGCATGAATACCTCCGCCAGAATGCCATCGAAACCCTACCATGGCCAGCAAGGAGCCCTGACATGAACCCTATTGAGCATATCTGGGGCATTTTGGGAAACATGGTGAGAAGGAGGGATCGTCCTGTGAAGAACCTACAGGAATTAACAGACGCACTCCATCTTGAATGGCAACGAATACCACAATGGCGTATCAGTCGGTTGGTGACCAGCATGAGACGTCGTGTCCAGGCCGTCATCCAGGCACAAGGTGGATATACCCGGTATTAATAATGACAGTCTAAAACTCGTGCACAGATGTTAAACTTCGTTTTCAGACACCATTAATGACAATCTAGCCACGTGTGTCAACTGTAGGGCAATAGTTGTCAGTTGTGTCAACGTAACCATATTCAGGCCTCGTTTTCAAGTTCAAACAAAAACATATAGTGTTTCCCCACCATCATAATCAGCATTCCTCTAGTTGCATTATTACCTCATGCACTAAGATGGATGGGTACATAAATGTTTATGCTATTGCTTTCTTCATAGCACATGAATATACCCTCGCATGTGCGTAAAAATAGGGTGGTGCTTAACTTTTGCACAGGTGTATAGATAAGGGCAAAGCGCTCTTGGCAGATCTCTTCAAACTCCTCGGCAACAGTGCCTATGGGAAGCTCATTGAGGCCCTAGAACGCTATAGCAACACCAGCTTCACGAAGGATGAACGTGTGGTAGACCCTGCGTAGTGCATGGTTCGAAGATCTTGAGGAGATCGGTGAGTCATACGAGCTCCAGAGTCACAAGCCGAGAATCACTATTCGAAGGCCCTTCCAGGTGGGGATAGCCGTTTATGAGCTCGCGAAGCTGCGAATGCTGGAGTTCTACTACGACTTCCTCGATCGCTACATAGCTCGTGACAGCTTTGAGTACCTGCAGATGGACACTGACTCCGCGTGTATCGCTATAGCAGGCTCCAACCTCGACGACGTCATTCTCCCTGAGATGCGAGCAGAGTACCAAGCTCATAAGCGGGACTGGCTAGCTTGGGACAAATGGTCTGGACGGACTCCGGGACTGTTCAAGCTCGAGTTTGAAGGTTCTCGTAGCATCACTCTCTGCTTCAAATGCTACTATGTGGAGAGCGCAGCTGCAAGTAAATGCTCAGCTAAGGGAATGTCAAAGCAGCAGAATGAGGTCTCTTGGCAGAGGTTCTACAGTGCCCTACATGGCGGAGTGGACAGAGCTAAAACCCGAGGCCTACGCATGCGCAATCAGGGTATGGTGACGTATGCGCAGAAAAAACTTGGACTCTCCGCTTACTATGATAAGCGCCATGTGCTGCCAGATGGGGTCCATACCGAGCCCATCGAGTATCATGTTAGCACTCTAGGGGGTGGTAGCTGTGTGTCTTCAGGAACTAGCTGAAGCTCTTCTACAACAAATGGTCGCCTAGGCACTCCGTGCTGGCGTGCCAGGTAGTACAGTGTAGGCCGCCCCCTCCCCCCCCACCTCCACATACCTGTCAAGCCTGTGAACATCCATCGACCAGTTAGGATCTGTTGCACGACGTCGACCGCCTTCCAGCTCACCAGGCTCATACAGGTACCGAACCAGAGAATCAGGTGGTAGGCACTCCTCTCCCTTGTTCGCTCCTCTAGAGCTGTGACCAGCAGAGTGTCTGATAGCCTCTACTGGCTTCTTCCCGATTAGCCTGGTAACCTCGGCATTGGATCTCTCCACCACAGCAGGCAGCCCTCTCACCCATACTCTAGAACGTTCACTCGGTGCGGCCATTTCCTTGGCGTATTGGTGTGGGAACAGTCTTTCTGCCAGTGTCCAATTCCACCGCTCAACAATAGCCTAGGCACAGTGATGCCCTACCTCGCCTCGCCTAACTGCCACAACGTGTTTCCGCATGAGGGCTGCAGTCTCCCCTCTGAACTCCTTACCCTCATCCACCTGCAACAATTCCGGCCACTGGAGGGGATTTTCTGAAGCCTCGTAGACACCCTGGAATGCCTGGGCCACCTGGCCAGCTGACTTGTCTATGAGGGGTACTGCAGCCTTGTACCTGCTGGCGACATCGACGATGGTGAGGGCATACTTGTAGGTCTTTCGACCAACCGAGTCGTGTGGAAGGAATAGAACATCTGCCTGGTGAACTCTGTTCGGGACAGTTTCCTCGAAATGGGCATGCCTGATGTGCTGTGGACGAGGTCTGTATATCTGCCACATCACCTGGTGGCTGAGCCACTGGCTAACTGTCTCCAATGTGAAGTTCTGGTCCTTGCAACATGCAGGCTCGAGTAGTTGAGCGGGCTCACAGTAATATCCACCAGGCTGATAGTAGAGTTCCTCAAGAAAGACAGTTGATAAACTCCCGGATTTCATCACTGACGTCCACTCCCATCCTGGCACGCACAGCCTGGATGAACTCTAAACAGACGAAAAGACGGCCGTCATTCATTTGACCATCACTGAAGACCTCCTCAAACACCTTCGTACACTGGCGTCTAATCTCTGCTGGATCCTCACTGAAAAGTAGTTTACCTACCAACCCTCGGAAGTTAAGGGACTTGACCAGGTCGTACAGAGAGGCCATCCTTATACAGTACAGCTTAAATGTTCGGCGGCCCAGATGGCCGTGAGCGCTATGGCAACGTATGGTAGCCAAGGGCCTGCGACTCCGAAGAACGTACCTACTCCTGAGGCGATGGCTGGTATGGCTTCAGAAATCTTCTCCACCCCATGGAGAGCATTGTTGGTGATGTTGCGTACCGTCTCGCCAGCCTTCATTGTGAACAGAGTGATCAGAGCCCCAACTGCTGCCAGCGGACCGATAGAACCTTTTATGTAAGTGCGATAGATTCCTTTTGCTCTGTGTACTAGCCTGCGGGATTCAGGCACGGTCTCCGCTACATCATCATACTCACCCACGGTCTCGGCTACATCGTAGTTGTCTGTATCATAATCCTCCACATCATAGTCCTCCTCATAGTCCTCATCATCTATACCCTCGACTGGATCTTCATAAGCCTCTGGTTCATACATATCCGTCGCTGGGGGAGCTATATAGTAGCTTTAAACTGTAGTCTATAGCATAGCATCCGCAATCTTGAATGCGGGCATGTTTGCCTTAGCGAACTGGGGACTCAGCTTCGCCAACAAGAAGACGGCAGAGGTCGAGCGTGAGCATCATAACCAGGCGATGGAGAAGCTGTCTAAGGAGAAGTTTGAGTACAGCAAAGCCCTCGAGCATATGAGCCAGAGAGAGACACGCCAACGCCAACTCCAAGGTCAGGCCAACCAGAGCCTCAAAGAGGCAGATGAGAGTCTCGATGAGTACAATGAGGCTGTAAAGATATCTGATCCAACGCTCGACTATGAAGCATCGACAGGTCAGAAGACAGCAGAGCTTATAGTAGTGGTGGCAGCTGCAGCGGTGACGACAGGAGTCGTGCTCTACACATGCTCAAGCTGAATACCTGATGTGTTCGACACGCATACCTTAGCATAGCCAAAGTAAAGTACCATCACACCTAATGAGCAAGTCCCAGCTATGAGGTTTCCGATGTTGAAGCTGAGCTGGTTGCCCTGATTAGGTGGGATGGTCCTGCCCCTGATGTGGTGACGGCCCTTGAGTACCGACTCGAGGTCATCGCTTCCACTGGTTAGTCGCAGAAGCGCATATGACTTAGTTTTCTGTCTGTAGAGTTGGCAGTCAGCCAGCTCACATACCTCACCAAGAACATTGGTCCCAGCAACCACAAGCTTGAAGGTGTCTAGCTTATCCACCTGCTGGATGGCTCCTCCCTTCTGAACCAGGACTGCAACTGCGACACAGTCCGATGCACCACGATGCAATGTCAGCTCTATCCGTTGGTTAGCTGTGGCTTGGACCTGCTGGTGTTCTCACTCCACATGCATGATCCGCTGTTTGGAACCCGTTTGCTTCAGTTCCTGGTCATTCTCGTCATGCCAGACATAAAGTCTTGGAGCATTCATCGTCGCATCTGCGAGCTGCTCAGTGTACACCCGGAGGAACAGCCTAGCCTGCATGGCAGCCGGATTCACGTGTGTGTTCTCGAGGAGGGTTAAGAGTGGAATTGCCACAGGCTTCTCGACACCTGCCCATAGTTCAAATTCCGTGAACCCATCATTGCACCCCACAGCATAGTACCCCTTTCCATTCGCATAGAAGGTTGGTCCACGAGCCCGTACTCATCGTTCACATAGGTGGTGACCACGGTGATGTTGCTCTGCACGATCTCCCACCTGTTCAGAACCTGCGAGGGCTCTACCATCTGTTTTATTGTGCTCTGAAGCTTGAACTCGAGTGTCATGCTCTTGATCTCGTGGATCTGTGCCGAGATTGCAAAGTCGATGTACTTACCAGCAGCGGACAATGGGTTCTCATCGTGTATACTGGGTCGAATGACCATCAGGTAGTCCTTCCGAGGATCAGTGCAGTGCGATGTCGCAGGTTCAATGGCCCCATCTGGATGTTGCACATACTGCAGCATGTTTAAGGTCTGGGTATATAGAGGGGTTAAATGGCTGCCATGTTTGGTAAAGTTCTCCAGCAGATTGTCTATAGGCAGCAGAACAAGTCGGCACGACAGCCATGGCGTGCACTGTCCCACTGTGACAGGGTCCGAGGCCTACTTCGTGACATCAACATTATCCACGAGAGAGTCAAGGTCACACCTCTGTCTGATGCAGTGATACTGGCCGCCATAGGGGAAGGAGCGCCAGAAGGAGCGCCAGCTCGTAGTACAAAAGAACTCCTGACTCGGATACCCTACCAGAAGTTTGACAGCACCCAGGGCAGGACACTCGACCTACCTGTGGCCCACACCAACAGTCCTGTGATTCTAGCTCTCCAAAAGGCGAGGGTCGACCCCAAACGGTCGGGAAGTGGGCTGCCGTATTTAGCCTCCATGGCCAGGAAGAGCAAGAGATGCTGGATAGCCTCCAGTCTGGAGCAAATAACTACTTATTTAGGAGGACGTCAGTGCCGCTGTAGTGGAGAGCCCTGACACTGGTCATGCAGAAGGTACTCAGGAGGGGTTCACTGTTGGCCGCAAGGAGGCTGTTGAGCACATCTTCAACGAAGAATGGCGCAGGAGATTGGCCAGTGATCTGGCAGCATTTCTGAAATTCCCAGATAACTACCAGGACTAGCTCATCAAATCTGCTCGCAAGTCAAATGCTAGTCGCACATGGAAAATGTGGATCTTCCATGAGAAGTTCCAGAAGAAGAGAGTCCTACCATCTGACCCTCAGTGGAAAGAGTTTAAGCGACAGGCTTCTGACAAAGATTCATGAAGCTTCTGACGAAGGTCCTCAAGCTTCTCACGAAGTTCCTCAAACTTCTGATGAAGGTTCTCAAGCATCTGACGAAGTAGCAGAGACCGCGGACGAAGTAGCAGAGACTGCGCAGCCTTGAAAATAGTTGCGGCAGCTGCGACAGTCTGTCAGCGATGATGCGTAGAGCAGGCTAGTTTCCTGGCTGGATTCAGTGTGTAGGTGAAGGTCTGTGCCTTTTCCAAAGATGGCTTGAAGTGTGACAGCTCACCTGTCTCCTTGTTGCTGAAGATGAAGCGTTACAGCTCAGCTGCCCTCTGTACACCTGCGATAAAGTCCCCTTTGGTCTCCTTGAGGGTTAGGCTGTCGTATATGGTCTCGGGCAGGGCACGTCCACACTTGGAGCTGAAGTATAGCAACCAGGCATTGTGGTGGATGTCTGGTGAGATCTCGCGGGTGTACTCCTGAAAGAGGATGAAGACAGTTATCTTTGTGTGCCGGATGCGCCTGGTGATGTTGCTGAGGTAGGTGACTGTCTTCTGGTCCATTGCAGGGTCATCGATAACTAGAACAAGTGGTTCTGTCAGTCGGGCTGCCAGCAGCTTCTACATCAGTGCTTGCAGGTTCTGCGTCTTGGTGATTGGGCCATTGTACCATTGATCAGTATGGTCAATCGCCTCAGCGGTGGAGTCGGACACCAGAAGGATGTATTGAGAGTGCAGATGTTTGGTCAGGAGAGCCCGCAGCAAGATGTTTTCCCCGTGTCTTGATGGGGCAATGATCAGCACCACCTGGCCAGCATCGGCCGGCCTACTGTCGAATGGTACAGACATGCATGCGGAGGATGGTTAGCAGTTGGTTGGCGGTAGCCTCGTCTATATCTGGGAGACTAAACGGCAGTACTTCCTGCACCAGCTCTTTCACCTGCAGAGCAGGGAATCCTGCACCTCCGGCGGATACGAAGGATGCGATGGAGGTGTCAAGCACGAAATCCCAGCAGCCGCCGAGAAGATAGCGTAGAGGGCCTGTGTCAGCACCCACAGTGTCTAGCACATCCAGTATCTGTATGATACATGCACGGGAAGCCATGACTATCCTGTGGTCTTAAACGGCAAACCAAAGAACCCTGACTTCTTCACCTCTGGTAGCTGGAGTTTGGCGGTAGCACCTTTTCTACCATCGACAGTGATATTGCTCAGGCCGATGGTGCCTACCCCGAGATTCTCTCCATCCTGTTGGAATGAGCTCCGTGGTTTCAGGAGATGCTTAACCAGGTCTTGTGCATAGGACTCAGCCATAACCTTGATGGCACCAGCCTCATCGACTCCGAGCATACCGAGCATCGTTGGCCTGTCTTTGATGCCCATCCCCTTGTATACAGTCTTGGCCTTGTTAATGGCCGATTGTCCTACTGTATCAGTGTTCCCAATGAGATCTCGGGCTGGGATGGTACCTCGGATCTCCCGCGGGTCTCCCTTCTCATCGAAGTCTGGGAAGGAGATAGGGGCAACAGTGTCCTCTGAACTGAGGGATGCCTCGCCTAAGTGAGCAAGATCGCCTAGCTCTTTGCTTTCTAGGTCTGTGAGTAAACAGAGTCATAGTGCTATATACACGGCTTAAACCCACTAGACATACCCCCAGTGAAATAGTTGGGCATAGGAGGACCACACAGGCGGCCAAGGGAATAGGTAGCAATGCACAGGGTACTGGCCCTCCCTGCAGGGGCACACCTTGTGGGTGGTCCACCATTCCCGGGCATTGGTGATCCTCAGTCCACGTGCTCGACTATGGGCTACACACCACCATCTGGCATGCCATGCCTCATATGCTGCAGGGGTCTCATGATCCATCTTTCACTATTCAGAGGGGTTAAACGTAGGCGACGATGATCTCAGCGAATACACTCGTTGCTAGCCCTAGAACCGCGGCCTCCATTAGTGTAACACGTTCACCCATGATCTTGGCAGCAACAGTGTAGGAGGCACCACTGAGGGCGATCTTTGGGATGGGGTGAGTTATTCTGAGACAGTGCCCAGCCACCCCACTCACCACTGTAGCGAGGACAGCCGCAGTGGTGGCAGGAAGAACCACATTTCCCCCTGTCATCTTCACCACGACCACAATCGCTGCCACGTTACTGGCGATATGGACTGCCAGAGGTTTTGTTTTGGTCAAAAACTTGTGTGTCTTGGTTTGCAGCAGGTTCTTCACCTTCTGAAGACTCGCCTGCCTCTCGGGCAGTTGCTTCACGATCTGTACTGTTGACGTCCTTGTTTAAGCACTGAGTATACAACGCTGTTAAATTTTTGCATCCCCTGTCGAGAGATCTAATAAGATCTTCCCAGTCTGCATCTGCTAGGTGGCTGGGTTGGTACTCAGGAATATTCATCTCTCTATTGAGACATCTTAAACATGTCCGGGCTCAAGCTATGCGAGAAGTACTATGAGCTCTTCCGGAGGGAGTTGAAGGACTACAAGAAGAAGACACCAGATGAGCTCGCTCAGCTCTCCGGTGCTGAGCTGACAGAGGAGCTGACAGCTGTGAAGCTCTATCTAGGATTTGGTAAGGGGCAGATCTGCTTCCTCGAATACCTTATCATAGGTGGGAGTATTGTCGAGCAGCTCCTGCGAGCTAAAGGTTTCTACCAGGATCGGGAGTATCTGTCAGATGTGTTCCAGCAGTTGCAGACCTCCATGGCCTCACCTGACTCAGAGCTGAACAAGGCTCTGCGATACTACAAGCTGGAAAATGGATGCGCTGTGGAACCATCCAGCCCTTGGATGTGCATGTTGGCAGCGTATATAGGGGCTGTAGGGCAGGCCAAGCTGGTTCAGTGTCTCACCGTGGTCCCCACTGCTACTGTAGAGAGTCAGGATGGTCTTATAGCTGAATTGCTAGCGATGGAGTAGGCTGATCCCGAGCACCATGATAGCTAGGCCTTGCAACATTCGTAGAGCTGCCACGGGAAGCGGTGTCATGTCGACTCGCTGCAGTGTCAGGGTCGGAACGACTGTATGGCCTGTACCACGCGTAGTTGCGTTGATAGCAGTGTTGAAGCCGAAGTGGACACCGGGGGAACTCCCCTCGACTATGATGTTGTTATAGCCCCCGACTTGGAGGTCCTCGATGTTCACGATCATGTTGCTCGGAATCAACCATATGTGTGGTGAAATAGCAAAGCCGAGTTTGCGACGGACCTTCTGCAAACCCTGCTGGAACTTAGCAATAAGACTACTGGGGTCTGCCACGATGATCATATCCTCAATGAGACTGATGAACATGGCCGGGACCTCTGCTCCGCTGACACCATCTATGGAATGACGCAGCTTTGTCTGTGCTGTAAGGAGGCAGTAGCACAGTGCTTCCAGGGACTGGTTGATCCGAACGATCCCTGCTGGTGTGAGGCCTGAGGTGGTGTGTGGGACAAAGTACTTCCACACATCTGGATAGTCCTGCCGCAAGCCGGTGATGTGCATATTTTGCACCAGCGCTCCAGAGTCGGAGTCTGGATTGAACGAGAATGTCGCTGTCTTCAGACGGCCTACTCGTCGGGATGTTCAATAGGAGAATCCTGAGTAGGCACGTCTCGGGTCACCGTACATGACCCCTAGGCCGCTGTTGTCACCACCATGCCACCGATAGTCTGGCTGAGCGCTGAACTCTCTCTGTTGTCTGCTGGCCGCTGAGACGCTATGACTGTTGAGCTGTGGGTCGAAGTCGTTCGTATCAGGAAGGCTTGCACCCAGCTCATGGAGGATTCGTCGCACCGTGAAGTACACATGGAATCTGAGACCGCTGGCGATGAGCACAGCTTCAGGAGTACCAGAATAGGAGTGAAGCAGGGTGGAACTTACTCCACATCCTGCCGTGGCACACCACATGGCACAGTTCAGCTGCTGATTCCAGTATGAGTGGCTTGGAGCAGCCATCCAAGTATGAGCTTGCTTCGCATCCTTGATGGTGATGGGGTGGTTGGTCAGTGGTCGTGGGTTGATGGAGAAGCTGGTTCGGGACCGTCCATCCACTGTGATGGAGAACGGTGTTAGCTCTGGTATATCATCCAGTAGACCTCTCAGGCCAGTCAAGGGTGTACCAAGGAGGGGCGGTTGGTTCAGGATGACGGTCGTGAGGTTCAGTGGGAAGGCCATCTATGCTGGTGTTCTTAAAGCTACCGTACAGGCAGCACACTATTTGTAGTCATCTCGACTCCATAGGCCGGTGGGGTGACCTTTTTTAGCTCCTCCATATCAACCCGCCCACTGGAGCCTTTGAGGTATTGCTGTCGCACTTTAGGTTTCTCCGTGCGGTACAGGGCTTGGACCTTCAATATATGGTAGTACTCTTCATCGGTGACCTGGCCATCCTTGAGAGCCTTGCTGAAAGACACGTCGATAGTCCATAGCATACTCTCTGCCAGTGTCACATACTTAGCATGCTTCTCCAGCCTCCTTGTGATCTGCCGCTGCCCCACCCCCAAGCCCATGGCCAAGACAGTGGCAGCTAGTATCATGCCACCCAGCGGGATGGCGACGAGGGCACCCACCCCTGTAGCGAGAGTGGCCACAGCTGGCACACCTGCACTGGCTCCAATCACACCCGCAGCAGTGGTTGTACATGCGAGGACGTTGTATGCTGTCTTATATCGCCTGCGCGTTCTGCTGTACTTTTCTGCCTCATGGACGAGATTCTGCCTGATGGTATCTATCTGCTGGAGTCGCCAACCGTGGATGATACCCCCCTCATCAGCAATCAGGGAGGGGTATAGTTCTGGCTACTTCCGCCACTCTGATTTTGCCATATATATATATATATATCTGGAGGCTTAAACCGGCATCACCTGCAGAATCTGCTCATGAGTCATAAAAGGGTTCATTTTGGAGAGCCTGGCGAACCGTACCAGCTTGCAGGTGTAGAGACAGACGTCTCTTAGAGAGTGGTCATCCAGCACTATGTCAGGTGCCAGTAGCTTTCTGAGACATGACATCTGGAACTTCACCTTATCACCAAGATAGTAGGTCCGGCGCTTGAGGGCTTTCTTGGTCTTACACTTCTGCGCCATCTCTTCTTCACACTGTATGACCTCTGGCTCATCCTCGTCTGATACGACACCTGGCTCATCCTCGTCTGTGAAGACATCTGGCTCATCACCATCTGTCAAGACTCCTGCATCCTGCTTACTCTTCTTCAGGAGGTCCTGCCAGTGTTTGGAAGCTTCACTGTCCCTTCGCCTCCTTGCAATGCTTGCGTTCTGTTGATACCGGCTCTCCCGCTGTAGTCTCTCTCCTTCGTGTTGCAGTGTGAGCATCTGTTCGTTTTGTGCCGTGGTCATGAAGGGGCAACCCTCTTTCATCATCTCGGCAAAGGTCAGATATTCCCGGTATGATATCATGTTGTCGTCAGGTCAAGGAGTAATAAGAGTGTAAACTTTAAATGGGCGTCCGATATCCCATCCGTGCTGGCATATATTTCAATGGAGGGGCTGTCAAACAGGTGATTTACAGGTGTGAACAGGCTAGGACTGATAGATTTCCATAGGTTGCTGTTGGCACCTGGGAGATACTCTATCACATCCCGGCCGACTTCTACCAGTGAGCTGCTGTGTGCACTGCCCGGAGGTTGATGTAGCACATCAGCGTGTATGTATGTTGTGCCCCGCTGGGGCACCTCGAAGAGGATCCATTCTACACGCTACTGTACCACCCGTCTCCCCTCTAGAGAGGGCGAGATTACGTTCTCACCACCGGAGAGCAGCAGTCGGACAATCGGCATGGTTTTATGTCTGATTTAAACCCCTCCTATAGCATGCTATGGAACCCATATTTGCTCACTCCACTGGTCTTGCTGACATCGCAGATGTGTACGCAGTTGATGCTGCAAAGGTAGAAGAGAGCGATGGCAAGTCATTCACCCTACAGTACGAAGCAAGCTCAAAGGCATTCTCTCTCCACCCCATTGGTGGTGATGGGGTGGAGCTGCTCACAGACCTCAAGGATGTCACGAAGGCACGCCTGTGTCGCAACATAGATGGCCACAAGATTGTGTTTCGGTACGATTTCCTGAAGAGGAAGTACATCCTCGAGCCGTTGATTGAGCTCTCAGATACAGAGGTGGCAGACATCAACACCCTAAATAGCGACCTCAGCTTTCATCTGGTCAAACCCTATTCGAGCGGTGCCCCGCCGATGGCCCGTGATGGCCTGCTATTGACCCTGGCAAAAAACCTGCAGTTCATATTTGAGAAGAATGAAGTGTGGTACCGCGCTGGACCTGGGGGTGACTGGCAAACATGGCTGCCCCTATATAGGCATCCCGCACTCATTGACATAGAGGTTACTCCCCTCTCCACTGTTGTGAAAAAGGATGGGACAGTTCGAAAGCTCTACAATCGAGGCTCATCCTTCCTCACCTACATAGGTGATGGTGTCTCCCGACGAGGGTGGGTCACCGGATCGGGGTTACAGGTGGAAAGCTCCTGCTGCGTCGTCCATTCGATGGACCAGAAGAAGCTGTTAGCCTCCAGGAGGCCACCCTACGGGTAGATGGGGTGTCACATGTCTCCAAAGTCAACGGTGCTGTTAAACTGCTTCAGCGAGTCGGACTCACTAGCCCGCAAACGACTCATATAGTCCTAGAGCTACGTTTCTTAACCGGCGGCAGAGTGAAACAGCTAGCCCCTGCCCCTGAGGGGATGAATATCACTATCGATCCGGATGGAACAGGGCTCGATCTAGCACAGATATTTCTCGAGGGTTTCACTCTGGTCAGTTTACCTCTTCATACATAGCCATGATTCTCATCATACTCCTCGTGCTGGCGTCTGCAGCAGTGGTACAGGGTGCTGAGACTGCCATGATATTGGATGCCACGTGGGCCCACTTCCGGGATGACCCCCAGTACAATCCTTGGATCGACCACTTGCGGAGAAACATTTATGACCACTTTCACCCACGTAAAGAGATCGAGTCTGTCTGCCACTTCTATGGGGTGGAGAGGGTAGGCCGTGGCTGTCTGATGGAGACCCCTGCTAAGCACCAGATTCTCTGCGTAACATGTGAACATGCCAGAGTCTGTCATGGTTCACATGCTAATCACTTTAGCCTCCTCCCAGGTGAGTGTTGTCAAGGTAGCTGGAAGCCCCTATGGGTGGTCCTATCATGCCGATGCGACTCTGGCAGAGACTACGTGTTTGTCTGAGCCTACACACAATAGAGAGAGGCCGGCCACTGGCCTGTATCCTGAGGAGGTTCTCCCGGACAGGTGGGGTCCAGCGATGTTCGGAAGAAATGATCACATGTCTCAAATTCCTATGCCCCAGGGATTGAGAGGGCGGTGGGGGCCGCGGATAGCCGAACGGCGGCCAGTTGAGGGAGGTGGTATCATTTTACTACCGCCCCTACTACTGCTTACCGACAATGCGTGATGACCAACCCAATAAGGCCTATTGATCTGTAAACGCAATGTAAGATTATTTATTTTAAATCCATGATTTGTCAAACATCATTTCTGTTTTGACCCTGAAATGCATAGCCCTATGCATACATTGTGTATCGTCTGAGAGGATATTAGATATTAAAATATTTTAAACACTGATATTGCGGTCTCTAACATCTAGAACATAAAAACCCTCAACCTCACCACTAAATAATCGTTC
This sequence comes from Chaetoderma sp. LZ-2023a, assembly GCA_034401795.1. Taxonomy (NCBI): domain Eukaryota; kingdom Metazoa; phylum Mollusca; class Caudofoveata; order Chaetodermatida; family Chaetodermatidae; genus Chaetoderma; species Chaetoderma sp. LZ-2023a. The sequence continues at coordinate 164,478,497 of CM067373.1, read as the reverse complement.
CTGAGATCGTTTCCAGTACGCGGTATAGTTGTTAGGCCCAATAGCTGGCGCAGTTACTCATTACACTAATGTCCTACGGACGAGTCATGCTGTATTTAGCGACATAATATAAAAACGTTCATTATGCACGCATTTAGACAGATAAATACCTGTATTTGATCGGTCATTATGCCCTGGAAATTAGTATCATACCGGTCAGTGCTCCAGATAAGCGTTTCAGTAATTGAGTAAATTTACTCGTAGAATATGTTTTAATTGATTTAATTGAGTTTTGGAATTTAATTGACCTTTCCAGAGTAATGACATCATATGGCGTCATAATCAGCTAAGCGGAGTGTAGGATGGCGTCATAATCATTACATCATTAATGATTTTATTAGGCCCGTATTTAACTCTTAACAGAATGACGCGTTGTAAGAATTGTATGTCTCTACTAGTTAATAAACATGCTGTTGAATATTTTGCAACTAATTTGACCGGGCGCTGTTGCTGCATATGGCAGCAACAGCACCCAGTCAAGTTAGTTTCAAAATAGTCAACAGCTTACCTGTATAGTTTTCAGAAAATTGATAGTCACGTAGTTCAGAGATCGATTGATCCCAACAGGAGCGAGGTCTGGGTGGAGCTTAGTTAGAGATGGGCGTGGCATAGTTAAAAACGGAAAAGTCCATTGGATAGGCTATTCTAAGCTAAATTGTTACGCAATATTAGCAACAAAACCGAAAATAATTGAGTAACTGGCTATTTCGGTGGTACTCGTGATATTTAAATTAATTGAGTGCCTGGTTATTTTATTTGGTACAATACTTAGAGATCCTGCTTAGCTAGAATTCTGATACCGGTACCATGGCGATTAAGAATGGCATGTTTTCTCAGAGAGATGTGTTTCTGTACACCTCATATGTGCAAGCAATTAACTAAACATGCCTTGAGCAAGTACCTTTGCAAACAACACACATTGTGAATGGTCTTATTGTACTAAACTAAATGATGATGTTTTTGTTGTTGTTGTTGGTGGTGGTGGTGGTGGTGGTGGTGGTGGTGGTGGTGGTGGGAGATTGTGGTCTGCAGATGAAGAAGTGAACACTTCTTTCAGCTGCAATCAATTTTTCTATAACCTTCTCCACTGTGTCTTCTCCACTGTGTCTTCTCCACTGTAAGCTTCATAAGCGCCTTTAGGTTATTTCTCGTCTTTACCGGTCCTGGTTCTTTGAGGTCTGATCGCAAAACATTTAACAAGTTGAAGTTGTGGCGTTCTTTGCGTACCAGGGGCCTATTCATAAAAGGCACGTCAATATCACGCAACTATTTCTCCGGTATTTAAGAAGACCACGCTTTTTTAATAATCTAAGCAGCAGCAGCAGCAGCAGCAGCAGCAGCCGCAGCCGCAGCCGCAGCAGCAGTAGCAATAGCAGATGTAGTAGTAATAGTAGTAGTAACAGCAGCAGTAGCAGTAGCAGCAGCAGCAGCAGCAGCAGCAGTAGTAGTAGTAGTAGTAGTAGTAGTAGTAGTAGTAGTAGTAGTAGTAGTAGTAGTAGTAGTAGTAGCAACAGCAACAGCAGCAACAGCAGCAACAGCAGTAGCAGTACTAGCAGCAGCAGCAGCAGCAGCAGCAGCAGCAGCAGCAGCAGAAATAGAATTAGCAGCATTCATAATAGCAGAAGTTCAAGTTGAAGATCTGTTTATTTTTATGCTAGCTATATAGACGGCCTGTAATGTAATATACGCAATTAATTATACAATGCGCTATAAATACATGCATGCTTACATAATAATACTCATAAGTTCATATTAAGCCTGCGAACCCCGAGTTCCCTTATTGCAACGCAACTGTGCAATGGTGAATGCCTGGAAGAGTGAAGGGTCGGGTCATTCCAAATATAAATTTCAAATTAATTAAAGGTGCATATTCATACCAGAATATCTGAAAATACAATTGTTAAAATTGTATATATTTAGAGGCCCAAATTGTGTGACTAGATGTAATGAAGGGAAAAAAATCTTAATATATGATAACTTCATTCCGTATAAAAACTTATTATGTTTTTAGGGGTCTCTAATATAGTTTCACAAGTTAAAAAACTGTATGAATGCCATTAGATATACGTAATCAAATCATCATTTATTTCATATTATTACAGCTAGTCACACAACTTAAAACTCTAAAAGTATACACTTTTTAATTTTATTTCCAAGCAGTCTGCTGTGAATGTGCGCCTTTAAGCAAAATAATCCTACGCATTCAATCCTGTCATTTTCATTAGTAGGCCTAAATGGTTTTAAGAGCACATGATGGCGATTCCTTAAGACATATGGTCTTATGACCTCACGTCTTAAAATATAGCCATCATTTGGCGCAAAAGGCCGTTTAACTGTGGAATAGCATATATTCTCCGCGCAATAGCGGGCGGGCTCGCAAATACCGTGGACTTTGCGCAGAATTGTACGCGTTCAACACTGGGCTAAACTACCTCGCTCACAAGCTCCCCGCTATGCGCACGCAAATCACACTCAGCGCAATATTTTACGTATGCCTATATTCACAAAGACCAAGTGAGTTGCGTCTACTTTGCATGCATTTAACGGGGAGTTAGTGAGCACGCCTATTTAGCGACGTGTTGTATGCGTAAAACACTGCGCAAAGGCCACACTATTAGCCAGCCCGCCTGCTATATCGCGGAGTATGAGTGAAGAATGGAGACCATTTGTACAGTCAAACCTGTTTATAACCGAGACTTACGTTGGGGCCAAATGGTGTCGGTACTACCCGTCCTTAAGGAATGTCATCATTTGGTCAAAAAGAACTATTCACCATTTCATTTGAATATTATGCGACCATTTCTTCCACCTCCCCACCCCACCCATCTCTCTCTCTCTCTCTCTCTCTCTCTCTCTCTCTCTCTCTCTCTCACCCTTCCCTCCTCCATCCCTCCCTACCTCGCCCTCTCCTTCCCACCTTCCCTCCCGCATCCCAAGCTCCCTCTTTCCCTCCCTGCCTGACTGCCTACTTACCTGCCTGCCTGCCTGCCTGCCTACCCACCCGCCCGCCCGCCCGCCCGCCCGTCCAGCCGCCTGCTCGCCCACCCACCCGATCGCCCACCCGATCGCCCACCCGACCGGCCGCACTCACTCACCAACTCACTCACCCACCCACCCACGCTTGGTCACGTTTGACATCGATGCTATGTATACAAACATTGACATCCAGAAGGGTATAAGTTCTATTCGTAAAGCATTCGTGAACTACCCAGATACCAACAAGCCAGACAGAGAAGTAATAGCTCTGTTAGAGCTGAGTGTGAGAGGCAATGATTTTGAATTAGATGGCGAAATCTACCAACAAATTTGCAGCTGCGAGATGGGCAAGCGCTTTAGCCCATGTTTTGCCAATATTTACGTAGCAGAGTGGGAGGAGGAAGCGTTAGAAAAGTGTCAAAAACAGCCCCACATTTATCGCGGGTACCTTGATGACATTTTCATGATTTGGTAACACACAAAGGCAGAGTTTGACGAATTTTTTGAAATTCTGAACAATCACGATGCGAATATCAAATTAAAAGCAACCATTGACAAGATGTCTGTAGATTTACTGGATGTAGCTGTATATAAAGGTCTAAAGTTTGAAACAACTGGCTACTTAGACTACAATGTGTATTTCAAACCAACCGATTCGCACCAGCGACTACACAAAAATCTTTCCATCCGCCGCATACTTTTAAAGGAATCGTAAAATCGCAAATAAACCGTTTTCACAGGAATTCGAGTGATAGGAAAAACTTTGAAGAAGCGTGCTCTACACTATTCAAAGCCCTCAAACCACGTGGTTACTCCTCACGATTCTTGCGCAAAATCAAATCTGAAACATTAGACGGCATGGAAACCATTCCAGATAATGCCTCAAATCATTGGCCTACCAAAATTTCTCACAATCGTCCGATTATAAGTGTAGGCGAATCTCGCAAATGCGGAAAGAAAACTTGCAAGTTAGATGAATTTCTCCCGAACCAGAATACTTTCACGAGCTTTCAGAACAAAAGCAAATTCCAACTTCAGTCTAATCTAGATTGCGACTCTGAAATTGTTATTTATCTAATATCATGCAAATTGTGCCCAAAACAGTATGTCGGCGAAACCAAATGTCCATTAAGATGGCGGGAAACTCGACACTTTTCAGATATTAGGCTAGAGGACACACATGTTTCCAAACATTTTAATCTTCCTGACCATTTAGTCCCTCGTGCCTTTGAAAGTATGCCGATTGAACAGCCACCCCTTTCAGATACGGCAGAAGAAACTGATAAACAAAGAAAACTTCGAGAATCGTTTTGGATTAAAGAACTCGAAACACAGTGGCCAAGGGGAATAAACTCAGACTCAGGCTTATCTGAACAACGTGATAAAATTCCATTCATTCTGACCTATAACCGGAAAAACGTTGAAATTTCCAAAATCTTGAAAGATGAGTATCAAAACCTACAGGAGAAACTGAAACAACCCTTCAACAAGCGTCCAGTAATTGCGTTTAAGAAAAATCCGAATCTACGTGACATATTGGTAAAAGCAAAACTCAAATAGCTATCCAGAATATCCATCTCAATTATTCAACGTTAACTCTTCATGACGAAGTCAGCAAAAAGCGGACCCTGTGTGATCTTGGGTGATGACCATTTGCCGGCCAGGATTGGAGTATTTTTTAGTTTGCCACTGTAATGACTGGCTCGGGAACCGAGACAGTCATTCCAGTGTCATATTCTCGGGAATGAGCATGTCTGTGCCTGTAAATTTACATTAAATAAATAAACACATATTTTGATTTTATTGAACAAATTTAGCCATTAAGGGTTAACATTAATGTCATATGGCTTTCCTCAAACAAAATGATAAATCTCAGGCAGTAAGATACACCAAAATATTTAAAAATCTTGATCTTTTCAATTATTGAAGATTCTGAGCTAGTGTGTTGACAATATTAACTGTTACTACTACTACCACTACCACCACTACCACCACTACTACTATTAGCACTACTACTACTACTACTACTACTACTACTACTACTACTACTACTACTACTACTACTCGAAATATCTTATTTCCGTGTAAATCTCTAAGAGTGTACTTATCCACTGCCAGTAACACTATTGTTTTGCTGTTTAATAATTTTTGAGTGACTCATAATAGCTACCCGCAAAAAAAAAATCAGTTACCGCGACAGTTCGCGTCCCTGCTACCTTTTGTGAATAAGGCACCAGATAGGTCCTACCTGGTGTTACCTACAACCGCAAATTCTCGCGCTTTCTGGGCAGCTAAATATCGGCTGTGTCCATAGTATGATCTTTATTACAGTTTTCCAACATTTTGAGCTGTTTTTTTTAAAACTGTGTAATCAATGGCGGTTAAGAAAGGACGCTGTGAACAACTAACGTGTAGACATATAAGATAGATATGCTATGATAGTACTCGTAACTTACAAGTTGTAAGCATACCTCCCCATATCTTTTCTCTCACGCACGCACGCACGCACGCACGCACGCACGCACGCACGCACGAACGCACGCACGCACGCACGCACGATTATTCCACATCGACGTCATATTTACCTGAGACCTGAGATTAACATGTGTCATTGACAATACGAATTGAGGAATCCAGTTTTTGCTATGATACCCTGTCCATCACTAGCTACGCTCTAGCCACGCTTTGCCTGTGTTGGGCTCAATCTATCCCTGAAATCCCTCAATATCAATTTCCAGAAAACTATGCGGTCAATCTGTTTAATATTATGAAACTAATTTGACTGGGTGGTGGCATCAATCGACCTTTAGCTATGCTCCACCAATCCTTAGCTAAGCTCCAACCACACATCGGCGTATTAGGATCGATCGATCCCTAAACTACCTGACTATCAATTTCCAAAAAAAACAATACAGGTAAGCCGTTGCCTATTTTGAAACTAATTTGACTCGGTGCTATTGCTGCCATATCAAAATATTTAACAGTATCTTTATTAAATAGTAGACACAATTCGAACAACAACGCTTAGTCCGTCATCAATTAAGCGTTCCTGACGAAAGTATCTACGTCATTCATGACATCAGTGATTATGACGTCCTCCTATACACGTCACGTAGTTGATTATGACGTCATATGATTGATGGATAAACTGGAAATGTCCATTGCCAATGCACATAGTCGCCCCGTGACCTTTATATCTTACCATTTGACCTCGAGCTCAAACTAATCCTAGTCAGTCGCAATGTAAAGCGTGCGTGCGTGAGTGTGTGCATGTGTGGGTGCGTGTACAAAATAAGGCACTTGTCTATTGGCCATTAAATCAAAGGGAACACCAGACCCTCTATACAACTTTGTCTAAAATGAATCTGCAGACCATAACGTTTTCAAAAATATAATTAAATACGTCCATGTTTAGGTCCTGTTTGTGGCAGTAACTGTACTTCTATGGGAGGTGTACGGAGGTACAGACAACTGACTCAAAACTGAGTCATCGACAAAAGGCCATACAGTCCTCATACGTCGTAATGATGATGAATCCCTGACTCATCATCGACCCCACCGTGGTAAGCTTCTGAATCTTAATGACGGCAATGATAATCGCTAATAACAAATAAAGCCGTTATAATCCTAATATATCTGGATTCCTTGAAAATTGCTGCTTAATGCGATCCATCTGAGCATCACTGGGACGTACTGATACCCATGCAGACACCCTGATGGGCCGACCAACGCTTGCAATGGATCGTTGAGAGAGAGAGAGAGAGAGAGAGAGAGAGAGAGAGAGAGAGAGAGAGAGAGAGAGAGAGAGAGAGAGAGAGAGAGAGAGAGAGAGAGAGAGAGAGAGAGAGAGAGAGAGAGAGAAGGTTGCTGTTCAGATATATTGTCTTCTTCGACAATATTAATATGTATGTACTTACCTGCGTTAATACAGATACTTATGAAACCACAATATTCGCCATTACATTTCACGTATCTCCTCCGTACATAGGCATAATCGTTCTCATACATAACACACTCCGAGCGACCATCTTGTTTTGTTTCTTATTTCTTATAGTAAGCTATACGTAGCTACATTAGACGTGACTCTTGATTTTGAATACACTTACACGTACATATGACTTTTTACTACTCCCCAATCGAATGCTAATGAAAGTTAATTATACATGCACTAATAATAGCTTCAAATGATTTGGATTCACTTTCCTAGCCTTAATGAGGGATTAATAAATCGCTTTGTTACTCTATGATATAGAATGACTAGTTGACATATAAAGGACACATTTGCGTAAACATGCATATTTGTTTTAATATAGGTCTAACCAGTTGATATTTTGGCTTAAAAAACTTCTTAGTTGCTTAATAACATAAATACAAATTAATTAGTGGACTTCGCGCGGTTAGTGGTCACAAAGTTGACTGCCCAATATCTTTCATTTTATAAACATACATACAGAGCATATTGCGCACATACGCACTCTCAAACACGCTTGAATATTTTTTAACTAAATCTAACTTTTTCAAACTTGAATTCCCCGAGCTTTACTTTAAGGTAAAGATTTAACCAGGTTTTTTTTAAGACTGTTGAATATGTTGAAACTAGTTTTATCAGGAACCTATTGCTGTCAACAGCGTCCAGTAAATTTAGTTTCCACATGAATTTTTCAGTCTCCCTGTCAGGTTCAGAAGGTTACTATGGCATACGTGGTTCTGTAAGTTATGTGGTTATTTATAATAGATTGTGCTGTAAGGCATGTGGTCTTTCTGGTGCTACCACATGCAATTATACATCATTATACCTCACAATGCTGACAGTTCGGTGGGTAGTCTATATCCGGTTTACATCGCCACTTTATTATCTGTTTGTTTCTTTTATTTTTCGCCATCGTCTTTATTACTTATGTATCAATAATCACAGACGTTCCGCGTGTGTCGCGTTAACATTTCAAATAGAGGACAATTTATGCATGAGTGACGTACATATAAAATAAAATAATGTATGCATAATTAATTATTCGCATGGGTATTATCGATTTGTCTACCTTGGATTAGATCCTAATAACAGTGCCCATAAGGTCATGCATGATTATTAACCTTTTATTACATACGTTTAATTTTTATTTCTTTTATTAGTAATACCTATTTGACTATATGTAACATGTACCATCCTATGGCGTGCTTGAGGAAGTGGCCGACACGTATTACCTGTTACAAACTCTATTCACTCACATAGCATACAGGATTTTCGTCGGTTCTGCGAATATTTTGTAGACATGAAGGAGACGTCATGTTATGTTTCAGAGCATAGCCTACATTGGCGTGTGACTTGAGGGGTTGAGGCCATATTAGTAAAGCTTGTGACACGACGTCAAATGACTTCAAATGTCACGATGACGTAATCATCGGTTATTTGGCGTCGCCTGTGTCCCATCGCATGAGTGGGTGGGTGGGTGCGTGAGTGCGTGGCTGAGTGAGTGAGTGAGCGTGGGTGTATGGCTGGCTATGTTACACGAAATGGAAACGCTAAAAGATTTCACAGCGAATGTCAACATATGACAGCATCGTTGTCATTGGTACCAAAAGCGGCGACGGCCAAATTCAGACGCACATTACATCATTTTAACGTGATTATAAGCTGACAAACAGAATTATAGATCTGGTTTAGAATAATAAATATCTCACAGGCCGTGTGCATACTATAAACACTTAAATAATCGCGAAGTACACCACTACTATTGCGTACTAACGCGATACTGACATGTCCGTTGACAAAGATCGTTCCCTCGTACACGTCACAGGCCAAATGTCACTTGAGAAAGACGGATTTCTGAATAACCCATTTCTTATAAGTAAACATGATATTGTATCCCTACAGAAGACTTGAAGAATGGCTAGGTGTATTTATTTCCTCTGATATTATGTAATAGTTTGGCGCTGAGCATATTGGTGCGTGCGTGCGTGCGTGCGTGCGTGTGTGTGTGTGTGTGTGGGGGGGGGGGGCGTCTGGGTACACATCAACACATTCATCATTACTTTAATTACGACAATTGCGGAGGCGCGGATACTGCTCAGCCAGTGGACTAGGTGCTGCATCACTAAAGTATATTATTATAATTATACAATTCACCTTTCCAGAGTATGACGCCATAATCAGCTCAGCACGTGTTTGATGACGTCACAATTGTTACATCGCAAAGGGTTCCATATTGACCGTCATCAGATCTCAGAGTCCGACACGTTGTATAAATTGTATGTCTTTGTAATTCTTTGCTATTTAATAAACATGCTGTTGAATATTTTGAAACTAATTTGACTGGACGATGTTACTGCCTTAGGCAGCAACAGCACCCAGTCAGATTAGTTTCAAAATATTCAACAGCTTACCTGTTTAGTTTCTTTTAGAAATTGATAGTCAGTGTGTTCAGAGATCGATCGATCCCAACACGAGCGAGGTGTGGGTGGAGATTAGCTAGTGATGGGCGGGGCATAGCTAAAAATGGAAAGCTCCATTCAAGTTTTCCTTTAGAATCTCATTCTTTATCACATATAAAGCAAGCCTTTAGAACATCAAGTTTTCCTACCTTTCTGTCTACTATTTTTGATTCGCCATGTTGCAATACGTTCATCAGTTCTTTTTTATTTACTTACTGGTTCGTCGTACATTATTCTTGCTAATTAAGTCCCTCTTAGGGGCATAACTCTGAGAACAACGTCTGTGATATTTGGCCTCTTTATTAAGAAACACAAATTTGCCACCTATGTGTTGATTTATATTTAGTTGATAAACATCATAATTATTTGCTTTCCTAATGTTTACCGCTCGCAGAAACGTGTCATATCATGCTCGTGCTAGGTCACTCAGCTTTTAATTGTCATTACTTAGCGACTGGCATATGATACTCATGGAAAATACAAGTCTCAATGGACTTCCTTCAGAACCTTTTCTGGTCAAGTTCACCAAGTCCAGATTTAGTATTCTTGGAGATTTGTGAACCTATACATTTTTGGAAACATTGAACTACTCGGAGTCCGAAAACCAATGATGTCATTTGATTGAAAGGATTTATGGCGGCCATTTCGAATGTTCAATATGGCGGATATTTTAAACTTATTTCTGCATGTCTCCGCTTCTACGTCACCTAGGGACATCATGTTAGATGCTAAGCCTAAATTTTCAGCGGCACAGACGCCAATGAAGCTACTTTAAAACCGTTTGGCAAATATTTTATATCATAGACACTCAGCTGATGCACATACCTGGAAGTGTTAAAGTGTTCAGAGTGGGAAAATCCCAAAATTCTTGGATTGACACTGTCTTTCTATCGTGAAACATGAAACAAAAATTGGTGTTATTTAATTTACAGGATTACTGCATCTAATACACCCCTGCCCTACTTCTAGGAATTGTTGTTGCCCATGCGGTCATGGATAACGGCACACAGTTCAAGGACTATATATGTTCCACCATTCTTGACTAAAAGCAGCTTTGTGCCTTTGCTGCAGACAACACACACTTTGGTGAAGACACTCCTGACAGGAACGGAACCATTCATGTAACAATTACGGCAGTGTACGAGAAGGCTGGTGCCAATGAAGAGAAGTTGGTACCAGCCCTAAATATAGTTGATGCGCATAGTCTCTCAGCGGCGCCATCACAAATATCTATGATGCAATGCAGCAAACCAAAACCGCATGTCAGGAGAACGACTGAGTTCACAATCAGCAAAACATGCGTCTCTTGACAGTTTCAGCTAACACACGTGCGAGGGGATATTACTTCCATTATTAGCAGGACGAAAAAGCGATGCTACAACTCGCTGTTGTCCGCATGGCAGTCACTAACACGCGTTTGTTTCTGGCATCTACTCCCACATCTACTTGCACATAAGTGATCGACTGCTGACCCTGATCACATAAGCAAGCCAGCTCTGGAACATGACCTTTGGTGACGCTGAGCATACTGTCATTTCATTCTACATGGAAAGCTTGCTTGACCGCTAGATTCAAAGCCAGATTTGATGTAAACAGTTGTATCGAGAGTTGTATTGCAATCTCTGTGAGCTTTCGGGGCCTCTATAATGGACTCTGGTATAGATGATGTCTTGGTGGATGCTCATGTCTATGTTTATACCATGGCAAGACAGATATTCAAGTATACACACTATAATCCCACTCTTATTGCCCACATCTACTCATATAGGGAACGATAGCAAATGTCCCTAGAGTTCTTCCAGATCAACACGCATCTGAAAGGCGTTTGCCTGGAGGCAACCGGGTAAGTAGAAGCAGCTTGTTCTCAAGTGAGCAAATATATGAAGTCAGAATTACTTAAATACGCCAGCACCAATCTTCTACAAAGTCTGACGGATGCTGATGTGGTGATAATATTTCATGATTGGAGGAAACAACGGACCAAGAATGGCATGTGCAATGTCATGACGAATTACCTACATCGAGTGGGGATGTTCTCTGTTGCGAAACCACGAAATGCTGATTTACTGCTCCACCTTGAAACTGCACCTCTGGCTATGAAACATCACAGACATGTATGATCTAAAAAACACTCATCCAGAGAGATGGAGGGGATTTGAAGGAGACAACATATCTGTCACCGAAATGACATTTCATTTGCATCAATCGACGCAGACCATGCATGCGAACATCTCCAAAAAGGTAGATGAAGATTCACTCTGGATTGGTATTTCGAACCACATCAATGCTAGGCAGCGATTTCTCCTGGCGACAGCAGAACTATCACACTTGTCAAGAGAGTTCAAGAGTTAATTTGAGATGAAATCAAGCACAACTAGAAAACGTTGTTTGACTCAAAGGGCCCTGCAATCACTGAAAATACCTTTCTCTATGTAGTAGGTAGCAATTTTATTCAAAGCTTTCATATTATTAATAAAATAAAAATAAAAAATAAAATAAATAAATAAATAAAAATTTAAAAAAAAGAAGAAATTGACAAGTTGTAAGTTTTTGCATTAAAAGGCCAATTTTCACCAAATATATTGGACTTATAAATATGAATCCTCCAAAAGGAACCTCTACCCATCATAAAGAAGCTACCTGCTAAATTTCATTAAATTATTTTTAGCCGATTCCGCATGATATGCCGTTTAGGAGAATATTAACAAAACTCCCGAGTTTTTGCATTAAAAAGCCCATTTCACCCAAAGTCTTGGACATTTAAAGGCGAATCCTTCAAATGGCACATCTGGGTATCATAACTGAGCCATATACCAAGTTTCATTAAATTATTTTTATCGCCGCAGCCTGCCAGTTCAGGTTTAGTCAGGTTGTGTAAGAATATCCGCCCAATTTCTAGTTTTGTGAAACTATACAGTTTTGAAAATTTATACGTACACCCTTGCAGTCTTTTAAATGTAATAAGTGGATTCGTTGACCACAAATATGTATATATAGACAACAAATTTAGCCCTATCACACGTACAAGCCGAGGGATGAAGTAAAATAGTTTTGATTTGGCAGCCATCTTGAAAATTCAAAATCACTGCCAGAAATGTTTCGTCTCAAATGTTAACGTTGCTTTTCCGATTCAGCAGATATATGAAACTTTCCGAAGGAATCTGACTAATACGGAGGGGATAGTCAATTTGACTGCATATAATCTTCTGGGTAGGCGGATGGGGTGGTGCTAATTTGGAGCTGGTAACTCTATTGTGCTTCCACCAATCAGACATACAAATATCTCAAAATGTAGATGGGATGTGTAGGCTTATTTATAGATACTAGCATAAACAATAGATTGAAACGTCTTCGTGAGACGAGCATTTAGGTAGTTGTGCTTCTAACAAAATGTCGACAAAATTACAAATCTTTAGAAAAAATTGTTTTGTAATGAAACCATGATTGTATCTACTTAAAACCTTTCCAAAAGATATGCCGCAGTATAATCTTCATTTATAAATGCTGGCAAAGTATCTTTTAAAACTCCGGGTATAATATACCTTGCCTCAATCTAGGAAAAGTGTGAGTGGGGATATAAACATGCCAATATCTCATTTTTGCAATCCATATATTCTTGCTAACAGGTGTTTTCATAAACAGGATATATATGAGAATAAAATAATTGCATAGCTATCAACTATATCTTTCCGATAGGTAAACTCCTTAAATATAGCCTTTTTGGCACGTTGGCTCCCCTACGATAATGAACTTGAGTGGCATGGTAAAAACCATACAGATATCATTTAGACCAAAACATTATAGCAAAGAAATTGAACGGCACGGCCAACCAAACGATCGTATCCATGGACCTACCATTCCCTCAGCTGATGCTACCAGAGTCCTCGAAATACCGGATGCATTACCGAAGGGACACGATAATAGCGTCAAACACCGATCAAATCCTCAGCAAACAACGGTTCCTAAATTAGAATGAGGAACCACTAATCCACCAGGAAAGATATATGTGTGGTGTGTGTGAGTGACGTGATTCGCTGTACCGTCATGGTTCACAAACTCGGCCGTTACAAGCCAGGGGAAACCGGCGTTACGTGCCAATTCTCAGCTGGGTTGTTTCCCTACTAACATCTGGAAACATAGTTAATACTGAGAGAACGTTAATGATTTCTTATAAATCGAAAGACCCTTGGATTTATTAGTTTGTCGCATCAAAATGCACAATAAGAAGATACAATGCATTACGATCTGTTCTCGTACATCACGAAGGACATATACAAACATTTAAATAGAAGTAAAATGGGTTGGCGGATACAAAATCAGTCGGAGTGGATGTCATGTTAGTGAACCCAAAAAATTATTAGAAACAGTAGTACAAGGGCACCATCTTGTGACGACAGCAGACATTCCATATAATTTGTATGTAAAAAGCTATGTCCTGTGTTATGCTTAATTTTGTCGTCACAAACATGTTTAAGTGTGGGTATATAGGATAGCATTTCAGCTTTTCGGTTATTTAATCAGAAATTTAATCAGCCCATCGGCAGTTTGGTGATAATACCCGTAGTGTGTTCTTCACGTCACCAGCTTTGCCATCCTATCACCCGATTTATCATCACACCAATGGCGTAATCACCACTTGACCAGTGTGGCCATATCAGCAGTTACCGTTACTCCACCAGTTTGTTCTTCAAGTCACCATTTTGCTTATTACATCACCAGTTTAGTCATCACGTGACCAGTTTGGTCATTACATCACCAGTTTAGTCATCACGTGACCAGTTTGGTCATCACATCAACAGGTTGGTGATTACGTCACTAGATTTGCCATCATACCACAGTAATAGCCAAGTGACAATTCTCTTCATTGCTACGGCCATGTTCAATAGCAATACCCCTTATATAAGATATCTTTATCCGAGCAATGGTCGGAAGGACTATTGTATCGTAAGACTTCTCTCGATAAACGTTTGAACATTTCCCTCGTTCTTTAAGAAAACATGATTTAAAATCCTGGCAAGTAAAGCGCTTCGTCTCGAGTCAGTCTTCATACCCGAAAGCGTGCAGTTATATCTCTCAGTATATGCAGATAATTACCTTATAGGCCAAGAGCCGACATAGACTTATTTATCGATCACCATAGCGACAACATGTGACATTTAAAATGACACCTCTCAATGACACCTCTCCCGGCTTTTCTAAGTAGGCCTATACTCAATGAGGCATGACAATACTGAGAGAGGCGCCTAGATATGAAAGACTCGGTAATGATTACATTTCAATACAGGTGATCTATGTTTGTATCGGCATGTATTAACCCTGTCACAGACAAATCCAAGAAAAAGTAAAAAATTGTACTACATAAAACCTATTCTGTTGAATATTTTGAAATTAATTTGACTGGAAGACGTTGCTGCCTAACGGCTTCCAGTTAAATTAATTTCAAAATATTTAACCACTTTTCTGTATGCTTGCCTTTTAAAATGAGATATGGTACATTCATCGTTTTAAGGATTAAACATAGGCATACTCGTATATCCAAGATACAGTATAACCTGTCTATAACGGTTACTGTTTGGTGCGTGAACAGGTTAGTTCTCACTAAAGAGAGGTGGTCGCTTAATACAACCCAGACGCAATGGTAGGCCTAAGTAACGGTTGGGGAGACAATAGCGTGGTTCCTCAAGACACGTGGCTATAAGGCAAAAGAACCGCCATATTTTCTATCTAACAGCAAGGTGTCCGGTATAAAAAAGATTGTCCGAATCTTCATGTGAATAATAAGTTTATTTGTTCAAACAACGGACACTCTTTATTGTATTTTATAGCATTAACTTGTCAGGCGATTATCAGGCTAACAGCGCCGTCAATCAACCTTCATTTGTTTCATGGTGTGTGGCACGATGAACGGGAGAATGACGAAATGTTATTGTACTGATACTTTAAGTCATTTCTGCAACAATTTCTCGTGATATAAATTCGTAGATCACAGATTCGTGTAAACCATTTAACTTTATCAATTAAGTGTAAGGTTTGTTACAACCTGTGACATTGCAGTGGATGAGATACATATAGGCCTGCTGGTAAGCGTTATATTTGCTGTTGTATTGGTATTCAGTCCCGTGAGAATTTTCTTTACGGCTTTATTTGTAAATAATAGCGGGTGATTTTTTCAATGTTTGCGCAGATATCTGGTATCGCTTTCTCTTTCCTGTTATCAGGATTGCCAGTCGATTTTTTCTTGTGTCATTACAGTCTGTCATTATCTTGCTTATTCGATGGGCCTTTCCAGTTTATCCATCCATCATATGACGTCATGATCAACTACGCAACGTGTGCGATGACGTCATAATCAATTACAGCATGGATGCCTCGATTAATAGTCCGACTCGTTGTGCGAATTGTATGTCTTTACTATTTAACAATCGGCAGCAACAGCGCCCAGTCAAATTAGCTTACCTGCATAGCTTTCTGGAAGTTGAGATTCAGTGAGTGCAGCGATCGATTGCACACAACATGAGCGATGTGTGGGTGGAGCTTAGCTAGGGATGGGCGGGGCATAGCTAAAACTAAAGGTCCGTTAACACTAACCTTTTACAGGACAAACTAAGAATATATAATTATGTAGCATAACAATATTGTAACAATTGGAGTATTCATAATTAATACATACCCAAGTATCCTCTAGATAGTATTAGCTGTTATAGCGCGACTATCGCAAGGCATTTAACTTAAGGAGGGCGTACATCAAGCAACATCTAGAATTGGAATGGAGTATTTCAGAAACCTACACCAAGTACGTTTATGGGAAACGTTGAAGTAGACACAAAATGGTTTCTGCAAATTCTGATTAAGCTAGAGATTGAGAAAAAAGTTGAATATTTGGAAATAACGATGCAAATGTTAGGCATTGCTAGACTATCTAAAACCATGTTAAAGAAATATTGTTATATATATATATATACACCTGTGCAAAAGTTAAGCACCACCCTATTTTTACGCACATGCGAGGGTATATTCATGTGCTATGAAGAAAGCAATAGCATAAACATTTATGTACCCATCCATCTTAGTGCAAGAGGTAATAATGCAACTAGAGGATTGCTGATTATGATGGTGGGGAAACACTATGTTTTTGTTTGAACTTGAAAACGAGGCCTGAATATGGTTACGTTGACACAACTGACAACTATTGCCCTACAGTTGACACACGTGGCTAGATTGTCATTAATGGTGTCTGAAAACGAAGTTTAACATCTGTGCACGAGTTTGAGACTGTCATTATTAATACCGGGTATATCCACCTTGTGCCTGGATGACGGCCTGGACACGACGTCTCATGCTGGTCACCAACCGACTGATACGCCATTGTGGTATTCGTTGCCATTCAAGATGGAGTGCGTCTGTTAATTCCTGTAGGTTCTGCACAGGAGGATCCCTCCTTCTCACCATGTTTCCCAGAATGTCCCAGATATGCTCAATAGGGTTCATGTCAGGGCTCCTTGCTGGCCATGGTAGGGTTTCGATGGCATTCTGGCGGAGGTATTCATGCACAGCTCTAGCACGATGTGGTCAGGCGTTGTCATCCATGAATATAGGGTGGGTTCCAGGTGCATGATTTACAAAATGAGGGACCACAACTCTATCCAGTATGGAATCTTGATATCTTTGTCCATTTAGTGTTCCAGGTACAGTCAACAGATC
Source organism: Chaetoderma sp. LZ-2023a (assembly GCA_034401795.1). Classification (NCBI taxonomy): domain Eukaryota; kingdom Metazoa; phylum Mollusca; class Caudofoveata; order Chaetodermatida; family Chaetodermatidae; genus Chaetoderma; species Chaetoderma sp. LZ-2023a. The sequence continues at coordinate 164,461,352 of CM067373.1, read as the reverse complement.
CAGCTTACAATCAAATGAGATGCACCCCCATATCATAACGGAACCTCCACCAAATGGAACTTCTTCCATGATGTTACGTTGGTCGTACGCCGTGCGTCTGGACCTCCATACACGAGTTCGACCATCTGTGGCATGAAGCAGGAACCGACTTTCATCGGACCAGTGTACCCGTCTCCAGGATCTCATGTTCCAGTGTCTTCTTTCGTTGCACCACCTCAGACGCTCCTCTTTGTGGTGTGCAGTGAGGAGAGGACATCTGACAGGTCTCCTAGCTTTCATGCCAGCAGCATACAGTCTCCTTTTGACGGTAGACATTGACACTCTATTGCGCGTTTCCCATTGCTGGCTGAGCACTCTGCTGTTGGTGAATGGAGATCTCCTAACAAGGCGTACTAGGGCTCGATCATCACGGGCAGTAGTCTTCTTCGGTCTTCCAGATCTAGGCCTGTCCTTCACCTCGTTAGTTTGCCCATGTTTTGCAATCAAACGACTGATTACAGTATGGTTAATGTTCAGCTGTCTGCCAATCTCTCTGCATGACATACCAGTGGTATGCATGCCTATGATTTGCCATTTCACACGATCACTTAACCTTCGTCTTGCCATAGCGGTTCACAATCAAGAACTAATTCTCTCTGTACAAATAAACCACGGTCATGAACACAAAATTCCTAATCTTGTCGCCTAAATCTGTATGTAATGTTCTACACCTCAAACTGGACTTTTACATAACTGAACACGTGTGCTGTTTCCCGCCACGCACGGACATCAAGCGGCGTGAAGTCATGCATGCATGTGCATTTCGTACTTGGAATTATGTCAGCTAACGCGGGGACAAAAAGTATGGCAGCCTAGTTGTACCATCATGTTTCTACGTTCTATTGTTTTTGCTGGTGCTTAACTTTTGCACAGGTGTATATATATATTGTGAATCCGCGAGACTATGAGCAACATTTATGTATATAGTCTCGCGGATTTACAATAGTTCTACAGAAGAACGCCTGAAATGCCTAATTATTTGAGTGGGTGGAAGTCGTAGGGTACATATTTACCCTATGGCTAAAGTTGATGAGTGCGATGAGATCATGAGCACTGACACTGTCAAAAGTGTACGCGATTTGCATAAGCTGACATTCTTTCCGAAATTCAATTACATTTCGGAATTAAAGGGTGATGTCGACGTCGTGACAATGATCACCGTGGAAACAGCATACAGCATAACAAGATCGTGTATTACGAAGAACATGCAAGAAGACTATGTTCCTCAATGGGAGCTTAATCTAGGCAGCTAGGAAGACTGATACTAACTTATCGGCCGTTTTATTCAATCATATAATACTAGGTAGTCCAATGGATCATCAGATAATATACACATTTTAAGATCCCAATGGACAATCTCTGACAGGTGTATGGTGCTGAACGTTGACTAACTTTATCATGCGACTTCTCACGAATGCATTAAAGACGTCCTGACTAAGACCCGTGCTTTCCACTAAAGAATCTCCGACAACGTTGTTTGAGTGTTGTTTCTTTCGTATTGTCTGTATTGTCAGCGATGCATGGCGAAAATCATCGGGATAAGCTTTGAAAGTATGCTGCTCATATTATAAATCACTCGGGACACTGGTATATAATGGACCTTTCCGGTTTATCAATCCATCATATGACGTCATAATCAACTATGTGACGTGTAGGCTGACGTCCTAATCAATGACGTTATGAATGACATAGATAAGTATGCGTCACGAACGCTAAATTGAAGACGGACTAAGCGGTGTTGTATGAATTGCATGGCTTTACTATTTAATAAACATTCTGTTGAGTATTTTGAAACTAATTTGACTGGCCGGTGTTGCTGCCATACGTTATAATCAATGGCGTCATGGATGACATAGATAAGTAGGCGTCACGAACGCTTAATTGAAGACGGACTAAGCGTTGTTGTATAAATTGTATGCCTTTACTATTTAATAAATATTCTGTTGAATATTTTGAAACTAATTTGACTGGGCGCTGTTGCTGCCATAGGCAGCAACAGCACCCGGTCAAATTAGTTTCAAGTGGTCAACAGCTTACCTGTATAGTTTTCGGGAAATTGATAGTCGGCAAGTTCGGGGATCGATCGATCCCAAAACGGGCGAAGCGTGGGTGGAGCTTAGATAGAGATTGGCGGGGCATAGCTAAAACTGGAAAGGTCAATTGATCGATGACATGCCTGGTAATGGTGCCATATACTTTTGATGTGTGTCATCTTTGCTGTAGGTCACCTATATTAAGATGTTGGTTTAAAGCGGCTGGTCCATCGAGTCGACAGGAAGTACTCAAAATTCAAAGAGGTAAGCCATTGAGCGAAGATTTTAGGCACTGAATGTAATTGAAGCACTACAAACCATTTTCATTTAGAATTCAATTGAATGATGTGAAGAAACTGAAGATGGCATTTCTTACTAGCAGGTCGGTGTAGCAAGTCGAAAGAGGCATTATCAGGACTTAAAGAAAAGAAGCCTAGTCGAACGTATAAATTTCGTTGTTGAGATCGGAGATAAGATTGTTCCAATGCTAAATACGATATTTGGGTGGGGTGGGGGTGGAGGGGGGGGGGTCATGAAACAACGACATATTCAACATTCCATTTCTGGAGCTGCTTTCTGTACAATGGTTAATTCGTGTCCTGTGAATTTCTACAAAACCATAACCAGGCATGGGAATCAGTGACTCAGTGACTGCCAATCTCTTGCTAAGTTCTGTCTTTGGGGGAGGGTAGGGGTGTGGAGGGGGGGGGGGGCACTAAACATTCCGATCATACCACTTACATGACAGTGGATCTACTGCAACTGCAATGACTGCCACCAGATGGTTGTACTGTATTTAGAGCAGGGCACATTGTTAGCGGGATTTAATATGAGAGAGTTTAATTCTATATGGATTGGGCAATAACAGAGCAAGCGTTTGAAATAGGCTCGTGAAATAATGGCGGAATACAGCTTTAGCTGTGGACCGGCCTATTTCTAGCTAAGCTCCACCAACGCATTGCCCTTGATGGGATCAATTGATCCCTGCACTCTATGAATCTCATTTTCCAGAAAACAATACAGATAAGCTGTTGACCATTTGAAACCAATTTGACTGGGTGCTGTTGCTGCCTATGGCAGCAACAACGCTCAAACAAATTAGTTTCAAAATATTCCACACAATGTTTATTAAATAGTGAAGACATACAATTCGTTCAGCTTGACGGACTCTGAAGCGTTTATGCCGGCCTAAATCGCGTTATTCATGACGTAATTGATTATGAAGTCGGCTTACACGTGACGGTGTTGATTATGACGTCATATGATTGATCAATACCCTAGATTCATCCATTGGCCTTCAACTCAAAACGACCTGCCTTGCTTCGGTGGTTTGTATATAGACCTATAGCAGCACGATATTCTGAGCAAATTCGAAAGAGCGCTGCTTAAAGCAAAGGTAAATATCAGTGTCGTCATATTGATGCTTAAACATCAAAACATTGGTAGAGAGATGCCACCAGAATGCCCGAGATGTCCTAAGATCAGTGTACTGAACCCTTTGATATAGCAGATCAAACTACTGACGTCTGAACGTATTAACTCTGTCACGGGTGCAACTGGAATGCCTCAGGTTTAAGGTTCTGCGCTGATCGCCATGGATAGGCCTACAGGCCCATGTCTCGGTAGAATGTTCATAGAGGAAAGATTGCTGGACCTAATGTAGATAGAAAGAGGTATACGATGCTCTGCATCGATTATATGTGAAGACGATGGTTGGGCATGGAGAAACCCATGAAGGTGCACGTATTGGAATCCAAAATAATCACAGATTGTTGACAGGATACCCGTGCAGTAAAAATGCTTTAGAACGGATGCGGTAGTTCTGGACACATTTTATACAAATAGCAGAGCACACACATATAGCATTAATATTTAATGTTTAAGAACAGTTTTCAGTTCAAATGTGGAGTGGCTAGTTTGCACGGTCCAAGAAGCGAATCAGCAAATCAATACAGTTACAGTCAAGCACTGGCTGTTGAAAATAACGATAGTGTCGGCAAATCTAACACCACCGATGAATATAAGCATAAGCGGAGAACACAATAAACGTTTGAAGCATGGTATGCAGCTCTCAGACATAATTATAACACATGAAGAGCACAGTAAATGATGATGATGATGATGATGATGATGACAAGATGAAGATGAAGTGAGAAAAGAAAACTAATACAATTCGCAGCGACGATGAATGGCGGAGACAGGTGATGCTGCTCTCGCGGTTTGAAGGAGTCGATGGAAAGTTTCGCTAATGTTCCGGCGGACAGATACTGTTTGCATACAGTGGAGTCTTGTAGTCTCTGATCCCAGCAGAGTTTGATTCATTGGTACAGTTAAGCTGAAGCTCTTGTATCCACTTCTTAGCTCTGAGGTGGCCGATGCTGTCCATTTTAGACAGGCGCCGTTGTTGAAGCGGCTGAAGGCTCTGCGGTAGTCAAGGGTGGTGTTATCACTTTAAATTTACTTATATCCCGCTAGTCCGTCAGTGGGATACAAAAATTGGGCACGATCAGGTAACCCGGTTCGGGTATGGTTGGTTGATTGGCTGGTTGGTTGTAGGAGACCCCCCCCCCCCCAACCACCCCCCACCCCGTAAATTTGGAGCACCCTCTTTCGAGTAAGTAAGTAGTATGTAGATGTAGTAGACTGTATTTTTCACTGTTGATAAGGGTTGAGGCATCAAGTAGAATTTGCAGGAACGTTTCATTCGACTGTTGCATGCTTTGCGCTAGCTCGCTTTGTTCAAGCATGTACTAATCTTTTGTTTGTAGGATGTACGTATTGACTGATATTTGATGCAGCAACAGAGGAAATGCATCTGGTCTTCTGGTTCATGAGTACATAGGACACACGTGGGATCAACATCATTCTGGTTAAAACGGGCACGGTTCGCCTGTAGAATATATGCTCTGGTCACGATCTTTGCTTTGATGCATGCTCTGTCGACATCCCTTATATCTGTTGTTACCGCTGCCCATATGTGATGAGGTTGATTGAGCTTGCATGCCTTCAGGCTAATGAATCGACATGACGTTTTCTGCGATGCTTCTTCTATTAGTAGCTGATCGTTATGTTGATCAACATGTTTCCCTTTATAAGTGGAGTGGATTCTGTAGCAGATCTGATGCTGGTGGCAGGTTGTACTTGTGCAATAAGTGTCTTATGCGTGTGAACCAGCGTTTGCTATTAAGAGGTTTAGTTTCAGTTTGTCTTACAGCTAATTCATGCTCATGGAGGTTTTACTCCTACATATATTCATGAAGAGGCTGGTTGTCCGCTTGTTAATGGCGGTTTCTATTTTCTCAGCTCCAATCAGCAGTAGCGCTATCGCATTTCCCCACCTGTCGGGTAAATGATGTAATTGTTTTAGTATCGTTCTCTAAAGGCAATATCAGGGTTGTTTTGATTTAATCAAATTGATTAAATCATATGATTAAATCAACGATTAAATCAAGCCGAAAAAATTAACTTTTCGATTTTTTCCTCCTCAACTCATCTCATTTGCACTATAAAATTTCTAAAGATTTTTTTTATATTTGTTAAAAGTTATTGTAGCTATTGTTTCAGATAGTTAATAGGTCTGGTTATACAATATTATGCTAATATAAGAACTAAGAAGCTTTATTTCTATTAGTACAGTTAGTGGAAACTTTCCTTAGTTGTTATTTGATGCGTAAACGCAGCACAGACCAATACTACTTATAACAGTTCTGTGGATATTAACTGACTTGACTTTGACTGCTGCCGGCCACCAGACAATAGTTTCACTAGACAATATTAACTCTAGACCAGCTGAATATTTTCAAACAAAGTTTGAATCAAGTTGATACAGTGTGGCTATGTAGATAGCACTGCTAGTTAGCCTCTGGACTGTGATATGTTCGAAGCAAGAGCTGGCTATCAATGCAGCTTGCAGTGTCGATGTAGCAGTGTCGGCGACCCAAGACACATGTATCCCTGTTTGTACCCGCGGTGCGGCGTACCCTCTCCCTACTAGCTTTAGAAGTTATTGGTTTGATTGGCGTTTACCAAGTCCCTGATCCCAGGCCCCCATCCACGACATATCTAGGCCGGTTTATATTTCATTCTATTATTACTGTCGTCGGTTGTTGTTGTTGTTGTTGTTGTTGTTGTTGTTGTTGTTGTTGTTGAATTGCGTGTGTTAAGCTGGAATGTGTGTGATTGTCAGATGTCGAGGAAGCTATCAGCTGGCGCTCCAAGCATGAGAGATAAACGAAGCACCTTATGCCGGAGTGGCAATAGACGTGAAAGTCAGGGAAGTGATTTATCCTGGGACAGTGATACAACAGCCACGTTGCCGGAGGATTACAACAGAACAAGTAAGGCGAGAGAGAGAGAGGGAGAGAGAGAGAGAGAGAGAGAGAGAGAGAGAGAGAGAGAGAGAGAGAGAGAGAGAGAGAGAGAGAGAGAGAGAGAGAGAGAGAGAGAGCGAGAGAGAGAGAGAGACGGGGAGAGGGGGAGCGAGAGGCAAAGGGGATGGAGGGAGGGGGAGGGGAGAGGTGGGAGGGAGCGAGGGAGAGGGGGGAGATGGAGGAAGGGAGAGGGAGGGAGGGAGGGAGAGAGGGGAGAGGGGATAGAGAGAGGGAGCGAGAGGGAGGGAAAGGGAGGGAGAGGGAGGGAGCGGGAGATAGAGAGATAGAGGAGAGGGAGGGAGGGAGAGGAGGGAGTGTAGGTAGGCAGGCAGGTGTGTGGGTGTCGGGCGGGTGAGTACGCATAAGCAGGCGGGTCGGAGGGAGGTGGTGGGTCACCCAGGTGGATGAGTTTGGTGAGGTGGATGGATGGATGGATGGATGGAGAGGAATGAAAAGAAATCAAGTACTAATCAATAACAATATGACTAATAATTTATACATACCGTATTATATGTGATGTAGCCGAGTGAGGATGGGGCACGTCCCACACTGCACCGCCACTGCCATCGCCTATAAATTGTATGCCACTCCCATCATCTCCATATCAACCCCATTGGTGACCAGGACTGATATTTGAACATGACGTTGACCATTTGTTCCATTTGCAGATCGAAGAAAGAAGCTAGATGTCCAGGAGATTAAGCGAATTATGTACATCCGTGAGTGTCAGCGTCTTGCTGTTTGTCCTGTAGGGATCTTCCTGCGTCGTTCTGCTCAGAGCACCATGTGTCTCAATCACTATTCGTTAGGACCTCGTGGTGCTGCTGCCTTAGCAGTGCCATTACTGGTAAGGAACAAGCAGGGATATCTGACCCAGAGGCCATTTCCTTTTCCGAGTCAAAAGAAGATGCTTATATTAGACAAGTGGCCAGTAACATGTACCCAATAGCGCAAATTGCTACGTCGGTACTGGACCAATACTTGGCCGATAAATCCCGGTATTGGCCCAGTAACCTGCGTAATCAGGGTGGTTCACTGAATCGTCATCGTCTGGATTTAGAATGCATTTCCTATGACATGTTTATATCTAGATACGGCCGATCGCATGTGACCATCTATGGGAATTACTCAATGGGATGTCACGTGATGCACGCTTCAATGGTCGTAAGTCTACCTGTGAGTCATCAAAGAAAGAATATTTAAAACAGAAGAAATTTTCTTCTGTTCTAAATATTCCTTCTTTAATGACCTCACAGACAGACTTGCGACATTTGCAGCATTCAAGAAATACAAGCAAGCATATGTTTGTAGAGATGAAATGTCAAATTGGCTATAGGTTATAATTATGTTAGCATAACCTGAAATGTATCACCCGATGAAGTTGTGAAATAAGCATGCCGAATAAGGAGGAAATTGTGAAATAAACATGCCGAACAAGGATGAAGTTGCCGAACAAGGATGAAGTTGTGAAATAAACATGCCGAACAAGGATATTTGTTATTATAGTATTTAATAGAAACTTGTTACAATGTTCTCTTTGAAATATACAGTTACTATTTGCAGTAAGCTAGTTGAGACACAAATAGCATCTGGTAGGCCTACTGATAATTTTTAAGTGTCAGTTGTAGTACGGTAGTCCACTAATGATAAATGGCCATTTAAAATCAGGGGAAAGGACATTAAGTATATCCATACGGAGATGGATAAAATATTGGAGAATTTTCGCTGATATGAAGACGTTTGGCTCAGTTAATCGGCCTGTCTGTCTGTTTATCCGTATGTATATCGGTGTCCAAACCCGATTAATTCTGATTTAGACGTCTTATATCTCGGGCTGGGCTCATCATACTGGGACTAAACGTGCTTAGCTATATTAAGTGGACGGCACTGGACGTTGCGGAATTATATTGAGGTCATGATATCAAATGCCAAGCTCATCTGACGCCACCAATCTCGGTTAAGTCTTTAGTTTAGCTCCACGTATCATCTTTTAAATTTAGCCCATCGGGATGGGTTCACCATATTGAGACTAACCATGGACATATGTTTACCTAAAGTCGAACGGTATTGGCTATTTTTACGTTTCCTCATTTCCTCCGACAATACTGTGGCAGATAGCGTTCATTGGAAGATCATACCTATATGAATCTGTGTTGTTTTGGTTTCAGTTGGATAACATTGTCACTAATCTGGATCTAGAGGGTAACTCCATATGTGCGAATGGTTTGACTGCTATTACTGAAATGCTGCTCGAAAACACATTCATTACTGTCCTGGTACGTAAGTGAGCAAATCACATACCAGCAGAGTCAAGTTCGACTCCTAACCATAGTTAGCTATAGCTAACTAGAATACCAGTCGAACTTCAAATAGTTAACTAGCTAGTCAACTATAGTCAACCGAGCACCGGAGCTCGGTTCAGATGGTTAGTGCGATATTTGCGTAAATTTCAAAATGGCGGTCACCGATCGCTTGCCACGAATAAATGCATATAAAAGTCCCATATTCCTTCCCACTTTATGCCATATGGACGCTTTTTGACGTCTTAGCGGACAAAAATAACCCATTTTCGTAGGTCATCAAAACAGACGACAGAAAGGGTTAATGGAGACCAGTACCCAGCTCCAAATTTTCTGCAATAGTAATTCAATAGGGAACCGGGTACCAACGAACTATAGTCGACTGCGATCAAGTTCGACTGCCCATAGCAACCGCGCATGATCAGTAAAACAGCAAACTGATTATAGTTAGCGAGTCGAACTTAACCCAGACCACATACTGTATAATACGTGCACATTACAGGCCTAGGCAAGCACGTAATCATACACCAAGCCATACTAGTGGAAACATTCAGAACCATTACACAAGGAATATTAACGGTGTGTGACTCAATTCACCTTTCCAGAGTATCCATCTATCATCTGACCTCGTATGACGTCATAATCAGCTCAGCGCGTGTATGATGACGTCACAATCATTACGTCACAAAGGGTTCCATATCGACCGTCACCAAATCTCAAATACTCCGACACGTTGTATGAATTGTATGTCTTTGTAATTCTTTGCTATTTAATAAACATGCAGGCAGCAACAGCGTGCAGTCAAATTAGTTTCAAAATATTCAACAGCTTACCTGTGTAGTTTTCTTGAGATCGATAGTCAGGGAGTTCAGAGATCGATCGATCCGAACACGAGCGAGGTGTGGGTGGAGCTTAGCTAGAGATGGGCGGGGCATAGCTAAAAATGGAAAGGTCCATTTGATAGATTCAACTGTAAGAATCGTGAACTAAACAATTACTACAGTAACAATAGACTATATGTTGATAATTGACTAATTTGTGTTCTGACAAATTTATATCACATGGTTCAAAGGTTTATATCTTTCTTTCTACAAACTTATATTTAAAATGTGTGCTATGGAGAGATCTTTGCACAAGTCAAAGACTGGCACGTGCGACACCTACAATATCTCTGTCATAGCCTTCAACCCCTGAACAGCTTTTTAATCAATGTCAAGATATGAATTGCATAGATCAGTACTTAACGTGTACCCAGCCTGATATCATAATAGGTCCGAGTTTTTAATGCAAACTCTTATCAAATATGGCCACAAGGGTTAATAATCCTGGAAAAAATAGACAACAATTTATCAGTGGCCAAAAATGATTACAATATGTTAAATAATTGAAGGATCGTGCATGTTCTTTTCACCAAATATTCCTGCAATTGGATTGCCAAATTGACTCATATATTACTGATCTTACTGTTAGTCTGTTGGGGTGGGGTGGGGGTGGAGGGTGGATTTTGGTGGGTGGGATGGGGGTGGTTGAACAGTTGAAGCACGCAGATTAGCCTACGGGATGAAGACGAGGTAATGACTAAACTGTTCAAATTTAGCTTTGAAATATTATTGAAATTAGTTTCTTTAATATTAGTTACACTGCAATCAAAGTATCTCATTACAACTGAATACGCTATATATAAGACATTGCTAATTTCATTCACACTTGCTTAGTTAACAGTGGCCATGCCTCTGCCTGCACCATTCCTGTGTATAACGAATCACTATAATTTGACGCATATCACAGCAAACACGACCGCGTCTCTTTAGCCCACGTGATGTAATTAGTAATGGATAACTAATTATATATCCGAAGTTGCACAAATAATGGCTTACACTCTATTATTAATGAAGGTGTGTTTTTTCTTTTATCAGAACCTGTCCGGCAATCTGCTAGGCGTACAGGGAGCATATGTCATCGGTCGGATTCTACACAGTAACAACACATTGCAGACAGTACTTCTAGCAGGTCTGCACGTTACTATTTCCGGAGTCATGCATGTTACCATATAAGGATACGAACTGGCAATGCTATTTATAAGAAACATCAGCTGACTCGTAATAGTTAGATAAGATGAGAAAATTATTTCCTTTAGATGTGCCGGTAGGCTGATCACTACGTAGATGAATAAGTATTCATTAATGTTAAAATCTTAGATAGGATTTTTATCAGGAGTGTTTGATTTTATCATTTGTTTCATCAGTCACTAATATGCATACTACTCTCTTATTAAATTGATGCATTAAACTAAGTGCGTGAGCACACATGCTGCAGATGTTATCACTCTGTCATGTCTTAATAACAAGCGGCCCATTCACCAATTAACATTCAAGCTGACCAAAACACCTTATGCAGTGGTTTTGAGAAATGTCCACTTACAGACCCAGAAAAAACCTTGATAATATACCACGGGAATTACTGGCTCAAAACCGAACCAGTCATTACAGTGATACATTTTCAGAAATAATCTTTTCTTGATCTGCAAATGAAAATTTTTCTATGAAAAAATTGGATTTTTTTGTAACGATTTTGAAAAATAAAAGGCTAACATATTCATAGTTGTGCTAATTGGTTTTAATTGACATTATTTTTAAATCATTTTTCAGATAACCAATTTACAGATGAGGTGTGTGATGTATTTGCTACAATAATTAAGGTACAGTTTGGCATACTGTATACTGTCGCTAAGTTTCAATACATATAATTCATAATGTTCCCGCAGTGGCATTGAGAAATGTCCTTAGACATTCATTCAGGTGGTAAATCGCTTATTATATTTGTCAATTTTCCTGCAAATGGGACACCATCTCTAAAATAAAAGGAATATTTCCCTAACCACTTTTGATCAATATGTAGGCAAGCACATCTCCCTGACGATTAAGCTGTTTGAGAGCCAAACATCATTGAGTGGGTCAGAGGAGCACATGATGAACAGTGGTGTATAGTTAAGAAAACATGAATTATTCAAACTGACTTATACTTTAGGTTACTAGCCACCGGTCTGGCTTTACATACCATAATTTGGTGAACTCTGTGAGCCATTTGCGGAAGGTTACCGTTTCCATGTAATGCATTCTTTTCATTTAAACAACAGCATTCATCAGGAAAACTGCCAAGAAAACCAATATAATGTATTGATTATAATAGTATTATATTAGGACTTTATTTTATGGCTGGCTAAACATTTGAGTCTGAATTTCACAATTTGATTCGCCATGTGACCCTCAAACAAATTCGATTTCTTATTTTTTTGACCAAAATTAAAAAGCAAATCTAGAGACAGAATCAAATTCGCAGAATAGTACATATGTCCTACTTAATGCGAAGAATCAAGCAATGAATTTTACGAATGTCAACAAATTAAATTAGGCCTACAACTCAATAGCATGTTTCAATATAACACAATTGACTGATTAGAATTTACCTATCTCAATGTATTATCTTTACCTTTATACCGAGTGACGTCAATCACTTAATTATTTCGCATGTTTTCCAGGAGAATAAACACCTGCGAGAACTCTCTCTTGCCAAGAACGGTTTTGGAGACAAGGCTGGGCAGGTGTTTGGACCAGCAATGGGTAAAATTTATAACGCTATCTTCTGGCAAACTAACATACGAACATTACATCCATCTCATTACGATAATTAGCAGAGTATTATATACGTTTGATGTTTGCAAAGGTTATATTTAAACTTAATTTGATAATTTGTTTGAAACAAATTGCTGTTAAATAATTGTGTTAAACTGTGTTAAATGTATTTATCATCTTACATATTTTCCTTATTTCAAAGCAGATCCCTGAAAACTAACAACACCAAGTGCTTAAGCTATTGCCATGCACACTGTTACATGAGTTGGGTGCGCAGGTGCAAGTTCTTGGGCCATTCTGGCACGCAGTGTCATTTGTTCCAATCACCAGCACAGCAGCTTGCATTTAGGTGGCGATAGTTTTGATGTGCTCAAGTGGGTGTCCAACCTACATATCTGGTCGCTTGAAAATAAAATATCTGGTAAACGAGCTGGAATAGAGGAATGACTTACAGGATGACAAGCTGCATCAATATATCTATAGGCCAGATGCTTCTGCATTTGATCTATTCAGTCTTCATTCGTCTTTTCCTCCATTGTAAATCTATTTTCTTTTGGCTATTCTTTCTGGCATGTATTTCCTACTTACATAGCTTTCTTTATGATCTCTGTGATAACTCGGGATCCTATTTAGATAACAGGAAATGCTGCGACTTTGTCTGGGTAGACATAAAAAAACATTTACTTTTAATTCCTTAAGAATAAGAATAATTAGTACAAATCACTGAAAAATAGGGAATGTAGGAGCAATGTTCAAAAGTAGAACAATAGGACCCCTTTGAGAGTCGGCAGAGACGTTTGTCAATGGATAATTACATCACACATACTGTCGATATTAGCCTGGTCACTAACATAAAGGTATCTAAAGATTCCAAGAGCACCAAAACCATTACAATTCGGAAACAGTTTGTTTAGCAGATATTGACATCTGACACCTGTCCAAGTTATCAGACTGATGTGCCAGTGATCAATAGGAACTGAGATAATGACTAAAGTTATTCTATACTTGGTGAGTTTCAGTTTGTCAGACCGTGTTTTAAGTCTATGATCAATAATTAGCCACTAATCTATAGATATAACAATTGACTCTTATTTACTCATGTATATCATCATCAATCTGTCTATGTTGTTTTCAGTGTAAAGCTTAATGATGCAAATATATTTAGACAAAGTTATATTAACAACTTTCTATTCCTTGTGAACAAGATTTACTGTTTAGTGTTATTAAACCTCTGTTGAGTATCCGCAGAGGAAATTGACAGAATTATTGCTGGAAACCTTCTGAATCATTTTCCAATTTAACAAACAGGTTTGACATTTTAGCCTAGATAAAGATCATGGCCCTGGGACCGATAAACCAGACAGAAATGGTTCAACATTAATCACAAAGGACTGTTTGCTGTGGCTGGTAGGAGTGGAAACATCATTCAGCTTCAATCAGTTTTCTCCAACTCTCTCCACTGAGTATTGTTATTTGCAACCTCCCTAGGCTTCTTTAATCTATTTTTGTCTTTAGTGGTCTAAAATTATGTTTTTGATGTCTGATTGCAAAGCACTTAACAAGAGTAAGGTGCTTATTTTTTTAAATATTAATTATCTTGTTTGATTAACAAACTTTTGTTCAACCTTAAATGTATTTAGAGTATTTTTCTTTTTCACGGTGGCAGGCAGCAACGAAAAACTGGACAGGCTTGATCTAAGCTGGAACCAGATAAGAGGGAATGGGGCTGTGGCAGTCGCTAAAGGTATACAGGTATTATAGAAATGTACATCTGTTTCCGCATCGCATAATGGATTATGAACTACTTTGATACTTTTACTCGCATTGTAAAACACTCAAAGCAAGAAACTTAGGAATAACATGAAACTGTGTATGAAAACTTACAGTCCATCTGCTGGAAAGCAAAATTAATATATGGCATTGTAGAAAAATATATAACATATGCATATGCATTCGCAGTTGTTTTATAGTTTTAATGGCTTATTTCCTCACAAATGTCAAGATATCTAAATCCTATGATCTATCAATTCGCTGTTATACATTTAATATAAACGGACCATTTTGAACCATTTCAGTTTTTCTAAAGTGTGTGTTGTTGCTTGGAAATTGCTATTTCCTTATTACCAAGTTCTGTATCATTTGGAGCGTGTGACGAAGATAAAATTAATTGACCCGCTCAGATCTTTGTCAGTAAAGAAGCAGCAAAAACTAATGATAATACAGACACATGTGTTTGTGCTTGATATCTACTGCTGTTACTGTATTGTTTCTACTTCTACTATAAGTATATAACTTTTGCGAAGAAATCTTCATTAAAGAAATTCGAAGTATTGTGATTATATGGGTTAACCTATTTCTTAATTCACAGTATGTTATTTGTGAAAGAGGAGCAATACAAATTATGTGTTTTTACCGATAATCTTATACTTGGGCTGTGTTAATTAGATGTGGTGAATATCCTACCAGTAGGCTGTTCATGGGTCTACAGAAAGTCAGATTTTGTTTGGTGTCAGTCAGTCAATGCACCATTCCTACTATTTATGCAAATCTTACTTTACTTTTTGTAATTGACATTTTATTTGCAGCAGTTAATGTTGATGACACTGTTGGTACATTCATCATACCAGGATTGGAAAACTCATTATTTCCCAATCAATCTATTTATCCATCAATACATCTTGCTGGCGATGTATGCAGCTATGCAGATTTTAGAAATCATTTGACAACATAATTTCTACTTTGTGTTTGTTAATGGGCAGATCGATCACAATACGATTATTTTCTTCAGAAGGACCGGTCAAAATCGCCCTTACCAAAATATCCTTTTTAACTTCCGAACACACTGAATGATACTAAGTAGATTGTAATGTTTTGTGTTCCAAAAGATAAAAGTATATTAATGAAATAGTCCCCAAACGGGAAAACCTGGTGGGGTGGGGGGGGGGAACTATAGGTTTGCACTCCATCTACCCGTCCATCTGTTGCAATTGGTTTTCCACACCTTTTTGCAGTCCTTCAAGATGTTCAACTGAGAATTGGTAAATTGCTTTGTTATGAGAAGTTACAGACCAAGTTCGAGTTTCAGGTGTATGCGTCAATATTTGATGCAGTTATGACCTCTTTCGACTTAAGAAATACGAAAAAAGCTTTCCGCACTTTTTTTGTACCCCATCAAGTTATTTAAAGAAAAATGGGTACACCGCTTTAGTATAAGAAGTTACATAGCAAGTTCGAGCTTGACATTTTCGTCAATTCTTCATGGAGTTATGCCCCCTTTTGACATGAAATACAAAAGAAAATTATTTTTCCGCACTTATTTTCTCAGTCTTTCAAGATGTTCAACTGAGAATTGGTACATTACTTTGTTATGAGAAGTTCCAGATAAAAGTAGTTTCAAGCGTATGCGTCAATTTTTGATGGAGTTATGACACCCTTTGACTTCAGAAATACAAAAAATATCAGCTTTCCGCACTTTTTTGCATTCTTTCAAGATATTTAATGGAAAATGGGTACAGTACTTTAGTATAAGGAGTTAAAGAGCAAGTTCGAGTTTCAGACATTTTCGTAATTTGTTTATGGAGTCATGCCCCCTTTCAACTTATGAGACCAAAAATATTAGTTTTCCGCACTTTTTCCCCCACAGTCTTACAAGATATTCCACTGAGAATTGGTACATTGCTTTGTTATGAGAAGCTACAGACCAAGTTCTGGCTTCAAGTGTATGCGTCAATTTGTGATAGCATTATGGCAACCCCCCCCACCCCCTCCCTTGACTTAAGAAATACGAAAAGTATCAGCTTTCCATACTTTTTACGTGCTCCTTTAAGATATTCAAGTGGGAATCGGTACATCGCTTTAGTACAAGGAGTTAGAGCAATTTCGAGTTTCAAACATTTTCATCAATTTTTCATGGAGTTATGGCCCCTTTCGACATATGAAATACAAAAAATATTAGTTGTCGAAGCCCTTTAAAATATTTAACTGAGAATTGATACATTGCTTTGGTATGAGAAATTACAGAGCAAGTTCGAGTTTCAGGTGTTTGCGTCAACTTTTAATGGAGTTGTGTCCCCTTTCGACCTATGAAATACAAACATATTAGCTTTCAAGACTTTTTCGTTCTCCTTCACCATATATAACTGAGACTTGGTTTATTGTTTTGTTATGAGAAGTTACAGATCAAGTTCCAGTTTCAGCTGCTTCTGTCAAATCTTTAATGTGGTTTTTGACTGTCAATCTCTAAAGATGTATTGCAAATACTTACAGAATGCTTGTTCACCAGAAGATAAGTAGGTGTGTCGAGGTCAGTGTTACTACTTATATTTTCTACATGCCTATTCTGCCAAAGAGAGTTCAGTAATGACTGAGGTTGTCAGGAAAGCAGCAGTGTTGTTTGAGAATACATCATCTAGTATTAGAGTTTGGGTTAAGGGAAAGCCATAGAATGACTAATGAGTAATTACAATGCTTTGACAGGAGAATGTCGCCCTGAAACGCCTGAACTTGAGCTTCAATGGATTTGGCTCTGAAACGGCAGAGGACTTGGCTAACGCTGTATCTACTAACAGAACACTTTTAGAATTGGACATCTCTCATAATCGCTTGTCGGATGAAACTGCTGCTAAAATTGCTACTGGCTTAGCAGGCAATGATGGGCTAGAAGTCATCAAGGTGCAGTATTTCTGTCATGTTTGCTTATTAAATAGGCAAAAGAGTTACATATAATTTCAATACGTTTACATATACAACCTCACACATTCAATATAGATCGAGTTTTTTTATTTATTAAACCAGTCTTAAGCAGAGATATGTTAGCTTAAAATGACTAGAATTGTCACACCAGAAATTCTATGAGACACAACCAACTGTTTGAATGCGGTTCCCTTACACTGGTCAGTACGACGAGACCAGACATGCTGCATATGATGGACTGTGATGTTGGACCTTCATTCTTACACGATCATAATGGCCTACATGCAAATAAAATATGTACTGGCTAACAAGAGGCCAAAGGATCTGGACGCTCACCTGGACTGGTAGCATTTGAATCATTAGCACTCGAGCATACATACCTCTTTAAATTCAGAAGTAATAAGACATAAAACACAAAATTAGAATTCAGTACAATATTTAGTAGGAAATTGATGATGGATGCTGACCATACAATCAGATCGACCATTAGGTTCCATCCAACTAATAGAAATTCCAATATGGCACCTAAACGCTAAATCTTGATTGGTCTGTGACAGGCATGTTTTATCATGGATCAAGTTCTTTGAAAACAAACTTTAAACACCCTTAGTTATCGATCAAATCTAATGAGTTTCTGCCTGATTCATAAAGCTATTCTTGAAATGTCATATTCTAGAACAAGATGGCCACCCACAAAATGGATCAATCAAAATTCTGAACGGAAGATCTGAAACCAAACATGATCGGGTTCATCCACCCAATTTTCATTTCCAGAATCCACCATTTTTTTCTGAAGTCATTTATTGATTACGGATGAGTAGTATTTTAAAGAATTTCAGGAAATGTTCAGAGAATCTAGCACCATAGAATCCTTCTAGGCAAATTTGTGTGAAATCGATCACGCAGTTAAGGAAGATGCGTTTTGATAATTTCTGGTAAATTTTTCATAAAACGCCACCATATTGTCTTTCTAGACAAATTTGGTTGAAATTCATCATCAATAAGTTTCTCATAAAATCTACGATCACCAAAAAAATCGACCAATCAAAATTGTGAATAGAAGTTATGGAGCATAATTAAATCATTCCAGCAAAATTTGATCAAACTCTTAAGGAGATGCGAATTGATGGATGTCCAAACAAACTGAATGGCCTTTACATTTACATCTCTAAAATTTAAACTCCTGATGAATACACATTTTCTATAGCTATACGCTATGGCCCATGGTTGGCCATGTGCTAAGGATGCCAGGGGACACACCAGCACAGCGAGCCTTGGAATTCGCCCTACTTCGAGCCAGCAAATACAAGGACTGGAAAGTACATCATTGCATAAATCTGTTAAGCATTAAGAAAACAGTTCTCGGTACAGTCAAATCAAGAATGGGTCTGAGGAAGATAAAGATTTTGGCTGAAGACAAGATAAATGCGAAGGACTGATTGTAGCTGTAGGATGTTTCTACTACGATAGCCACAGAATACAGGAATCATACATAAGCATGCGTGTCAATGAAAAATGTATCATATTCTAGACAATGGTGACAAGCGCAGCTTTTTGGTCCATATGTTACCCACACCATATACTAGTACTTTTGTGATGATTAATGGTAATAATTTCTACAATTATCGCTTATCAGCACAGATAGCAGAAGAGGTTTATCATATACAATGTTTTATAGAGATAAATATGTCACCTTAGTGAATATGTATGTGGTTACTAAAACATATGATTTTATTGATGTCAGTTGCCAAATGATAGTAATTTCCATGCATGTGGTTGTTTTGTTATAGCTTGGTGACAACCCAATTACTGCATTAGGGGCATATGCATTGCTGCAAGCCATTGAGAAAAATGAACAGTCTGCTGTGAAACAACTAGATCTCAATGTAAGATTAAAGGGTTTATATGCAATATAAAGGCCAAACAAGTTCTCCTTAAAGGTGCATATTCACACTAAATGCTTGAAAATAAAATTGTTAAAATTGAATACTTTTAGAGGCTTAAATTATGTAGCTAGATGTATTGACACGAAATAAATGTTAACATATGATGATGTCATTCCGTATAAATTAATATATTAATTTTTTAGGTTTGAAATTGAATTATAGGCACGAGCCTCTAATTCAATTTCACAACTCAAAAAATTATATTAATTTATATGGAATTAAATCACCATATGTTAAGATTTATTTCGTTTCTTTATATCTAGGCCCAAAGTTTAAGCCTCTAAAAGTATACAATTTAGATAATTTAATTTTCAAGCATTCTGGTGTGAATATGCACCTTTAAAAACCATTTCATGTATCAATGCTAAGAGGTAAATATTATTTTCAGCATGCTTTAGCGAGTTTAAGATGATATTTTTAAGCAATGTTAATAATTTTAATATTAAATGGGAATGGGTTTGAGACTGTAGTTGTTGAATGATAAACAGAATAGAGGGATCTGATCTGTCACTCAAGTATCTGATGTCATAATAAGTACGTCACTTGTTGGCTTATGTCACAAATGGAATGATACATGGTTTTGTCATAAAAATCAGCAAGAGCTCCGCAAACGGTGTATAATACACCGCCCTGATGATAAACCAATGAATGAGAATTATCAGAAACTAGCAATTTCTTCTTCAGACCTAAACCAGTCCTTTTCTTGAGGTTTCAAAGCAATCCATTAAATGGTCATGGAGTTATCATCCGGAAACCAATTTTCAAGATGCGCCTGGTGGCTGGCGGCCATATTGGATTTCGGATCATCTTCAAATTCGATAGGTTTCTTCCTCAGACCATGTCCAGTAATCCTATGAAGTCTCAAAGCGATCCACTAAACAGAATTGGAGTCACAGCGCGGAAACCAATTTTCAAGATGGACGCCAGTGGCTGGCGGCCCTCACTCCAACAACCCTATAAAGTTTCAAAGCAATCTGATAAACGGCAATGGCGTTATTGACCGGAAACCAATTTTCAAGATGTCCGTCGACCCTTAGCTGGTGGCCATCTTGGATTTCTGATTATCATCAATTATGATAGGTTTCTTCTCCAGACCTAGTCTAACCCACCCTATGAAGTTTCAAAGCAATCCAGTAAACGGTAACAGAGTTATCATACAGAAACTAATTTTCAAGGTGGCTGGCGACCATCTTGGATTTTGGATCATTGTCGATTTCGATAGATGTCTTCCGCAGACCTAGTCCAACCACCTACATGTATTAAGTTTCAAAGCGATCCGATAAACGATAACAAAGTTATCATCTGGAATTTCGATAGGTTCCTTCCTAAGACCTAGTCCAATCATCCTATGAAGTTTCAAAACGATCCGATAAACAGTAGTGGAGTTATCATGCGGAAACCACTCAGCCACCCGCCTGCCCGCCCCTAAATGCCATCCCATAATACCATGTAAATTTTCTGGTGGGGTATAAAGTGTACAAATTATATGTCAGAAATTTACACTTTAATACACATCATATTGAATGTTTTGAAAATAATTTGAATGGCATGTGTTGCAAATTAGTTTCAAAATATCCAACAACTGTATAGTTACCTTTAAATCTAAATTCTGGGAATTCAGGTTTCAAAGTTTCAAATTAATTCCATCGTGTGTAACACGTGAACGGAGCTTAGCAGAGAAGTGGACAGGGTATAGCTAGAAATGAGTCCTCTATTATCCCAAGTATCTTTTCTCACTTTCTTTTTTGAATGTTGTATTAGTAATTGTAAACTAATCAAATGCTTATTAGTTATTACATGTATGCTATATCCAGTTTTCCTTTAAAATGTACAAATTAGGCAGTAAACATGCAAATACCTCCAGACATGTTATCAATGATACATTAACTCAATATCAAATTTTAATTATGGACGACCAGAATGGTTTGTAGGGGTTATTAATCTGCATGATTGATGCCAGTGGGATCCATAGTATGTAGTTGGTGGATCCAATAAGACTCGCAGTCCTTGTGCGAAGGCGTGGCTTCATGGCCATCAGGATCATCATGGAGAGCTTCGATGGTTCTGTATTGAAAGCAGGGTCATGTCCTGATTAGGGCAGTGTCTATGCCACTGTTTGGGTACGTGCATTTACGACAGTGTGGTACTGACATTGATGGTAGCCTAGTCAATGAGATCAGCCAGTGTCTGTTGAATGTGCGGATACTTTTTAGCCTAGTCAATGAGATCAGCCAGTGTCTGTTGAATGTGCGGATACTTCGGATTTGCTGGCAGTGGTACAAGTTATCTTCTATTTTCTTATCTTCACTGAACTTGTGACTCAAATTTAAATAAAATCGTTATACTTCAACTCAGGTCTTCACCTTAGACAACGACCCTAGTTGAAGTCTGACAACAATATCAAATTTTACTCTAACAGTTGTTATTATTCATTATATGGGCATATGTCAAAACAACCAAACTTTAATACAAATGCGCAGTTTGCTCTGAATATTCTAAAAATCTAGTTTAAAGTTCTAAAGTAAAGTTTACTCATTTTTCGCATAGAAACGGGTAAATGGCACATCTGCCCCCTCCCCTGCCCAAAGGGCAATGGGGGCAGCTGCCCCCGTGTTTCCTGCGCCCGTGTGGCAATGATGGATGAATTTCACAATACACCTAGAAATGGTATCTTTAGAAGCTCTCCCATGGGGTTCAATGTAAGATAGCCATAAAGCACTAGCGTCCGTCCGCCATTCCTGTGTACGTTGTTTATAATGTGTTAATGCACAGACAGGACACCAAGCCTTTGAATTCGGATCAAACCTAGTCAAAGTGGGTAAAACTATAGGCTGACCAGGATATTTTAAAGATTGTTTTTTTGCCATAAGGTTAACTCTAGGTAGAAACCTGAGGCCTTCCCCTGTAGCCACAAAACGTTCTGGCTCTGCTGACAAAGCATGTATTTCACTTCTTTGTCTGGCTGGAGCTGCAGCAATCAGAAAAACTGTTTTAAGCGTCAACTTTTTCATGGAAATGGAGCTTAGTGGTTCAAAGGGTTTATCCGCTAATACTCAATAAACTCCAAGACGGAATCACTGGGGGATTCCTTGGTCTTAGATTACCCATGCCTATGATTAAAGTATTTAGATTACATACTTCATCACTTCCGCTATTAGCCAAGCAAGGGATAACTGACATTAAAGCTGACTTGTAGCCATCAATAGAGTTAGGCTTGAGGCTATAGGCATCAAAAAGACGACAGAGGAAATCAGCTACTACCTGAATAGATGCATCCATTGGATTAATACATCTTTTTGAGCACCATTCAGCAAATCTGTTGATTTTATAATTATATGCTCTGGAGGTTGACCCCTTTCTGGCTTTTGCCATAAACATGGCTGCTTGCTCAGAAAAGCCCTCCTTAGCGGCTGATTCCTTGACAACATCCACGCAGTCAATTGGAACATTGACGGGTTGTTGTGCAAGGCCTTGCCCTGGAAGATTATGTCATCCATCAGAGTCAGAGGAATAGGATTGCAGACCAGAAGGTCCAGCAGATCCGTATACCATGATCAGCTTGGCCAATTTGGGGCGATCAGAATCACTTGGCATTCGTACTGCCTGATTTGAGTCTTCCTGGTACTTCTATGGTGTAGAAAGGTCTGGACGTGGTTGACTGAAGCTGAGGTGGCAACAGATCCTCTGTGTCAACTGTGCACATGCCAGAGTCTGTCATGGTGCAGACGGTAGGCACTTTAGCATTCTGCCAAGTGAGCGTTGCTAAGGCAGCTGGAAGGGCCTGTGGGTAACCCCATCTTGCCGATATGACACTGGTCGTGAATACGTATTTGTTTGAGCAATCTCGTTCTGGAGAGCATAAGATATGTTGCTGCATGCCGCTCAAGAGCATAATTGTTTGCATCAATAATATAGCTGTTGCTGCAAGCAAAGCATAACCAGTTCCGAGGAACATCAGAATGTCGTCTTCTCAGCGTTCCGTGTATGATATCCAACTAGATGGTAAAAGATTTGAGCTCGATGGAACCGGGAGAGATTAGAGCGGGATGCACCCAGATTTTCGGGCTTGCTTCTTTAACCTTGGTAGCATCTATACACCTGTGCAAAAGTTAACCACCAGCAAAAACAATAGAACGTAGAAACATGATGGTACAACTAGGCTGCCATACTTTTTGTCCCCGCGTTAGCTGACATAATTCCAAGTACGAAATGCACATGCATGCATGACTGCACGCCGCTTGATGTCCGTGCGTGGCGGGAAACAGCACACGTGTTCAGTTATGTAAAAGTCCAGTTTGAGGTGTAGAACATTACATATAGATTTAGGCGACAAGATTAGGAATTTTGTGTTCATGACCGTGGTTTATTTGTACAGAGAGAATTAGCTCTTGATTGTGAACCGCTATGGCAAGACGAAGGTTAAGTGATCGTGTGAAATGGCAAATCATAGGCATGCATACCACTGGTATGTCATGCAGAGAGATTGGCAGACAGCTGAACATTAACCATACTGTAATCAGTCGTTTGATTGCAAAACATGGGCAAACTAACGAGGTGAAGGACAGGCCTAGATCTGGAAGACCGAAGAAGACTAGTGCCCGTGATGATCGAGCCCTAGTACGCCTTGTTAGGAGATCTCCATTCACCAACAGCAGAGTGCTCAGCCAGCAATGGGAAATGCGCAATAGAGTGTCAATGTCTACCGTTAAAAGGAGACTGTATGCTGCTGGCATGAATGCTAGGAGACCTGTCAGACGTCCTCTCCTCACTGCACACCACAAAGAGGAGCGTCTGAGGTGGTGCAACGAAAGAAGACACTGGAACATGAGATCCTGGAGACGGGTACACTGGTCCGATGAAAGTCCGTTCCTGCTTCATGCCACAGATGGTCGAACTCGTGTATGGAGGTCCAGACGCACGGCGTACGACCAACGTAATATCATGGAAGAAGTTCCATTTGGTGGAGGTTCCGTTATGATATGGGGGTGCATCTCATTTGATTGTACGCTGGATCTGTTGACTGTACCTGGAACACTAAATGGACACAGATATCAAGATTCCATACTGGATAGAGTTGTGGTCCCTCATTTTGTAAATCATGCACCTGGAACCCACCCTATATTCATGGATGACAACGCCCGACCACATCGTGCTAGAGCTGTGCATGAATACCTCCGCCAGAATGCCATCGAAACCCTACCATGGCCAGCAAGGAGCCCTGACATGAACCCTATTGAGCATATCTGGGACATTCTGGGAAACATGGTGAGAAGGAGGGATCCTCCTGTGCAGAACCTACAGGAATTAACAGACGCACTCCATCTTGAATGGCAACGAATACCACAATGGCGTATCAGTCGGTTGGTGACCAGGATGAGACGTCGTGTCCAGGCCGTCATCCAGGCACAAGGTGGATATACCCGGTATTAATAATGGCAGTCTCAAACTCGTGCACAGATGTTAAACTTCGTTTTCAGACACCATTAATGACAATCTAGCCACGTGTGTCAACTGTAGGGCAATAGTTGTCCGTTGTGTCAACGTAACCATATTCAGGCCTCGTTTTCAAGTTCAAACAAAAACATACAGTGTTTCCCCACCATCATAATCAGCATTCCTCTAGTTGCATTATTACCTCTTGCACTAAGATGGATGGGTACATAAATGTTTATGGTATTGCTTTCTTCATAGCACATGAATATACCCTCGCATGTGCGTAAAAATAGGGTGGTGCTTAACTTTTGCACAGGTGTATAGATCATTGCAGATTATCTAAATACTTCCATAATTGCGTTAATGCCATTTCTGTACGTGGATACCGTCTTAACTCCTGTACTGTTGGTGGATTTCGGGCGAGTAACTCGTCTACTACTGTTGGGATTATTATGTCAGGAGAAGCACTCCAGGACTCAGTGATCTATTTGCATAGTCGCCCAGGTCATCTAACGAGCGTGCCACCTTTTCCCGCCGTGCTGCACAGCCTGCAACTCCATAGTTCTAGGGGGTGGCTGTAACTTAATAGTTCTTCGGGGCCACTCATTTTAATCAGATTCGTCTCTTGATGATTAGACCTGTAATGTGTGATACATATACCATGTAGAATGTGTCTCTAAATGGGCGCTGGGACCATGTACTGTGTGGTTGATCACAGGTGATCGGTATACCACTGAGGATGTGTCTCTAAATGGGTGTTCGGATGAGCTACTGCAATGTTATCACGCCTCTGTTCTGACATCCCACCTCCCTCCTGTAGCCGCCAATCGGCGATCCGCGGCTCCCACCACCCTCTGTTCTGACAGCCCTATATATCTACTACTACTTGAGAGATGAATGCTAGACTCCACACTCAATACAAAGGTCCATTAGTAGTTGAACATTATAAACACAATGAGGAACATCAGAATGTCGTCTTCTCAGCATTCCGTGTATGATATCCAACTAGATGGTAAAAGATTTGAGCTCGATGGAACCGGGAGAGATGCAAATCATCAAGAGAGATAAATAACACAACAATCAGTCATAAAATTTCCAAAAATCTTTTAGAAATAAAGTGACTGAAAATTTTTCTCTCCATACTAAACCTCAGAAGATAACTCCTGAAGAACGAGTGAAGTCTGCTGAACAACAACAGGAATACCTGATCCTGAATCCAAACCCTGTGGTGGTGGGGGGGGGGGGGGGGGATGCAGAAAAATTACTTCTTATGGTAATAATTCCCTCTGCAAACTCATAATCAATTATTTGGACCCAGAAAACCAAGTATAAATTATTGTTCAAATGAAGGATACATGTCAGAAATCAGCTAAATGTGTCTGAAAATACAAAGCACAACATGCGTTAGCTAATATATAGGCCTCCCCCAAAAAGAGCTAGCCTAATATAGACGTATAGAGTGATAACAACGTACTGGGTCTGTTTGCTTATGGTGTGCATGTCGGCCCAGGGAAGGCGGTGACCCCTACCCTGCTTGGTTGATGCCTATCGGCTCCATTGTGTGGAGCTGGTGGATCCAGTGGCATTCCTTCTGTCTTCTCCATTTGGTGGATACTTCATCTCTGGGGTCCGAAGAAAGGACCTGGATTATTCTGAATTGCATGTTAATTCTAGAATTCCTGGGTCTGTTGAAATGCCTTGAGACTGGAGTATCGTACCTCTCGTGTTTGTAGAGGTTGGTGATCGAGCGTAGGTGCTCCTGAATGCGGATTTTAAAAGTGCGTAGCGTCTATCCTACATACTGTTTTTTGCAGACTGAACATGTCAGCAGGTAGACTACGTTTCTTGTCTGGCAGTTGCCTATGATTTTGGACCTGTAGGAGAGCCCTGTATGAGAACTAGAGAAGAAGCTGTTCTTCTGCATTGTGTTGCAGGTGTTGCAATTTTTTGTGGTGCAATTTGCGAATGGGTTTCTATGGGGTAGTGTTCTGTCCCCAGCCGGTAGCTTAGCTCTGACTATTGTGTCCTTTATGGTTTTATTTCTTCTGAAACCGAACAGCGGCGGTTCGGGAAAGGCCAATCTGCATCTGTGGCTTGCTTCCAGGATGGGCCAGTATTTCTTGATGGCAGATTTAAGAAAAATGCCTGTGCGATTGAAATCCCAAACGAAGACTGGTTTGGATGAGGTGTTCTTTGTTTTTGTGGAAGGGTGTAGGAGATCGTTCCTGTTCTGTGTGCGGGCTCTGTGTCTAGCTTTGTCTAGAATTGCGCGCGGGTATCCTCTGTTTTCGAAGTAGCCTAGGAGGGCTAGGCTATTTCTGTCAAAATCTTCCGGTTTCGTACAGATTCTCCTGACTCTTAAAAACTGTCCGTATGGGGACGAGTCTTTACAGATGGATGGGTGATCTGATTCGTAGTGGAGATATCCGTGTGTGTCTGTCGGTTTGATATACAGATCGAAAGTTATTGGTTGGCCATCAGTGTTGATGGCTATGGTGTCCAGGAAGGAGACTCGTTCCCGTGACGATTCCATAGTAAATTTGATACTATGGTGGGATGAGTTCATGTGCGTGACGAAGGAGTGTAGAGCTTCTTCGCCATGCTCCCAAACCATGAATATGTCATCTATATAGCTGATATAAAGCGAAGGTTGGATTGGGGCTCCTGCTAGGAGTTTCGTTTCTAGGTCGGCCATGAAGATGCAGGCGAAGGAGCATGCTGCTTTGCTGCCCATGGCGGTCCCTCCTACTTGTAGGTAGTGTTCGCCGTCGAACTCGAAATTATTGCATTCTAAAACTAGTTTTAGAAGGTTCAGGAGGCCTCTGATTGTGAGGTTTCCAGGGAGCCCGTGCCTCTTGCAGAATTTTGCTACTGCTCTTAGGCCTTCGTTATTGGGAATATTAGTATACAGAGATGTGACATCCATGGTGACGAGTAAGGTATTTGGTGATGTTTTTCCGAAGCCTTCAACCTGATTGATAAAGTCCGTAGTATCTCTGGCATATGAAGCAATCTTTGTGATATGTACTTTAATATGCTCGTCCACAAAGCTGCTAATGAGCTCAGTGGGGCAGCCTATTCCGCTGATAATTGGTCTGCCTGGAATGAGGCCTTCCTTGTTTCTCTCCTTGTGGACCTTTGGTAGGAGATAGAACCTGGCGGTTTTTGGTGGTTTCGGAATGAGATTATTGGCGGTTGTGAAGTCGACTTCTCCGTCTCTAACTAACTGATCCAGGCATTTTTCTACCAAGTTGGTGTGCTTGTGTGTTAGGTCTGTGTCGACCTTTCTGTAGAACCTGGTGTCAGCTAGTTGACGGTGAGCCTCAGCTACGTAGTCGGATATGTTTTGTACTACAGTTGCTTGTCCTTTGTCAGCTTTTTTTATCACAATTGTATGGTTTTGTGTCAGTTCGTTTAAGGCAGTTTGTTCGGCATCGGTTAGATTGCTCTTGTGGGAGCGTCGATGGACGTGTTTACTGAAGTCATACCTGACCGCCTTAAAGAAAGCCTCAAATGGCGCATCCATGGTGGGTGGCGGCATCGTGCTTTTTTTGGCGGCAAACTTTTTGATTATGATGTCCTGGAACGTTAGAACGGTAGGCAACGGTATTGTAGCCGGTATGCCAGTGTGGTTATGTAAAAGTGTGTGAGGTGGGTGCGGGCTTGGTGTGAAGAAATGTTTGAGGCGCATGCGTCTGAAGAAAGCCTGTAGGTCGGTGTACAGGTTGCCTAATTGTGGTTCAGAAACCGTTGGGCTGAAGCCCAAACCCGTATCCAATAGACTGACGGTACCCTGGTTGAGGGGGTTT
Organism: Chaetoderma sp. LZ-2023a; assembly: GCA_034401795.1. Classification (NCBI taxonomy): domain Eukaryota; kingdom Metazoa; phylum Mollusca; class Caudofoveata; order Chaetodermatida; family Chaetodermatidae; genus Chaetoderma; species Chaetoderma sp. LZ-2023a. The sequence continues at coordinate 164,433,098 of CM067373.1, read as the reverse complement.
GATGAGTGGTTAAAGACAAACGAAGAGATGTAAGTTTCATCTTCTTTGTTCACAGCGTTATTGTTACGATTTGGTAATGAACAATGCATAATAGTATGGTGAATATTGGTATTGTTAAACAGAGGATGACTATTACAATGAGAGTTTTTGAAATAAAAATCACAAATGGTGTGACGGTTATCCAGTAGTCATCTTCTTGATTCTGCTAGCCTCTGGACTGCTATTAACAGTTGCTCGATGGCTTGTGTACTATTGGTGCCCATTAGAGGGGCCGGTCTACTCTGCGCCGGTCTATTGTTACTTCTTCTGCATTCGACCCAGTCTGGTCTGGTATACTGCCTCTTTGGTGCCTGTGATGGATGTCCAGCCGGTGGGCGGTAGGGCCTCTCGTTCTGCCTCTGTTGCTGGCGGCGGATGGTGGTCGGGCGGGGTCGTCTTCTTGGGCTTTGTGACCTATGCAGCCGGCTATGCCTTACGGTGGTAGTGGCTATGGCCAGTTCATGCTTCTCTGGTGGCAGTGTTACTGTTGCATCTTTCGAAGGATAATTTGAGTCCTTTGACTACTTCATACTGGAGAGATAATTTGGTCTTGGTGTGGTCAAGTACTCTCATCACGAACTTAGCGCCGGCTCACCGTTTTAATATTAACTGCCTGCACTGCTTCCTGACCATCCAAAGCCAGAACTCCATGGCGCCGGACCCTAAATGGGACAGGATGACGGCACTAATGGGCAACATGTGTGCCCACATAGACTGGAGTCTCACACACCTCCAGCTCTAGCTTGTCCCACCCGTTACGCTATTCCGTGGCTTCGTTCACATCTTCAGACACATGTGTGTATTTATATTTCCACCTTCAGGAACACAAATGCTCACCTGGAGCATCAGAGAACATTTTGAACTCTCTATATATATATATACTTCTATATTGGTGTGTGTTTTTTACAATAAGATCACGCGCAGAGGTTCCATCTCCAGTGATGGGTTTCTGCACACATCACTATATTCTTTTCCATACATCTACTGTGAAACATTTTCCGGAGATTCTAACAAGGGACATCACGCTCACCTGGAAGAGAGGGGAGGACCACACTCCAGTTCTTCTACATATCATCGATTGTGTTCTACCAATATGCTATTATTCTAGCCATCATCCACTTTTCTTTACATTCGCAATAAAACTTTCTCTACCTCTAACCAGTTCATTCCACATCATTCTCCCCCACCTCCCACCCGTCATTTGTAGACATATTTTTTTTTTTTTACCGTGTCTGGTGACCGCACTGCCAGGACACCACTAGACTACCCCTACTGATGAACCCACAGGCGAACCATACCTCACCTGTACTATTCCCACATACTCCTCTGAGGAGTTCCACTTTTAGGAACGAAACGCCATAAGTCTGAATCAATAAAAAGGTAATGACTACACCGGTCAAAACCTCACAACAAATGGGCCATACCCACCGCCAGTATAAGACCTTCAAAATCCGCTACAACAATTGAGTGGAAGTCTGTTTTGATAACAGAACCGGCAACATTTCAAACCAAAACCGGCAAACCACATAAAACTGGCCAATAAATCACAAACTGCCAAAAAAATTATAAAAAAAATTCTCAAACCGGTAAGAAAAATCCTGCAAACGGCAACATTTCCACAACCGGTAAAAAAACATCTCAAAACCGGTAAAATTTACCACAACCGGTAATAAATCATGAGTCGCCATTTTGGTCACACCACAACCGGTAAGAAAAAATTCCGCAACCGGCAACATCACCACAACCGGTAAAAAACATCTCAACCGGAAAAAATTTACCACAACCGGTAAAAAAACGTGAGCCGCCATTTTGGTTACAACCGCCAAATTCTTCACAACCGGTGATCTCATACAATCACCGCCAAAACAGCGCCGGCCATCACCACTTCCCCTGCCCTATTTAGGGCATGCGACAGTCAATCCCCAGGCTCAGCCCATGAGAGTATAAAAGGAGCTGAAAAACTTGCTTCTGACCATTCAGACTTCTGGATTCACAATCGTATTCAAGCGTCAGGCTTAAAAACCCATATTGGTTTACTAATCACTGACTACGTCGTTATCATCTTTTAATATAGACGTATACACGAGTTAGCGCTAATCCCGGATATACCATCCACGTCAACACGCACATTTTTTATCAATAAATTTACTAAAGTACACCTGATGGCTAGGACCGGGCGCATCCTCTGGTGACTTGCGTCAGACATACTAGAACAAGTCAAAATCAAGTTGCAGAACAACTTAAAGCTTCAAAAAGATCAAAAGCAAAAGCAAAACTATGAAAGCGTGTTGCAATGGCAGGTCAATAATTTGAGAAGAGAAAGATACAGCCCGCGCATGCGCGAGTTTGGGCTGCACATCTGCTGGACTGTCAGTTGAGTAACCTGCCCAGTGGGGCGGTTTCTTTTTAATTCTGAGCCTTATTGAAGCTAGGTCGATATTTGAGAAATATCATAGAGTATCAGGGTGGTAAGTATACACTTGATGTGAAATGGCCCCTACTCCCTAATTATATCTCCCAAATTTCAGCCCGATCCCTTCAGCGGTTCTGGAGACGTCGTTTTCAGGAAAACAGGTCATGATGCCACCAAACTATTTGGCCAATCAAGTTCCCTTGAACAAACTTGGTTCAGCTCTTACCCTAGATGATATTTCATGACTTTTGAATTGATCCCTCAAGTAGATTCGGATAAGATTTTTGAAGACATATCAAAAAATCGGCCAAAATCCAAGATAGCGGCCGATCGGCTCCATTTGAACACACTTGGATCCTATGCCCTAAGGAGGCTTCCTGCCAAATATAATTTAAATCAGCCCAGTGGGTCTTGAGAAGTCGTTTAAAGGAAAAGTTGACGGACGACGGATGGATGATGGACAGTCGCCATGGCATAAGTTCACCTGGGCTTAGGTGAGCTAAAAACTATGATTTTGAAAATAGTGTTGTGCCCTTAAGTAGCAGAACTGACTAATAGTACCAGTAAATTTAGTGTAATTAGTTATTTACAAAATGTCTTGTGTTTACAGAATGTGGACGTGTCGAAAGAATTTCAAAGTACGCTTGAAGCATTACAAGAGTCAAGAAAGATTTTAGTGCATTATGGTCTCAAATCAAAGCTACATGTGCATCGCCCGAGTCGCAGCACACTGTTACAAGAGATCAAAGCTGAGGAGGAAAGCAGAGAAGATAGAACTACGGATGATGATGATGATGGTGCTATGGGTGATGAAATACTCTATGAGGATATTGAAGGGGATGCAGTAGGAGAGAATGGACCAGATATTACAAATAACTGATATTTACTGCTTACCTCCCTCATGCAAAAAATCACATTTTAAAGGCTGGTGTACAGTTTGGAAACAATGTGGCCATCATAAATACAATACAACTCATAAGAGACATAACCTCAGTGCATGGAAATATTTAAGCATTTTTGTACTTATTACTAATTAGACAAAACTTTTTCAAATTCTGCAAGTCTTTCCTGATGAAAGTGTTGTGCAGTATTAGAATAGCCCACTGCGGGATTCCAGGTAATGAAATAGCAGACAGTCTGGCCAATGTTAGGAGCCAAACACAACAACTGCAAGTTGGCACATCCTTCAGACATGTCAAAGAAGCTAAAATGCTAGGTGCACGTGTCCGAGCGGTGGGGCATGATAGGCTTACTGCCTATTGAAATTTGGAAAATTACTTGTTGGATTGCAAGAATTTAATGCTGAAAAGCCTACTGTCTAGTGAAATTTGGGAAATTAATTATTAAATTGCAAGAATTTAATGATGAAACGCAATGATGAAACGTCGCTAATTATTAAATTGCAAGATTTTAATGATGAAACGCGACGATGAAATGATAGAATTCAATGATGAAACACCAGACTCAGATATTCTTGAATAGCCCATCCTTAATGCCAAGTTGAATCTGCCCTATTCCTAGGCCCCCACCATATACATATACATGGCAGCGTGACACACTACCTGAAACATTTAGATAAAAGGTGAGTGGCGGGGATGGAGGCGGTCAATTTTTTCTGATGGTTGACTCGAATTATGTGCTCTATAGGACATATATTCTTAAAACCTTGAACAATTCACTGTATGCTTGACTACTTGCCACTAGCTATAGACAGACTGTGATTCACTGCTAAACAGCCCCAGATTTAGGCAATCAGCATTCCTCTCCTAATAAGGATGCTTGCTGCTGGCTGGCTGCATGCATATTCATGAGTAGGAACTAAGTTATCGATAGCATGAATGCCTGAGGTTGCTTATACTATATACATGATGCTGTAAGCTGCCTCACATTCCTACCATTGTATGTATGGAGAGGCCGAGCTGTACCTATGAGGGGTTATTGGGTACTGATTGTTATAGGGAGATTTACATAAATGTATACTGTGCATATATGATAGTTAGGTTATTGGTATCCATAAACCTGACTTATGTGTACTGTACATAAGCCTGAACAGAAAGCAGACCCAAGTGCTGATTTTATCTACAGCTAGTCCTCTTTGCTTACATAGCTCACTAAATATATCACTATTTAAATGCCCACAATGTAAGTTGTTACTGACGAAGACCAATAGCGGTACTGTAAAGGCTTATGGCCGCACCGTTTTCAAATGGAATATCATTATTTTTTACCAGTAGATAAAAGATGAATTTTGAGAATAACTATTATTAGAGGCATGTGCCTGTAGATGTTGAACCATCAGGGCATTTTGAGAAACTAACATTCTATCTAATTCTCAGATCGAATGCCATTCAGCTTTCTAAGTCAAGCCATCCTCCCAGAGTCAGGTAAAGGCAATGCAGTCAGGTAAAGGCAATGACTAATGGGGCTACAGTCCCGGGCCCCAGGAAAATAAACATTATCACATTTTACCCATTTGAACCAGTAATCCCAGTAATTCACTGTTATCATATACTCAAGCTGTTGAATATTTTAAAAACAATTTAACTGGAAGTTGGTGGTGTCTTAGGCATCACCAGCTTCCAGTCAAATTAGTTTCAACATATTCAACAGAATTTTGACCCATACACAACAAAATTATTATATGGAGGGGGGTGGGATGGATACATAGCAGCAGCAATAGCAGTAGTAGTAGTGCATTCCATCATTGATGCACCAAAGAAGGGGTCCATAAATAATTAGCCCTGGGCCCCAAAATAGGATAAATCTGGCTATACATCCTCCACTGTGTGTAGGGCTTGACAAAAACAAAGTGAAAAATATTGTATATTATGTTTACTGTTATTTTTATTCAATAAACAGTAAGTAATATATACATAATATATACAGCATTATTTTATCTGGTCATTTATGTACAGATGTTACATTTTTGGAGCACCATAAGCATCCGGCATCCTCTCTATTGAAAACCTGGAAATCAAAAACAAAACAAAGTTAAAAGATTTAAATGTAAATGTCATAAATGTTAGTTTAACCCTTTAATCCTCAAATTTGTCCAGAAAAATTCAATTCACCTTTCCAGAGTACCCACCCATCATATGACATCATAATGAACTGCGTGATGTGTAGAATGACATCATAATGAATGATGTCATGAATGACGTCAATAAGTACGTCACGAACGCATATTTGAAGACAGTCTATGCATTGTTGTACAAATTGTTTGCTTTTACTATTTAATAAATATTCTGTTGAATATTTTGAAACTAATTTGACTGGGGCGCTGTTGCTGCCATAGGCAGCAACAGCACCCAGTCAAATTAGTTACAAAATATTCAACAGCTTCCCTGTATAGTTTTCAGGAAATTGATAGCTAGAGCATTCGGGGATCGATCAATCCCAACACGGCGAGGTGTGGGTGGAGCTTAGCTAGTGATGGGCGGGGCATAGGTAAAAATGGAAAGGTCCACCATTGTTTCATAGAAACAGACATGGGGCAATTATATTGCCAAAGCAATTACAATTACAATTACTTTGCAAAATGTTCAATTAAATTACAATTACCGTTAATTTCCGTGTATATTGCGCTATCGTGGATAGTGCGCACCCCTAAATTTGACCAAAATCGGCCTGAAAAAACCTTCTTTCCGTGTATAGTGCGCAGTAAGATTGAGAGACATGTGAACGAAAACTGGTAACAAAAGAATCAATGACTTACTGCGTGTCGAATACGCTTTCCTTATAAAATCCCATTTGTGGCGTGCGTTACTCTGTTGTTTAATCACGGGAATATCATTTGCATATACTTTTAGCAAATATTTTGTATTAAACTTTATTGAACGATATAAAACGATATAAAAATACAAATATAATTTCCATCAGAACAGGTTAGAATCCGAATTTGATTTGAGCAGAGCTCATTAACATAAATGGTCGTTAGAACATAAAAAATCGGATATTTATTTTGTTTCAATTCATAAAATATGAGTTTTGTGCGCTGATACTCGAGAATAAAATCGATTTTAATTTTAAAAAACTCAAATCCATTTTGGCTCACTAATAGTGCCGGTAATTACTTTGATAACTATATCAAAGGCGAGCCCATGAGATTTTGTTCAATCAGATACGCAGTAGATGAGTGGTTTCAAGACTCGGTTCTCAGTCAGTGTAGTCAGGTGGTGGGGCGGGGTGGGTGGATTAACGCGGTCAGAAGTACAATAAACAAAGGTGATAGAGCTGACCGTCTGCCGTTTACAAAATCGACAGTGATCAATTGTGGGTATTGTTTGAGTGGGGGTGGGGTTTATATAATATATTATAGTATATCATCATCATAATATATTATAATATAGGGCAATAATCTAGTTTATTCCACGCATTGTTTATTAAATAAATTGAATTATCTTCAATTTGAAATGATTTTCTATTCTCATCCTTTCGTTTCTAGTTACTTTGTCATACGTTGACGGCTGTGACCTTTAACCTTAACCTGTCAATCATAATCATCCTGCCCGCCGATTGGTCAAAACATTGTGCCGTTTAGCACATATAAAACATTCCTTTCTATATCTATGTAAATGCTAGATCGCCTTGAAAAACATCGGCCCTATCATTATTTTTTTAACACATTTATGTCCGTATCTGTGTAGCAATCTATGGATTTTAAACATCTCTATGTTCAACTTGGGAAGACAAGAGTAACCTCCCCTTATATATATAACTTAGAACAAATTACAGGAAACAATGGCGTTGTAAAAAAGTTGAATGATGGTTTATTTGATCATTTTACAACACTATGATATTTAATAAAGGTATAACACAGTATTTAGACAGTAGTAAGGCATTTCAACGATCTATTAGTACCATTATAGACATGTTAGAATGCGATCGTTATTCCCGACTGATTCCCGATCCATAAAATCACATTTTCAGCTCTGAATTTTGTGATTCTGACGAAAAATTCTGAGGAAAAAAATGGGACAAATATTTATCCTTGTATATAGTGCGCAGGAGCTTTTTATAGCATGTAATTTGAGCAAAAAAGTGCGCAATATACACGGAATTTAACGGTACTCAATTTTGTGAATGTAATTAATTACAATTAAAATCACTTTGAAAAGTAATTAATTAGAATTACAATTACTTTTTACCAATATATCATGCATGTATGAATTGGTTTCTAAGCATTGGCAAGTGTGTGAGTGTGCTGGATAAATAAACAAAGAATTTTATGCATTCATATTTTATATTGAAATAAACTGAAGTGGCTTTTAATTCTAATCAATGCACACATATGTAATTTAGAGCACTAGCAATTCAAAAGACGAATTATATAGTTAAATATATTAACCCTTTAACACTCAAGTTGGCAAAAAACAGCTTCTGCAGTGGTCTTGAGAAATGTCCATTTGTAGACCAAGAGACTATTAGAAAATTTACCAAGTCTGGAATGACAAACTCGATAACAGAGCCAGTAATTTCATTGGTAAATTTTAATAAATAGTCCTCGCTTAGTCTGGAAATGGAAGTGTTCTATGAGAAAATAATCTTTATCACCATCCCCCTACCAAAGGGGGCAGGGCAAATGTAGATGTGCTCATCCACTCCACATTGATATGGGTAACTAACATACCAAATTTGGCTGAATTCTCTCCAATGGTTTCAGAGGAGTTGCATTACAATAAATCTTTTGACCTTTTGACCCCCATCCCCAACACAACAATGGGGGCAGGGCCAAATGTAAATGTGCTCATGTACTCCACATTGATATGGGTAACTCACATACCAAATTTGGTTGCATTCTATCCAACGGTTTCGGAGAAGCGCTACAATTAATTTCTGCATGTTAAAATTTGACCTTTTGAGCCCTTCCCCACCCCTTGGGGGCGGAGCCAAATGTAAATTGCCTCTTGCACTCCGCAATCATATAGGTAACTCAAAGTTCAAATTTGGTTGAGTCCTGTCTAACGGTTTCAGAGGAGTTGCGTTACAAGTGATATGTCCTTTTAATCCCTACCCTGACCACCTGGGGGCAGAGCTAAATGTAATTACCGTCTTGCAAAGTGTAATCATATGGGTAACCCACATACCAAATGTGGTTGACTTTCACCCAACAATTTGGGAGGAGATAGCATGACGGATGGACGAACAGATGGGCGGAGGTGATTACAATATCCCTGATGGTTTTTTTAAAGTGTGTGGATAATCAGTCAAATTCCTTTATACAACTTCGAGAGCATCTGACCATAGGATCCGTCCAGCCAGGTTTTATTGAAATCTGGCTATTGGCTAAGGAGTAGTGGTTTAAAAGATTTCTGACAGACTTTGGAAAATCCAAGATGGCTGCCAAAAAAATTGACCAATCAAAGTTCTCATTAGAACTCTTGATCATCATAGGATCATTCCACCAAAGTTTTGTTGAAATTGGGTCATTGATTAAGTTAGAGTAGCATTTTAAAGGATTTCTGAAAAATCCATCATCGCCACCAGAGCAATTAAAATTCTGTACACACATTCTGAAGCCTACCTGCCTAGGGTCATTCCAGCTGAGTTTGGTTGAAATCGGCCAATCGGTTAATGAGTAGACTTTTTAACTGATTTTCCAATTGTTTTTAGAAAATCCAAGATGGCCACCGGAAACATCGACCAATCAAAATTCTGTATATAAGTTCTGAAGCCTGCTGCCATAGCATCCTTCCAGCCAAGTCTGGTTGAAATTGTTCAAGCAGTTAATGAGGAGTAGCGTTTTAAATGATTTCGTGCAATTTTTCAGAAAATTCAAGAGGACCACCAAAAAAAGTCACCAATCAGAATTTTGGAAACATGCTTTGAAGCCTAGCCCAATAGGGTCATTCCACTCAAATTAAGTTGAAATCAGGCATGTGGTTAATGAGGAGTTGCATTTTGACAATTTCTGGTAAATTTTTCATAAAATTTAAGATTTTCAACCAAAAAAATCTAAGTCAAAATTCTGCATACAAGTTCTGACGCCTACCCGAACAGGGTCCTTCCAAAAAAATTAGGTTGAAATCAGTCAAGCAGTTAATGAGTATCGTTTTTAAGCAAAAGTTGCCGGACAGACAGTCATAAGCTCACTTGCCCATTCTGGCCAGGTGAGCTAAAAATTAATTTCATGCCCAAATCTCCTCTTTTGCCCCAGTTTATGTTATCAAGACAAGCCCCTATTTCGACAGCTGGGCAATGGATGAGTAATCAGTCGATAGTGAGGTATGCAAGGTTCAGAGAAATTTCAAGTCACATCATATATTGCAAAGCATATGTTTGCGAGCCCATATAGACCACCACATAACCTATATACTACATGTACATATATATGGTAAAATGTCTCCAGTGCTCCCAAAATAGATTTTCTTTTTTTCTAACCAGGTAGGGCATTTTGTGTGAGTGGGTTGGTGGATATATGTGTTGGAAATTGTAAAGGGCAATACTCCCCCATCATATTATCTGTACTGCATGTACCAGGGAGTTTCCCAGTAATGAGGAAGTTAGCAAGCAATTTCCAGGAAATAGTAAATTTATATTACACAAGAGGCTATTAGTTTGTGTAAGCTGATGTAACTCCAGTAGCCATGAGATGTTTATATCATTGATTTACATCATGCATCAAGCAATGGACCTCCCCAGTTTTAGCTATGCCCCGCCCATCACTAACTAAGCTCCACCCACACCTCACCGTGGTGTTGGGATTGATCGATCCTCAAATGCCCTAAGTATTAATTTCCTGAAAACTATATAGGGAAGCTGTTGAATATTTTGTAACTAAATTGACTGGGTGCTGTTGCTGCTATGGCAGCAACAGCGCCCAGTCAAATTAGTTTCAAAATATTCAACAGAATATTTATTAAATAATAAAAGCAAACAATTTGCACAACAATGCATAGACCGTCTTCAAATATGCATTCGTGAAGTACTTATCGACGTCATTCATTATGATGTCATTGTACACATCACGCAGTTCATTATGACGTCATATGATGGGTGGGTACTCTGGAAAGGTGAATTGACGACAAATATCTTGAATACTATTTGACATAAACATTATTTTATTGTATACTGTGCACAAAGGGATTGGCCACAAGTTCTAAATACTTATTTCTCCCCTCTCCTTTATGCTGCAACGAGCTGTGAAATAGTTTTCAAAATATTCACTACATATAAACATTATGTAGCTGTCCAATTTGCTGATATCTAATCAATAGAGATACATAGATTTGTCATTCTCTGTAAATTCATTGTTTAACAAATGTGAAATCATTCTCTTTTAGTAAGTGGATATTAAATATATTAGCTATTCCACTTTTAAATAGAGAACATTGAGTTTTATTTGCGACTACTAGTTTCTACAGATATTTTATGTGCCCTTGTTGTTGAATAATAATACCAATGAAAAACTTTAACCTATATGATACTACGCCATGAGAAATAAAACTTTCCAAGATCTGACTAACTGTAGTAATCATGAGGATTGAGAGACCTATATTACTCAACAGTGGTACTCAGATGTTTAAGTATTATTTTTTTTTTGGTGATAGAACACAAATCCTAACTGAAGGCACAAGAAAACTACACAAACTGAATCAAAACCATTTGACTAGTAAGAATAACTAACCTGCGCTGTAATATATACATAATGGGCACTCCGGGAATCTTTCTGATACGTCTCTTGAGATCTTTGTCACATGTCGCTACGATGTAACACTTGTGCTATAGAAATACAAACATCATTATTAGATATGTGTATTAATTTTAGGACAGATCAAAACACCACCACTAAATAGAGATACGTATACAATATGTAGTCTCGTAATACAATTGTTATAGAAAATGTATCCTTATTGAAACGTCTGAACGCCGAGTTTTTGCAGACAACATATTCCAGGGGTTATATCTCTAGAGCTGCTAAATATTTTGAAAACAATTTGACTGAAAGCTGTTGGTGGCCACTCTCAGTCAAACTGTTTTCAAAATATTCAGCAAGCCAAGAGGTTTGGCTATTGAAATTATTGTGTGGTGGCTGGCAGCAGCGAGACAGTTAAACAGGCATATGCAGCATGTATCCTTTAACAGCCATGTCTCTGTAACGGTCTTTAAGAATGTCTATTTACAAGTCAAGACTTTTCTAATTTATACCTGAAACGACTGCATCAACAATTGCTGCAGTCATTGCCGTCATAAACTTTAAAGAAGTCTTCTCTTGGTCTCGATATTCACAATTTTCTTGATCAATCTTGACAAGTCAAGGATTAACCCTTTGAACTTCGAATTTTTACAAGTGAATATTTTTGAAAATTTACCATGAATGACTGGTTCGATAATCAAGCTAGTCATTCCAGTGGTAAATTTTCAAAAATAGTCTTCTCTTGGTCTGCAAATGGACATTTCTCAAGACCACAGCAGAACTTGTTTTTTGCTGATATGAGTGTTAAAGGGTTAAAGCATCGTCATGTTCTGGCTGCTATAAACAAATATGACAATGTACAAACAAGGGCCTGTGCCACTCACCTGCGACAGCATTATCTGGACAAAGATAGGATTTTAAAAATAAAGACCAGAGGTCTATCGTTATTAACCTAGAATTCTGTCACAATTTGGCCAAATTTGGTCAGTGGTTCAGGAGTAGAAGTCCAATGATAAGAGCTAGGTCCACAAAGCCTATAGTATGCTAATCACGAAAACATTATTTCGCATCGTAGAAAGGAAATATAACTAGTTTTACTTCAATAGTATAATGGTAAAATATCATTTTTAAATAGAAAATTAAAGAACTACGGCCATCCCAATTACATTCTGGCGACTGACCTCTATCTAGTGTGTGACATACATGTAACAAAGGGAATAGGAAGAGTACTGTTAAAACTTGAAGATAATTTGAGTCAAGTCTGCATGAGCTTCAGTTATATCAGATCTGTTTGAAAAGCTAAACCCTCCTGATTAGAATATTCTATTTATAAATACCGTATATAGAAATACGTTGATTGTTCGTTTTGTAAACAATATTTCTGAATTTTTTTTTGGTGAAAGCTGTTTCTGTCATAGAGAGAAATTATATGTACATGTATGAGGTAAAGAGAATGGTGTTCTTTTTTAAAAGGCTGTACAACTGAAACTGGTTGTTGTCATAGACATCAACATGTTACGTCCATCTACGATGTACGCAGTTCTGAAAATGAACACCAGATATTGTATACCGCAGGAATTATAGCACTACCAGACAGTCTGGACCATCGTGTTGGCAAAACAAAGCTTCTATTACATGTAGCCACTTTCCATCGTAAAGCAGGACTTCTATGAAATGTTTGTTTTAACTTGGAGTTTTATCAGGTACCAGTCTATGGTCCTTCCAGCCAGATTTGGCCAAGAGCAGGAGGAGTGTTTTAACTGATTTCACAAACATTTTAGGAAACCCAAGATGCCTGCACGAAAAATTGAGTATGCAATCAAGCTTCGGTATAAGTTTATCGAAGCCTAGCGCTCTAGCGTAATTACAGCCAAATTTGGCTTTAAATCAGTTTCAAACATTTTAATAAATCAAAGATGACTGCCAGTAAAATTGACCATGCAATCAAACTTCTGTATAAGTTTATCGAAGCTTACCGCTGTAGTGTAATTCCAGCCAAAGTTGGTTAAAATCTGACAAAAGGTTAATGAGGAGTAGCATCTTCAGTGATTTTCTTGATACTTTCGTATAATCCAAGATGACCGCCGGAATAATTGACAAATCATATTTCTCTCTAGAAATGTCGAAGCATATCATTCATTACATCAAAGTTGTTTTAAGACTGGCCATTGGTTAATGAGGAGTAGCGTTTTCAAGGATTTCTGGACAACTTTGGAAAATCAAGGGCCCTTCCCTTGAAAAGTTGACGGATGAATGACGGATGGTCGTCATGGCTTTTTGTAGATCAAGATCTTGGAAACCCTAGTTTCCTTAGGGTTTCCTGGAACATTCTTTTTTTGCACAAATCAGATAAGTAGTTTATGAGATACATTGGATAGCCCTGGACAGACACACAAACTACTGCATGTGCAATACCCTCTTTCTGATACAGGGAGACAGGGAGAGGGCAATAAATCATATTTTTACATATTGACAAACCTTTTGAATCCTGACATCCCAGTATCATTATATAAAGGCAAGAAATCTCGAACACTTGGAAAGCAATTTTATTGGAAGGGATCAGAATGACTTTAATTAATTTCAAAATAAGTAGCAAAATATGTCTTACTTACATGACTTAGTAAAGAGTTTGTGTCATTGCTTCAATAGGGTGGACATGAGTATGTAAGAGAGATCCATCTCTAGCTAAGCTCTGCCCATATTGTACATGTATTTGAATCAATTTGAAGTTTGAACGCTAAATTCCCAGAATCTCAATTTCAATTCACCTTTCCAGAGTATCCATCCATCATCTGACCTCGTATGATGTCATAATCAGCTCAGCGCATGTATGATGACGTCATAATCATTACATCACAAAGGGTTCCATATAGACTGTCACCAAATCTCAAATACTCCGACACGTTGTATGAATTGTATGTTTTTGTAATTCTTTGCAATTTAATAAACATGCAGTCAAATTATTTTCAAAATATTCAACAACTTACAGTACGCCACAAAACTAACTTACGAAAAACGCATTTTTAATGTGCCAAAAGGAAAACAAAAACACGCCCATTTTTCAAAGCGTAGTAAAACAAAATGCTATATAGAACGCGTTGTCTAGACAATTTCTGACTGGCCTAAACTTTTGTTTTGATGCGTCAGATTTGTATTGACGCATTAATTTTTTTCTGACGAACCTACTGAAATCTTTAAACGCGCTAATAATTTTAAATTTAGGTGGTGCTATATATTTGACGCGTTTTAAAATGTTACCCACTGGAAATATGACTACACAAACTATATATCTTGCATGTGGTCATCCTGGCATTTACAACTAGTGAAGAGATCTCGGCACACGCGTAATTAGGGCTGTGAGGGTTTGAAAAAAGTGGGTGACGGTGTTGAATATAAAACTGGTTTTAAACGGATATCCGGTTTATTGGATGACTAATAGTATAAAAATTTAATCTCATTCGCAGTACCACGAAAATACTGTTTATTTTGTGATAAACTCGAATCTGTAATCATACTTTCTTTAGTGAAAGCTGGTTAATATTTAAATAAACCATTTATGCAGAATACTGTCTCCGTATCATTAAATGATATTGACATGCACTCTGATATAAAAATCCCCGTGAAAAATATTCTTCCATTTTACCAGAAATACATACAGGCAAGTAGTCCTGCATATTTTAGAAATACCCCTGCACACCGCATTCTGATTGGCTAAACCCGCTCACACCCTCTGAATGTTTATGAAAGTGAACGCAGACATGCCTAAATATTTAGAGTGGACTCGCCCCTGCTACACATCAGAATGTCAAGAGTTGAGTTTATTTATGATGCGAGGGGCGCTTAATATGCAGACTAATTTTGCCAGCTGGAAGCCGCCTGAGTTGTTTTTATTAGCAGTCTCACTGCGAATTCAGCTGTTATGCCAGACTTAACCCATTTTATCCTGAGACAAGATTAGGTCTACATCTATATAAATTAAACTAATATTAAATCACACGTAGCTGATTATTTTGACAATTTTTTTACTGAAACATGTTGCTGCCGAAGGTACATGTAGCAACAACTTGACATCCATAATGTTTTCAAATAACTATAGCAGATATTCCATTGTGTAATACAAATAATACAGTTGGTACACATTAAATAAGAATAAATACTCAAAGATAAGCGTTAAATATGCGCTGTCTCAGTCATGCGCAGTGTGTTTAAGATTGCTAGGCAAGTTGCTAGGCGACCAGTTTGGATACGCGTGAGACCTGTTGATTATTATGATATACAATACATATGTTTGCATTTGCGTGTTTGGCGGGGGGGGGGGGGGCTTGTCAAGGGATGAGAACGGCTAGATTGGGAGGGAAAATAACCCGTAACTTAAAAAATCCTTGAAACTCGCATCGATTCCCGGTTTGCCATAAATTATAACATGCTACTCTAAACACTAGTAGATACTGGTAAGTTTCTGAACACATTATACAATCTAGCAACATAAAAAAATGAAAATTATTTCCCCTTACTTGTATTATTTTATTGACTTTCTATACATTAAGTAATGATATGAATGCAATTTTATGATTTACAAAACCGGTTGTTCATAAATATGCGGCTTTGCGGTTTTCATTTGTGTCACCGGTTTTCGAACCAGCATGCTTACAGTACCGGTGACGGTTCCAGTACTGGTATACCGCACAGCCCTACGCATAATTCTTTCTTTTTATAACGTAATGCATATGCGATATTGCGTTGAGCACAGTTAGGCTAGTACGAAAATACGGTTTAAAACGTTAATACCCTATATATGGGGGGTAGGGTGAGGAGATGTTTTGGAATTCCGCCCCCCCCCCCCCACAACCCCGATGAAGTGTGATCTTACATATACGGTTGCCTTCGCAGTTTCTTTTTCATAAACCACCAAAGCACCGGGATGTGCCGAATAGCGAGATTGCCAAAAAATTACGAAAATACGGTTTAATATGTTGATACCATATATTTAGACAAAGTAAATTCCCGGAAAGTCAGTAAACAACAAATAAATATGTAAGTTAATAGCGCACTCGTATGCCGTTTTATTCCGGGAAGGGTGCTACATGTATTAGAAGTAAATGTATGGAATTGTATATGACTGAAATTTAGAGATAATTTAATATTTAGTAATAGGTTTTGGATTATTTCTTACGTGCGGAGTAGACATAAATAGGCCGTGTCACGTTAACATAATTAATATGCGAACGCGGTAACAGTAACAGCCCGAATTATAAACTCGCCTAGAAAATTTACACTTACATTTAAACGCGCCTAAATAGTTTGAACTCGCCGAGATCTTCTTCAAAACGGGTCTCAATGTCTTTTTCCGATGCATCCACACGCTAAATGAAATTCTCGGTGCGCTAAATCTTCTTTTCCTAACACATTAAAATCTTATAACTGACGCAACACGGAAACTGTCCCATTTTTTGGCGTCTTTTTGGCGCTATGGTCCCGGTTTTTCCCGCGTTTTCTAGTAAAGTTATTTTTGCGGTGTACTGTACCTGTGTAGTTTTTTGGAAATTGATAGTCAGGGTGTTCAGAGATCGATCGATCCCAACACGAGCGAGGTGTGGGTGGAGCTTAGCTAGAGATGGGCAGGGCATAGCTAAAACCGGAAACTATACAGATAAGTGGTTGAATATTTTGAAACTAATTTGGTTGGGAACTGTTGCTGATAGGCAGCAACAGCTCTTAGACAAATTGGTTTTAAACAATTCAAAAGAATGTTTATAAAATTGTGAATTCACCAACACATACAATTAAGTCACTTTCAGGACGGCCTTTTGCCACTTTTGTGACCAACGTCATTTGATTGTGACATCAGCTAACAAGTGACATCAGCTAACAAGTGACGTATTTAGATTATGATGTCAGATACTTGAGCAACAATCAGGTTTTCATACATTGATCATCTCAGAATAATGAACAATTAAATAATGACAGTAACAGAAAAGCACAATGTACCTGTGCTACCCTGTCAACAAGACAGTCATCAGCATAGGTGCCTTTGTGTAAACATGGTAATCTCTGGAATCGTGGATCTCGGACAATTCTGAAATATCAGAAAATAGTGTGACAAAACAAGGTTTCAAAAAGTAAGAGTTCGGAAAAAAAGAGTTATTCATACCATTGGCAACTAGCCAAACTATAATTGTGTGTTGGGAAAGTATAGCTCTATGCCGATTGCATGCCCCAAACTTCACCTGAGATCACCAATAAAACTATTAGACTAGACCATTTTCAAGAAATCACAGTTGTTATGGCAATTTTTGGGTAGAATGTGGTATACAATGGTTTTTATCTAATTCGGACTGTATATGACCCAGGGATAGACCAGCCATTCACTAATTATTAGCCAATATATTAGCCAATTATGCCTTTTATTAGCCAAATCTGAAATATTTTAGCCAATGTCTTCCAATGTCTATGATTTAGAAACTAATTTGCCTGGAAGCTGTTGCTGCCTAGGGTTGCCTAAAGCAACAACTTCCAGTCAAATTAGTCTCAAAATATTCATAAGCCAGCCTGGAAATGTATTAGGATTTCAGGGTTTACTTTGTCATCATAGGCCTACAATAGCTAGTTACATAAATATGTATCTTAAGATGTTCTTCAAAGTTTTAATGATTCTCTACTTAGAAATTATATAATAATATGATTTTAATCATTAGCCAAATATTTAGCCTACCCATTCTATTAGCCAGATCATAATTTTACTAGCATTTGGCTAATTGGTGAATGGGTAGGTCGGTCCCGGTGACCAGTCTGAGTTACTTTTCAAGATGGCGGTCGCATACAAATGGAAATTGCATCTTCTAAATAACATTGGAATAGACTGATGATGACCTTTTTCTTTTTTGATATTTTATAAATACAGCTATCCGATAAAAGCATACTTAAATGTGTAAGACATACTTTTACATTTTAGAAGAATGGTTAAGGTATTTTCCAAGATGGTAACCATATACAACGATCCATATGGATCTTTCGCACTGTTTCAAACATGCAAATGTAGGACAAACAAACCATTTTATTACAGGTCTGTATAATACTGTCAGGCAGTTAATTAATACTTTTTAGTCTCAAGTGGTTAAACACTTCACTGAGATTAACTGACCATGTCATTGCTCATCTACACCAGCGTAAAAGCATCGATCATACAATAAGCTGCACATTTGCTAGCACCAATGCAAGGCAGTCTAGATTTTCTGCATTTCCACCTGTCCATCAATAACGAGTGTTGCACTGTCATGGATTTCTATTGGGCAAATATGGGCATATTTGGACCATTTTTTGCGGGTCACCAGTTTTTGGCAGTGCTAGGACAAGCCCTTTTGAAGGTTTGGTGGTGCAAATCTTTGGCAGTGCTCTATGTTTTGGCAGTGCAGAACTATTTTTGGCAGGGCACTTTTTTGGTGGTGCAGGAAAATTTCTGGCGGTGCACTTTTTTGGCAGTGCAAAATTATTTTTGGATGGTGCAGAAATTTTTGATGGTTCAGGAATATTTTGAGGCCCTGCATCCAAAAAGAAAAAGTAGAATTCTTTTACATGGTCAAACGTTTCCGATTTTTTTTCCAATTTCTGTATCTAGGATACTTTGTATTTTTTCCACATGTTTTTAAAAATGGTACTCTATGGTGTATAATGATGAGTGTAGGGTCTTCACACATTCTTTTACAGTGTGATCGAGACTTTGTAGCATTTCGTTCTACAGTAGAACTCATCAGAGGCGCAGTTGATGTCTGCTGAAGACCGAGATTGTGTTCATAAAGACAAGTTGGTGTCTTTGCATCTAAAACTTGGATGTACTAGATACTCACATTGTGCGAGCAACAGATTTGCAGACTAATTATTGTGAATAAATGGTGGGGTGGGGGACAATGGTAGCAATGGTGATGACCGTGACATCATTGGCCCTTGTGATGTTGGCATCTATTGTGATGCCCTAGTGACTGTCCAGAAAAAGTCTGGCAGTAGATTTAAAGATGATTGTATCGTGGTCCCCGAGATGATTTAAAGGGTACTAACAACATACTGACAGTATGGCCAGTGGTTGGCCTTGTGTCGGGGAAGCGGGGGCCTTTCTAGCTGGACTGGTTAGTGTCTATGCCTATGTTCTTGAATGCAGTTTAAACGGGTGTGGTGTTCTGCCTATGTACTGTTTGTGGCATATGCTGCATGTGAGGAGATAGACGAGGTTTCTTGTTTGGCAGTTGCCAGTGGTTTTTGCGGTGTAGGCGCTTGTGCCCATGCCCACACACCCATGCAAGATGCACTAGGGTATGCCTATGGTTATGCATAGATGTGCGTGTGTGTGTGCATGTCCACACATCCATGCACCATTATGCCCATGCAGAGGCGGATACTGTTTCAGAGCCTGTTTTGATTTACGCCGGTGCTATGGGTAGAGGTTGCCGGTGCTATGGGTAGAGGTTGCCGGTGCCATGGGTAGAGGTTGCCGGTGCTATGGGTAGAGGTTGCCGGTGCTATGGGTAGAGGTTGCCGGTGCTATGGGTAGAGGTTGCCGGTGCTATGGGTAGAGGTTGCCGGTGCTATGGGTAGAGGTTGCCGGTGCTATGGGTAGAGGTTGCCGGTGCCATGGGTAGAGGTTGCCGGTGCTATGGGTAGAGGTTGCCGGTGCTATGGGTAGAGGTTGCCGGTGCTATGGGTAGAGGTTGCCGGTGCTATGGGTAGAGGTTGCCGGTGCTATGGGTAGAGGTTGCCGGTGCTATTGGTTCATCAGTGCAGCACCATTTAGTGACTAAATTAGTAAATGGGAATCGAAAATCATGGTATAGAAACTTCAAGAACATTGGCTTACACAAGAATAAGCAAGATTGCACCAGCTGTGTAATATATAGCGACTGTCTAGTCTACATGGAATCACAGAGTCCATGTTTAATCCCAACACAGTGAAGCAATCCTGAGATTAAGATGATACATGGAGCTAAACCAAAAACTGAACCACGATTGGATGCCGACTGACAGACAGACAGGCGGATTAACTGAGTCAATCGCTATTTTATCAAAAATTCTAATGTTCATCAGCTGTATATAGTACATACTTGAGTGCTACTCTGTACTTAGGACCAAGCTTCTCCAATTCTCCCATCACACAGTCCGTTATATAAGGAATACCTGAGAAAATGAAATGCACCAATAAGCCATGGAAATCTACAAGTATATGTCTGTACACATTCAGATGTCAGATCTCAATGGGTTTGTTATAGAAATAAATTTGGAAACTGGTGCTGCTGAAAGCTTTTTTTTACAGCAAATGCTTTCACCAACACTACAATGTATATATAAAATTAAAACGATTTGTTTTGTTTATTCTATGATGCCCTGGATCCAACAACATGTTTATACTTTTAAAGTGAAAAGACAGACATTTTGTAAAAAATATTGACTCGGAATGTAAGAGATTATGATTGGCTGGGCTCGAATTTTACACTAACTAGTCCTAAATAATTTTACGAACTTGTGCCCATCAGGACTAAACCGGTCCGACGAACTACATGTAGAAAAATTTGTACAATATAGTATAGTATTTTTTTATTTATCTTTAAGTCACATAAACAAAACAAATCTTTGAAAAGAAGTTGATGAGAAGAATCAGTCCATTTGATTACTATTCAAGCAGTAACACCCAACCTGGAACTCTTTAAACCATAAAATATGCTGGAATGCCATTAAACTAGACACTTAATATTGACAATAATTAATGACGGACTTGCAAAATTATTTGTGGACCAGTCATTTCATAAAATTATCAGTTCGGCTGACTAGTATAGTAATTTGTCAAATTTGACCACTGATTGGTAAAGACAGGACAAATGAAAATGCATAATGACATAATCATGTTCCAGTTAAGATCGATTTCTTGGTAGTCTGTGAAATGCAGTAAAAAGACCAATCAGATATTTTTCTCACTTTCATGAATTTCTACTGTCCTTACATTTTTGCTAAACATGTGATCAAACATTTTGCCTCACACATTCAGAATTTCATTGCAGATAAATCCTAATACATTCTTGCCTGTCCAACTTTCGTTCCAGAAACATATTAAAGGAATACTGATCCCTACTCTATCTTTAGTATTTAGTAACATATTGGAGTTATGTCTATGTACCTAGAACGATTATAAGTCCCAAACCAGGTTTGATTGTAGATGAATAGTGGTTCTACTCACACTTTGCAAACAGACAGTCCATCATCGACTGTATGACATCAAGCTTATTCTTGATCGAAAAGTTGACAAAGTTTGTGTCAATCAGGACATGGTATGGTGGTCCAAGCTGTGTGTTGTACTGGAAAAACAGTGCCGAAGATGACTGCGGACTAAATAAAAAGAAAGATGCTCCTAAACCAAGTAAAAAACAATAATATTTTTATACATCGTACAATATTAATTAATACCAATTAATATTATTTTCTCTGAGCTCCGAGTCAAAATTACAGGCCTGTGAGTCACAGTCTACTCTGTCCAGTGTATTCCCTCCAAGTGCTGAATCTCAATATCTGTATATCTTCATGGCGACATGAAATTGCAAACCTTATGAAGGATTTTAATGTAATAAATGATGGTTATTACAGCACACCCCGTATTTAGATAGGCCTAGATAATAATTTCACTCCCATGACATGCATGATTATGGGAATAATATATTTACAAGTACATTTGCCCATTGAGCAGTTGCAACGTGTAAGGTGGCAAGAATTTGTACAAGGAAATTGTATACCGTACATGTACAACTGCTGTGTTATTGAAATCAGGCCATAGGTTAATGAGTAGTCTTATAACCGACTTTCATGAAACTTTTGGAAAATCAGATGGCCACGGAAAAAGTTGACTAATTAAATTTCTCTCTATATGTTCGGAAATCTACCACTATACAAATAGGCCTATTCGAGCCAAATTTGGTTGAAATGGTCTAATTGGTTAATGAGCAGTCTTTTTACCGATTTACATTTGAACATTTTTGGAAAATGCAAGATGGTTGCCGAAAAATTGACCAATCAAATAACTTAATTACAAGCTTGACAGGTTTGAAAATCTAGATACATGTACTACCATCATGACCAAAGGGAATATACACATGTACATGTACATAGGTGATTATGCATTCTCTATGGTACAGTAGTATACTATTCCAGTGCTAGTTATTCCAGCTGTAAATTTTCAAAAATGCTCTTCACTCGCCCTTAAATGGGCATTGCTAAAGACCACTGCAGAGGTCAGTTTTGGACATCTTGATAATTATAAAGCATTAACATACATGTACTCAAAATTAAAGCTGTACACGTAACATGTTGGATGGAAAGCCTTTGAAATGTGCAGCCATGAGAAAATACAATGTACAAACCTTCCTCCTAGCCCAATCACTAACCTACTAATGAGGCATTATTGAAACAGATGTACATGTAATGGAACTTTCCATTTTTAGCTATGGCCCACCCATCACTAGCTAAGCTCCACCCACACCGCGCCGTGTTGGGATTGATCGATCCCTGAATTCTCTAGCTACCAATTTCCTGAAAACTATACAGGGAAGCTGTTGAATATTTTGTAACTAATTTGACTGGGTGATGTTGCTGCCTATGGCAGCAACAGCGCCCAGTCAAATTAGTTTCAAAATATTCAACAGAATATTTATTAAATAGGAAAAACAAACAATTTGTACAACAACGCATAGACCGTCTTCAAATATGCATTCGTGACGTACTTATCGACGTCATTCATGACGTCATTCATTATGATGTCATTCTACACATCGCGCAGTTCATTATGACGTCATATGATGGGTGGGTACTCTGGAAAGGTGAATTTACATATCAGAGTTCTTACAGCCGTCAGGTTTTCATTCAAGGATGTTTCAAGAACTTTCACGGCTGCAATTTCATAATTTTCAAGGGCCTCATACAAGACTGGACGTGGAGCGGGAAATGAAGTGGGATGGCTGGGGTGGAGAATCCTCTGACAATACAACCTGTATATGGGGCTCTAAGCATCTGCCAAGTCCGCTAATATATAAATTATAACATTAGATGCTTTGAAAATACAATTCCTTCATTTTGACAAATGATTGATGACAAAATTTTTACTCAATGAAAATAATTTTGGTTGAAATGTTAAATTCAAGGGCTATTCAATGCATTAAAGCAAGTTTCAAGTACTTTTCAAAGGAATTCTCAAATTCATGGCTTTTCAAGGCACATGTTAAAAGTACTTTTCAAGTTTGTATGAACCATGTATATCCAGAAGGTATCTACATGTAGCAAAATCTGCATGAAAAGCAAGCATGCAAAATCTGTATGGATGCATGGGCTGATATAAACCTATAATCTTCCACATTCCCAATGTGGATGCGTGCGTGTGTGCGTGCGTCTGCATGCATGCGTGTTGGAGGAGGGGTGGTTAAAGAAAGGTAAACAAGAGCTTAGCTTACACATCCTTCACATTAAGAATTTGCGGATTTATTTTCTTTTTCTTCTTATTTTTTCGATCTTTGTCCTTTCTGAAACAGAAAAACAAACTTGTAGAAAATATGTAAGGGTACATAGTAAACAAGCCAATTTAAAATCATGCTCAAAGCAGGGTTGACAATTTCCTGGGAATTACTACATGTACTATACCACTTTAAGTTAATTATTCGATACATGTACATAAAAGTTGCAGAATATTTTAAAACTAACTTGACTGACTGTTGTAAAGGGTACATGTTGCAGCAGTCTCCAAAGAAATTAGTTTTTAAATAGTCAATGCAATACATACATGTATACATATACATACACATGTACGTGTATATATATACATGTACATGTAGTTTGTGCATAAAAAGGTATGTTTTGAATCTGTTACCGTATATGTACACAATGCATCATATAACGTGGAAATGTTAAAGTATGAACAAGAAGTAGGCTTGCGCGATTATTGCGTCGAGTGATCGCGATCGATTATTAAAAAATAATCGCGATTACTCGATTAATCAGCTTGGATACAAATTACCAAGACATAACAACAAAAGAATATCAATGACGAAATCTGCAATGGTGTTTAGAAAAGAGAAGACTATTTTTGAAAATGTATCACTGGAATGCCTGGCTCGATTCTCGAGTCAGGCATTCCAATAATACACATGTACATTTTCAAAAATAGTCTTCTCTTGCCCAGCAAATTGGCATACATTCACTAAGCAAAATGTCATTTTTCATGACCGATCGCATTAAAATGTAGTTGAAAGTTAGGTTTTGAAATATTTTATGCAATAGAAAATATTCATGATTATTTGATTATTTAATAAAATAAATTCATGATTTAAAACATAATCGTGATTTTTGATCTAATCACGTAATCGTGCAAGAAGACTTCTCGCGTTTTTGTCACACGGTACATGTAAATTTTTTTTTTTGATTTTCTGAATTTTTTCAGACTGTCCAAATTCTTTCCGATTTTCACGGATAATGTCCAAAGTTGCGGAATCCTAGTGTAAGCTTACACACTTTCCTGTGTTAAAGTCTTAGTCAAATTAGACAAGTAGTTTCCAAATTATCCAAATATCCAGAATTTTAACCAATTACAGTTACAGACCGCCATTCATATCACGGCCAGGGTCTAAGGATCCTCTTGCATGGCAAGTTCCCTCATTGTGTTAAAATTTTAGCCTTAGGCAGCAAGTTTTCAATCTAAATCCAAAATCTTCAACCAAATCAGGGGCATTTTCAAATGGGGTGGGAGGTGGAGGCAGCATGCGCCCCCTCTAAATTCATCCTACATGTATGTCCACAGTACAGTAGCCTACAATTGGTGTATATGTATCAAGAAAAAGTCCTCCAAATGAAAATAGAATACTGTCACCACCAACTCAATGTCCATATTCACACGTAGTCTCAGAAAATCCAAGAAATGACTCTGAGAGAAAGATTTTAAAACATGTTCAGAGGAGTGTCTATGAAACCCCATTATCTAGGTCAGGCCTCCTCTAATCAGGTTTTCTGGATCTGCCCCTGTGAATATTCTACATGTATTTTGCTTTAGAAACATATTACGTTATTTCTGAGAGTTGTAGCTCGGGCTCTGATAACCCCTTAATGGCTAAGTCGTCTGCTACAGTTGAGAAATGTCTATCAGTACAATGTACATGTAGACCAAGAGAATTGTCACAACCGTCTACAATGACCGGCTTGAGTATATAGCAAAGCCAGTAAGTCGAATCCAATGGTTAAAGATTCTCACCTCTTGCTCTGCAAACAGACATTTTCTCTTATAAATTTATGAAATTGTCTTAATCAAATCTCACCTTTACAGGATTAATAAAAACCCGGTAAACAAATTTTTATAATAAAATTTCTCATTTCTGAAATGTATTTCCTAAATGTATTTATTGTTTGGACATTTGGAGTACATTGTACACATGTACTTGTATCGCCAGTATTGCAAGCTTGTAAATATTTCAGTATTTCCTGTGACAGTATTTATTATACCGGTAATTCACACGACAGGAAATTGCTGCCAACGTTTGATTTAGCAGTCTAAAAATATACAACGGACACCTCTGTATAAAGGACACATAAAAATCCATCGCCCCTTCTAAGGTGTCTTTTCTAGACAGGTTTGACCTTAGTAGAAAACACTTAGACCCAAGACATTTCATCAGGACTATTGCTTGTAGATAATGGACATACATGTACCTCATGTCAGTTTCCTTTTTGAAATTAGTAGAAATGAATACTGACAATTCCGTGAATAGGAATAGTTAGAAATCAATATGTTGTTAACCCTTTAACACTCATATCAGCCAAAAATGGCATCTGCAGTAGTCTTGAGAAATGTCCATTTGCAAACCAAAAGAAGACTATTTTTGAAGATTTACCACTGGGATGACTGGCTCGATAACCAAGCCAGTCACTCCAGTGGTAAATTTAAAAAAGAGTCTTCTCCTGGTCTGCAAATGGACATTTTCTATGAGAAAATTGACATTTTCTTGAATAAATTCGAGGCGTAAAGGTGCATATTCACACTAGAATGATTGAAAATAAAATTGTTAAAATAGCATACTTTTATAAGCTTAAATTATGTGCCTATGTGTCATGAAACGAAATAAAACCTTAACATATGATGATTCCATTCCATATAAATTAATATAATTTTTTATGTTGCGAAATTGAAATAGAGGCCCGTGCCTCTATTTCAATTTCGCAACTTAAAAAATTATATTGATTTATATGGAATGGAATCATCATATGCTAAGATTTATTTCATTTCATTACATATAGGCTCACAGTTTAAGCTTCTAAAAGTGTATAATTTAAACAATTTTATTTTCAGAAATTTTACTGTGAATATGCACCTTTAAAGGGTTAATGTCAAAACGTAACTCACAATCGAGGATCGTTCTTGTTCAGCATCCTCTTCATTGCTGCATATTTAGTTTTCACTGCTTTTCCCTAGAGAAAAATAAATATACATGTGTATGTAGATTAGCATCAGATAAGTTTGCAAATTGTGGTTCATGGTGGTCTTAACCACATCAAGCTTCCTTTCATATTTCATATGGAGCAGTCAGCCGCTCTATTTTTTTACTCCTGAAGTACTAAGCGAGCCAATGTGCAAGAAATATATATATAAAACAGTAAAGAAACCAACAAATTTTACTAAATAAGGAAAGGCAATATCATTGTGGTCCTGGCGTGAACGGAACATGTTTAACAGGAAATTGAGCTACCGGTAAATTCGAGCAAAATCAATGAATCAACATCTGTCATGTTAAAGACATTATGATCAGTGTTTCTCATGACATCTAAATTGTGAAGGTCCCAGGGACCCCGCATCTTGAAATTTGGGTTTCCTTAGCTAAAATCTGGAGGTCCCTAATTACTGAAAACTAGTGTTCCCAAGCAGTATTTCTTATTAATGCAAAAGTTAGAGGGTACCATTGACTCACAACTATTAATTATAGTGATCCCTTAGGCCATAGGCAGCAACAGCACTCAGTCAAATTAGTTTCAAAATATTCAACAGAATATTTATTAAATAGTAAAAGCAAACAGTTTGTACAACAACGCATAGACCATCTTCAAATATGTGTTCATGACGTACTTATCGACGTCATTCATTATGATGTCATTGTACACATCACATCGTTGATTATGACGTCATATGATGGGTGGATAGTCTGGAAAGGTGAATTATCATAACATGGTGATAAATTATAAACCACAGTCAAGAATGAATGAATGCAGTTGCATGCAATATTAGAAAGCATGTCAGATAATATGTAATACATACAGGGCATGCAGGGTTCTGCCCAGGATGAAATTAGTGCCAGACATTTTCACGGAAATTTTACAAAGTTCCTTGCATTAAAGCTTAATTTCAACAAAATATGTGAAAAGTGGTGGTTAAAAAAGATAGTTTAGCATTTAGTGCTGGTTAAAATTGTTGAGTGGTGGCTAATCCCGACCGGTGCCGACCAGTGTGGGCAGAACCCTGACATGATATTAATCAAGTATACCATCAGCCACTATATTATAGATTATAACATACAGAAAATAGTAATGCGTAATTAGACATTTGAAAACTGTCAGATTTCTTAATAGTCGGCTGCATTATTCTTTAAAGCACTATATTTATAACAATATAGGCAACTGCCAGAAAGATCACAGTAATCTAACTTGGATTCTAGATGATCACTTCAGGGGAGACAACTCTGTATGTACATTTATATCTGAGCAAACCAGGGGAGACAACTATAAATACAGCTCAAGTTGTCCGAATCTGGGGGGGGGGGGGGGGGAGACAGGAAACAGACATTTGAAATATTGAAACTGTGTATAACAAGAGACAACTCTAAATACTTGAGGAATGTCCATTTGCAGGACAAGGGAATTCTATTTTTGAAAAGTTATCTCTGGAATGACTGGCGCCATAGGATAACTGAGCCAGTCATACCAGCGATAAATTTTCTAAAATATTCTTCCCGTGGCTTGCAAATGGACATATATGTATATAAAGCATAACGTCTCTGTAAGCACAAAAAATCTAGTACTGCGTTCTCTTTAGATAATAATTAATGAATACTGAGACAAAGATTTACTATAGTAATCATTTAGGTTTTTGTACATGTAGCATCTCTGGGAATACAATTTTTCATAAGAATTGCCTGGTTAGATTTCATCACATGAAGACTGTGTACATAGTTTATTGCCAGAACATGTGGCTCCTTTAGGGGTGTTCAAGCGTGCCGTCAGCAAGACTTGATCTGGTGTGTTTTGTTTTTATGCACACAAGAAAAAATGCTCTCACAATTGGCACTTGAATGGGGAATTGTCAATAAACCTAACATGAAACCAACACGGTTGGCGATTTTTTGATTTTTTTTTTTTAAATCAAAAAAAGTCAGATTTTTAAAATTTTATATTAGATTTTTAAAATTTAAATCAGCTTTTTTTTTTTTTTTAAATTATTAATAGCAAATTTGATCAACAAATGCTCATATCACTGTGACATTGTGTAGGATGCTTCACTGAAAAGGCCTGCTATCTTCCACTCAAGTCTAATTAACTAAGTACATGTACTAACTATGAATTACATTTTCTTTCAAGGTATTTTAACTAGAATTGCGCAGTCGATAGCATGCCAGCGCAAAGGCCATGTTTTCACAAAATTTTACATTCTTCAACATCACCGCCCACCTCACCCCAGGGGCAGTCTAAGCCTAATGTAAACATTGCCTACATTGTACATGTAACAATCGACAATCATATGAGTAACTCACATTGCAGATTTGCTTAAATCTGCCAACTTTGTTGTTCTGTCCATACACTCACTCCACCCCATGGGCAGAGCCTAATGTAAACAATGTCTCGTAACCCGCGATCATACTGAGAACTAATCTGTCAAAGTTGGTTGAATTTTGCAAACTTTGACTTTCTGGCCCACGGCTCCCACTGGACCCTTGCCCCACCTTACCCTATGGACCGAGCTTCTGTTTGAGAAAACACACCTATTTATATCATGTAGGTACTCTTTAAAATAGAGGCATCTTCATAGAAGTGCCATTGAACAACTTCATATGTGCCATTGAAGAGCTATGATATTGCTACATGAATTTGATAAGAGGCATCATAGTACATGTTCATGTAGGAAATATTGAATGCCTTCATGGAAAAAGATATCAAGCAGTTGCCAGTTACAGATGATTCATCACTGGGCTACCAGACATGCAGTAGCCATCTGTGATTAGTACATCTGTTCTTCAGAGGGATAAAATAAAAATGTTTGATGCATACTTCATATTCAATTTCCTGGAAATGTGTTAGCACACTCTATTTCCTGGAAATTGGTTACTTTATACTGTCCACATGAAAGTGATAATGTCATGAAATTACACAGTCTGTATATGGTGTGTAAGTAGTGTGTATTGATATATTGTCAAGACATCCTACTCGCTCTTCGATCTGATTTAGCAGAAAATAATCTATTTCCAGTAAATAGAAAGAGCGAAAATATTTTCAGGAAATAAGTCGGATAAATGGACATTTTTTTCTTGGTACATGTACATGCATTTCACAAAATAGACACTGTATAGAACACATGATGTCTGGAAGAAAGTGAACCAATCTGGTATTACTTTGAACAAGTACCATCTAAGACAGGAACTGAGTGTAGAGCAAAATTAAAATTTTGTCAAGTTGAGATACAGGGCCTTAGTAGCACCCCTAAGAAAGCAATGAGAAAAGAAGTGGATAAGGATGGTAAGTTAATATTAAACAACCTTGCCTGTAATATGACCAATGGAGATAAGTCAAATAATTTATAAATTGCATGACAAACAATTTTGAGATTTCTTTCATGGATGTGTAAAGAGCCGGCTTCCCAGCCAGTCATATCAAAGAAGTTTTCAAAAAGAATTTTTCCCTGGGCATAGGAGAAAATTTTTTATGAACGTGTTATCTCCATTGGTCTACATGGCCAGTGTAACATTAACCCTTTCAACAACAAATTCCTGAAAAGTTAATTCTTTACGATTCATAGGATATTTTGTTGAATATTTTGAACATAATATGATTGAAAGCCATTGCTGCTTTGAGTCAGATTATTTTCAAAATATTCAAGTTTTCCTGCATGGTTGCCTTGAAAATGAGATATGGGGAATTCATCGGTGAAAGGGTTAATTGCTAACAGAGTTCTTTTCTAAGATATAAATATAATGCTTATTCTTGTGTCGACAGACGCTTGCAAATGCTAAGGAAAATAAAATATGTATGTAATTAGATCAGTATTTCACGATTATATAGTATATATATACATGCATTTAAAGTTCTGCAATAAGACAACAAGAATGGAACGTGACCAAATTGATCAAGAATCATAGAAATTTACCCAGTCACTGTGTTTACCATAATCTCTAGAAGCCATAATGTCTCCTTCCAAGCTCTCAGTTTAATTGGTTAACATCTGCATAGACTTGCCATGGTACAGCACAATGTCGCATGCTACTTCACATTGGTGTGTCATTAATTATTAACTGAACATTTAATAATTAAAACATTATTTTGGGCATCAAATTAAAAAGCTGCTAACACATTAAAGGAAATGAGTCAAATGACCAGGGGACTAATAAATGTCATTGGGTGAGAAATTTGTATAATAATCAACCTATAACCACCAGTAAAAGGAATTTGAAAAAACAGCTAAATAGCATTTATGCCACTCGGGCGGGAACCAGTTAGTGACACTGTTGGGCCTATGTGCTCTGGTGTATGGCGACGAATGAATAATATCCTCTACAGCCAGTCATATAATCTCAGTTATATTCGCGCTAAGCTGATTAACCACTACATACTACACATAAAGTACCGTCTGATTTTAAAGCAATTTGACTGAAAACCATTGTTTCGAGTGACCGTAACTAATTTCAGTCACAGAAATTTCAAAATATTCAGCAGGTATCATGTTACGACACTGGAAAGAGCAGCATATTTTGAAATCAATTTGACCGAAACTCATTGATTTCACCAGAAACAGGGACTCTCAAATGCATGTGCTTTCAAAATTATCAACAGTGAATTAACATTATCTAGAGAGATAATCACAATATATCGGCACCTCTAAAAATACTATTCGTATAGCTTACAAAACTATATTCAGGACTGCTTTCGACTTTCGTTCTTAATTCAGGTGTGGTACCTGCACAGTTGACAGATGATGGAGAGCTCATAGGACCAGCAATAGCACGAATTGTTTGCAAGTTAAGCACTACTAGAGCTAGTAAATGTTTTTTCCAAAATTAATCCGATTCATTTACATTTTTTGCCGGAGTAGTAATTTAATATTGTATGAAATTAGCGAGAAACATCATTTGATAGTTTCCTTCTCCCTCCCTTTAATCCTTGAAATTCCAGTGTCTCAATTTCAAGAGAACCTAATACAGAAAAAAATGTTGTGGATTTTAAAACTAATTTAACTGGACTTTTAATTTGGGCCTGATATAAATATCTGATATACCAGTACATTAAGTTACAAAATTTGTTTTCTTTTTCAGACAGTCCACCAATTGAGCCAGGTTCATCTGACTTGTCCATGCCATCTACATCCACTGCAAATAGACCAGCACCGCCTCAGCCCAACTTAAAGAAAAGGCCCATTTTGGACAGCTTTCATGTCAAGACCACAGCCACTCAAAAAGCCGAACTTGATGAACAAGTAGCTACGATGGTATTTGCTACCAACTCTGCATTTCGTCTTGTTGACCATCCTCACTTTGTACAAATGGTTGAGAAGTTTGGCTACACTCCTTCTAGAAAGGATATCGTTGACAAATTCCTACCAGTGGTGTATCAAAAGGAGTATAGGAACTGTGCAGATGTACTTACTGGAAAAACTGTGTGTCTTGGACTGGATGGTTGGACAAACGTCCACAATGAACCCATAATATGTGTAACCATAACAACTGCAGGTGGTGACATCTATTTACTTGACACAGTAGATACCGCTGGAAAGCCACACAATGCAGAATATCTCACAAACTTAGTCAAATTCTCCATTGAGAAAGCAGACAGATTCTAAGTGTTTTGTTGGAAATGTTGTTACTGATAATGCAGCCAATGTAGCCAAAATGAGAAAGAACCTGGAAAACGGGAGTAAACTTATAGTTGTTCAGTACATATGCTTAATCTGTTGGCTCATGATTTGGAAATTCCCAATGTGAAGGAACATGTGGTCCACGTGATCAAGTACTTCAGGGATAACAATTTTGCTGGGGCCCGATATAGGGAAGGAGGAGGACAATGTCTAGTAATGCCACAAGAAGTAAGATGGAACACAAAGTCAGATTGCCTTAGGGTGTACATTTCCAACTGGCCAATACTGATGAAGATATGTGAAGTTGATAGGGAAAATATTGACACATCTGTAAAGAATAAAGTGGCTAACCTTGGGCTAAAAAGGTCAGCTGAAGAACTTCTTGCTCGTCTGTCTCCAATAGCAGTTGCTCTGGACAAGATGCAAAGTGACAGTTGCATGATAGCTGAAGCAGTAGACATTTGGAAGGAATTAGAGGGGAAGCTGAAGGACAGTTACAGTTCAGACAAAGAAATAATTAAGAAGTTTCAGGCTAGGTACAACCAGGGTATTACATCAGCTCATCTACTCGCCAACTTGATACATCCTAACTTGCTAGGCAAAGCACTCACTGATGAAGAGAAGAACACAGCAATGGAGTATGCTAGTGAGAAATGGCCATCTCTTATCCCTGTCATCATGAAGTTTCAGGCACGGCCGCATCCCTTTCAAGACTAAGTTTACAGAGTCGGTTACACAAGGTGTCACGGCTGGAGAATGGTGGAAGTCTCATGGAGATATGGTGGGCAAAGCAAACCTCTGCATTGTCAATCAGCTTCTATCTGCTGTGGCCTCCTCTTCATTAGAGCATGTTTTCAGTTAAAATGGTCTTGTACAATCCAAACTCAGAAACCGTCTTGGAACCGATAATGCAGCTAAACTTGTTTTCTTGGTTACGGCATAGACTAAGCAAGACCCTAAATGTTAAAGCAATAACATGTCTTCAGTCGTGATCAAACTTCTCTATTACCTAGCATTATGGACCACTCAGCATCTTGTGCCTTGAAATGCCTGAAAAAGTAAATTTTCTCTACAATGTATAGCATATTCTGTTGAATATTCTGAACTTACATGTAATATGACTGGAAGCCACAATGGCTTCCAGTCATATTAGGTTCAGAATATTCAACAGCTTTCCTGATTGTTTGCGCTCAGATCGAGATACATGGAATTTATCAGTTAATGGGTTTTAACCCATTCAAATATAAGCTACTAGTATAAATCTGCTCATCCCAGAAGATTGACCTTTACAAAGTAGAAGAATTGGTGGCCACAAATTTCAAAAAATGTGGCAGCTAATAAATACGTAGTTCAGATTTGAAAATAAATGTTATGTATCTATCGGTGTGTGAGAAAATTAAAGATAATTTTACAGCTTTTACTTGCATGATGGCAAACTAGATTTGAATATCTTGCATTGTCTGGTATGAACTATTTGGGAGACCAGGAACCAGGTATTTAAAAAATGGATCGACAAATGAACATTTGCTGTAGTGTGTGGGTGTCTCGGTGATGTAAGATCACCACAATATGTTTGCGTCAATCCATTTTTATAGATTGCAACTCTTGTGCTGTGACTTCAGGCTCCTTGGCTATTAGACCACAGATGCACTTAAGCTTACCTTTTGTGCTTTTTCCTTGTGACTCACAACTGTCTGTTAGTCACTCTGTAAAACGTTTTGACATTACTGACAAACAGACACGGGCAACCTATGTCACAGATATAGCATGTCACACTTGTTTATTGATAAGACAAAAGGTCTTTTGCAATGGCGTAATGTTTACCAAATAGATTTATTGGATTAAATATGGTGTTGAACTTAAAAACCGGCAAAAAAGATTAACATCATTTAATTTGATTTAAATCAATGATTTAAAAAAAAAAATCAAGTGATTTAAATCAAGTTGATTTAAATCAGCCAACTCTGATTTTGTTCAAGTTTTTCTGCTTGTTTCCATGTGTTTGGTGACCATACAGGGGCAGCATACTCCAGGTGGGAGTGGATTAATTAGTGTTGGGAATTGGTACTATTTTTGTGATCGATGATTGGTTTTATATACTAACCGATGATCAATTAATGATTGATCATAACAGGTTCTCATTTTTACCCATTTTGAATGCAGTAATTATAGCATGTTCAAGGATAATAACCCCTTTCAAACCAAGTCGCGGGTATGGCAGATTCTTAATAATTTAAGAAATAATCTGTTGAATATTTTGAAACTAATTTTACTGGAAGCTGTTGCTGCCTTAGGCAGCAACAGCTTCCAGCCAAATAAGTTTCAAAATATTCAATGTTATTGGTATGGTTGCTTTGAAATTAACATACTATTTCAGTGCTGAAAGAATTAATGTCTTAGACTAAGGAATAATACTATAAAGTTGTAATATTTACATTTAAACTCTTCCAAAAAGTATGAGTTTTCTAGCTTGACCCGTTAATATATATTAATAAAGTAAATTTTTAAACAACCAAAATCTATTTCTGAAATCATGATCGATCAGTTGAACATGCAAACCAATCAATTATCGATCAAATCGATTAATCGGAACAACACTAGGATTAATGTTGAATAAAGTTTCATGAACAGGTCCTCATCCAGAGTTGCCCTTATGCGTCCTTTTGCGCGTATATACGCATAAAAATGGCAGAGGGACGCATACAAATTAACCCTCTGCGTCCCCGAGGATGCACGAGGGACGCAGTGAAAAAGTGTAACGGAAACTGGTAACTTTGGTGTGTGCTTAATTATCGATTATATTATCATGTGTGTATATTTATTTGTGCATGTTTTTACTTTAAAAAATATACCTAATGTATTGTGTGTTCAATAAAAACGAACTTACTGCGTTGTTTAAGACTATGATTTGTTGTATGTTTTCTTGCACAACTCAAGGTTGTTAATGCCCATAAATCAGATTCAACCACCACATTTAATTGTAAACACAATCCCCAAATCATCCTTAGTATTCCATTTGATCTAATTTTTTATAAGTAAAGAGTTTACAAGCCCGATGTTAGTCGCCTTGTTCGGCCTACAAATTGCAAAAATACCAGCCATGTTTCTGTCTGTTGTGCTAATCGTCAGTATGACGTATCAGTATTTGATTGGATAACAGCGGAATCGCCCTCTAGAGCAACTCACGCTTGAGAAATCCAATACAACTGATCAAGCGTATACAAACGTGTCTGGGCGTCTTAACCCTTTCACAGCTCAGAACATTGGACAGATCACAACGTTGTTATCACTAATCTGCTGAATATTTTGAAATTAATTTGCGCATGCTTACTTGCCTAAAGCGGCAACTTCTTACAGGCAAAATATTTTTTTCTATTTACTTATCAAAATATCTAAATGGATGAAGGAATATATGGAAGATATTGTGATATCTTTTACATTTGAATGGTCATTTGACGGATTAGCGGCGGTGTCTTTGTATTGCTGTTTGAATAACGGTATCAATACGCGCTATAAGACGTCTTTTATTTAGCAATAGCGGCTGATTGATTGACTGATGGATTAGTATTTATAATGTTTAACAATACTCGATCGTTAGGTGTTCCCAATTTCTCAACTAAAAAGCTCATCCCAGCAGCGATGTTCAACGATATCACTGATCTACAAGTAGGCATGCGTTAAAATATTGATTTTTTTTCCCCAAACAGCGTGTAGCTCAAAGCTCTCTGATACAAGCGTCCTTATTGGATACACGCTAATGCGTTATCTATGCTTCAACCAATCAGCAATCGCGTTACATAGTTACTCCCTATGAATTAGAAATATCCGGTTATTGGCTGATATATTTTCACTAATTACGCAGTTTAATCTGATTTATACAGATTATGTTTGATAAATTATTGTTTAGTCTGATCTTAACCTATGTATTCCACTATTTTTGGGCATTCCAGTTAAATTATAAAAAATATGCCCGCATTATATCGAAGTAGGTCAAGTTGTCCTTGAGCAAACGCGCCCCAGATACTCGTAATTTTTCAATTCGTCCAAAGTCAAGTCAGGGTTCAATAGAAAAATTAATGCAGTGGTCTTTACTAATTACTAATGTCATGGTCTTTGGAAATGTTAATCATACAAGGTTGTCAATGTAGGTTGGTTGGTGTATCAGACAACAAACAAGTAGTGCTTTAAGTTATTGTGTATTGACATGCAGTTCAAATGTTATTAGTTAAATATACAAGGGCCACTTCAATAGATCAATTTTAGCCACCATTGTAGATCACAGAATACATATTTTTGAAAATTTACCACTGGAATGACTGGCACTGTTTTCAACATGTTTAATAAAGTGCTTTACAATTAGATCAATGTGTTGTGTTTATTTTTAAGAAAAAAACATGGGAACCCCATATTTCAGATGAGGACCCCCAGATTTTACAGTGGGACCCCCAAATCTGAGGGTGTTGGGTCCTTGGGACCCCCAAAAGTCATATGTTGTGGGCAACACTGTCGTCATCCACTCGATTAAAGGCTGCCCTGGAATATAGGACGCTGTCCCAAATCCACCCAAAAAACTTGTATTCAAGTATAAGACGGTTAAATTTAGAAAAACGTACCTTTAAAAATTGAAAATTGGTATCAAAAATTACCATCACTCAGCGCTATGTTTAATGTATGACCAAAAATTATCATGGTGGAAGAGAAATTATTATATAGGACCACCTAAATATCATGTATCTTCAATAAAGATTGTGTATTACATCAAAATCAATGTAATTTTTGCATAAAATGTCTCCTTGAAAATATAGAAATCATGTGACAGAAACAGAATGTAATGGCTCTTTTGCATTTGGAGGCACTGTGTGTGTGTGTGATCTTATGCGCTAACAGGAGTTGGTTATCTGGATCTTTTGTGATTGGAGGCACTGTGTAATCTTATCCGCTAATGGGAGTTGGTTATCAAACGGGTACAGGAATATTCAGATGGTCACTAGTTGTGATGACTCTTTTGCGATTGGAGGCGCTGTGTAATCTTATGCGCTAACGCTAGTTGGTTATCAAACTGGTACGGGAACATTCAGTTCCTATCGCGCAATGATGATATATAGCAATTTCCGAGTCAAGAATATTTAGATCCGAGTACTCGCTCTAATTAGAATAAAGATCTTTTGCGATTGGAGGCGATTCACATGATTTATACATGTATCTTTTCTCGACGCCATTTTATGTTAAATTCTGGATTAATTTTGATGTAATAAGTGATATTTATTAAACAGGGTTCGTACACCTTTCTATGAGTGAAATTCCATGACTTTTCCTGGCCAAAATGAACAAATTTCATGACTTCCAGAGATTAATATCTAGTAGATTTGTGTTTATGACATAGCTACATAAATTACGATCTACGTTGTTCTGCAAATGTCTGAATATTGCGTCTTGCAACAACCATGCCAAAGCCTTGTTTTGGTCGCTCTTGC
Organism: Chaetoderma sp. LZ-2023a; assembly: GCA_034401795.1. Lineage (NCBI taxonomy): Eukaryota > Metazoa > Mollusca > Caudofoveata > Chaetodermatida > Chaetodermatidae > Chaetoderma > Chaetoderma sp. LZ-2023a. The sequence continues at coordinate 164,395,428 of CM067373.1, read as the reverse complement.
CATAATTTTTATTGTATAGGGTATTAGGGGTGAAGGCCGTAATTTATGCCAACATATTTCCTTTTGACCTATGATGAAATATTACTGATTTTCCATGACTTTCCAGGCCTGGAATTCAAATTTTCAAATTGCATGACTTTCCAGGATTGCCATGACCTGTACGATCCGTGATTAAAGAATAATATTTAGGCGCCCCAATTTAATAATTTCACTTCCGCTTGGTGTTTTTGGAGTATACATTAAACATAGTCGTCAGGTGGCGCGAATTGTCTAGGGTAACATTTTCGTGGTATAATCTTTGACTTTTTAAGAAAAATTTCGACCCAAAAATGTGCTCAAGGAATGTTCTCGATTACAGAACGCAACCTCCTTCCTAGAACATGTAATTTTACACAACAAACTGCGCCCTTTAGTCGAATTTTTACGGTATATATTGGAATGTATGCCATATTATGCCTGTCATTTTATTAGCCTTGGAAGTTATCTTCTCTATATGGCTCTCAAATGTTAATTTTGTATCTATTGATACGCCTAGGTCATTGAGTATATCTTCATCATGTAATTTAGGGTTTTCCCATCATCTATCATTTGATAGGAAGTATTACAGTGATTATGGCCTATGTGCATTACAGAACATTTTTGAGGATTAAATCGGACCTGCTATGGTTCTGACCAATGCTGCAGTGAGTTAAGGTCTTGTTGTAGTTCTTTACAATCATCTGCATGTGTTATGGTTCTATAAGCTTTAGTATCACCCTCAAAAAAAGAAATGTCAGATTCAATCACCAACGGTATGTCATTGATAAAAATAGTGAAAAGTACTGGACCAAGTACACTGCCCTGTGGAACTCCACTCAAAACAGGTGTCTATGGCGAAAAGGCACCATTTACTACAACCCTCTGCTGGCGATTTGTTAAAAAGGATCTTAACCAGTTCAGTAGATTGCCTGAAATTTTGTATTGGCTTAATTTACTTAGAAGACGTTAATGAGGCACTGTGTCAAAAGCAGTCATGAAATCAAGATACAGGACATCTATATCTTCACCCCTGTCTAGAGCAGTCGTCCAGGTCTCTAACACTTCTAATAATTGTGTAACTGTGGGGCTGGAGTTCATCCTGTTTTTATTATTATTATTATTATTGTCTATCACCTTTCCCTAGAGGAAAGAGAGTAAATGTGACCATGTCAGTCTGTGTGCGAGTTTATTTCTTAGTGTGTCTGTCATGGCTGGGTTTCTTAGAGCTCTTAGATATGATCAAGTTCTGGATCTGTGTATATCTTGAGGAGTGCTGGTCCAATTTGACTCAGATTTTAATACAGAAGCTGCACACTCGCTGAATATTCAGAAAAGCCACCTGACCGAGAGTTGTTGGTGGCTTAGTTACCCACAGCCCCCAGTCAAATCCTCTTCAAAACACCCAGCAAGAGGAGCTATGACCATTGGGATGTGTTGTCTGTAAGACCCAGGAGCCAGACATTAACATAAAATATAATAAAATAAAATAAATTAAATTAAATATGATTATGATTAATGATACAGTAAAGATAACAATGGCCAACATGATTCTGCAACAAGCTGTTTTGGTTATGACATAAGTAATCTTCTGCACACATTTGGAATAGAAGACATTGCTGCCTAATGCAGAAAATTCTCCCCACAAATTCCACTAGGTCCAGAATATTCAGCAGTACCTTTTATGTCAAGTGCCAAGGGCCTTGCTATGACATCTTTTAATTCTTTGAGTAGCCGATGATGTAAAGTCAAGCCATCACTGCATAAGATGATAAGGTCCTGGGGATTTGTTTTCTTCTGTCAAGACAGATATTAAAAAATATCAATGAGTATCAGGATATTTTCTTGTGTGAATACAGATATTTAGAAGATATCAATGAGTATCAGGATAGTAAGTATGCTCTTGAAGTGAAATGACGTTACTCAAAAGCCCTCCTCTCCTGTGCTGTAGACATTTGGGAATCCCGAAAACACATTACAGAAATAAATTCTGTATTAGCTCTTTTGAAATTCTTACAGAAATATGTACATACATATTCTAAACTTAATAATTAATTATGAAACTTGTTTGCATAACAATAGAAAGCATACCATTATCTCAGCATCCAATTAATCGTTTTCCAGTTTCATGCGTTATTTGTAAGATTCGTGTAGTGTAAATGAATTAGAACAGTCCTCTAATGTGTATTATTTAAAGTTATCGTGTCCCAATAAGAATCATGGAGCACTGACAACGCGGACATTCTCGCATGTGCGCGCGCATGCATGCATGCACGCACTCACGCACTTACGCACGCGCACACACACGCACAAACCAGCACGCATGTACAGACGCACACACAGACACTCACACAGACACGCACGCACGCACGCACACGCTCGCCTTGCTCATATTATTATTATTATTATTATTATTATTATTATTATTATTATTATTATTATTATTATTATTATTATTATTATTAATAACTAAAATAATAATAACAATTCACATTCAAGTATTGTTATCTCTGCATAAAACAGTCATTGACAGCATAGCATGGCTTCCGGAGATAGCGGACGCACAAAAATTTTGGGAGAAGGCAAATCGAATTAAAAATCTCAATTAGAGTGAATAAATCTGAATTTCTGTTTCAATCGCATCACGAAAGGCATTCGTATGATATCCTTCTATACGAGATCGAGAAAAGTATGTCGTATGTATTTAGTCGCCATTGGTGTAGTGATTTCCACAAGAATATGGTGGTAGAGAGAATTGAAACTTAAAAGGACACGAGAGATACTCTCTTTATACCAGACAATATTAATTCACATAAAACGAGATGATATAAAGCCTGTATGACAAATAGTTAAAGTAAGGGCAAGAATTTGCCGACGCTGCATGGCTGTTGATATCACATGAACCACTAGATGGATCACGTCGATTTTAATTTGTGTATTGAGCTAGTGATACAGAGGTAAAGATGGGACCAAAATCAACATGATCCACAGTGTTGCTTTTACAGTCCGCTACAGAGATAGACTGGGTCCTGATCTGTCTGGTCTCTGAAGTGGAGTCTGTGTAACAGTCTAGTCGTTGTGATGGGGTAATAAGATGGCCGGTCATTACATTAGAGGTATATTCTCAAAGAAGGCATACCCCTATTTAGCACCAACTAATTCAAGAAAGAACAGAGCGTATTACACACTTAATCGAAATTGAAGAACCGAACGTGCTTGCGTTCTCTTAGGCGCCAAAAAGACAAGTGTGAAAAAGACAGATTGCACTGGGATGATAATTGAATGCGTGTGAAATATGTTAGTATGAAATGAGTGAGAAAAAACTACGAAAATACATGAATAAGCCACGGATATGGGTTAGTAAAAATCTATGTGGAAGCCTATTGTGATAACACGTAGCAAGGGAATGTACCTAAAACCATATGCTAATGAACAGTATGCAGTAAAGGACATTGTTTGGGAAATCCGTGAAGGGGCCAAATCCGAGGATAGGATGAATCACATATATGTAGAAATCTCACATATTGGGCAAATATATGACAGAGCACACATTTATGTCTGGTACGGCACTTGTGATTTGACACAAAAGATAGGGAGATATATTCAGATCAAGGAAAATCCTGACACAGCCCTATAAAACCTCGTTAGCAATCTCTACAAGGTAAATTCTACTGTGCATAACCAGACAAAGGCCAAGGTAACATTTCTCCAGATTCCATATTACTCAATTGACTTAGCTAGCGGTTACTGGCAAGTGGCCATGGATGAGGCTGACATGGAAAAGACCACATTCGTTTGTAGGGATGGTTTTTTTCCAATTCCGCAAGATGCCCTACGACTTGTGCAACGCTCCCGGGACTTTTGAACGTCTCATTGAGCAGGTATTTACCACCCTGCAATGGGAAATCTGTCTTTGTTACATTGATGACATAATAGTCTTTGGACCAACGTTTGAGCAACGTTTCCACACAGCCAATTTGGAACTCAAACCCAAGAAATATCATCTCTTTAGACAGAGCATTGAGTTCCTGGGACACATCATATCTGGTGATGGAGTGGCTACTCAGCCATCCAAAACTAAGGCAGTAGCGGAGTGGCTGGCGCCTTCTTCAGTCACAGAGAAACAGAGTTTTCTTGGCTTATGCCAGTACTATCACCGTTATATCCAACATTTCAGCGACATTGCTTCACCCCTCTACAAGATCACCGAAAACCCAGACAGATATTTCTATGGAAAATAGTGTTCCCATGCTTAGTGCAGAGCACTGCAGTGCCAGTTCAACCCCACTTCTACCAAGCCAGAATGCGGGTGAACAAGTGGCTAATGTTGACGACGATGACGAGATATGTACTCGCCCTCTCCCTCCTCAGCACGGGTCTACTCAATCTGGGAAGCCGTATCTGAAGAACTTTGTGTTTGTTTTGTCCTAGGGACTGGATGGAAAAGCTGTTCGCCCGATCTCTTCCCATTCCCAAGGAAGTCAAGAGGCTAGATGAAGCCTTGGCATGTCTAGATCTGCAAAACCGTACAATGAGGTGTACCCGACCACTTTCCAAAACCGCGAAACCACGCCCCTCCCAAGGGACACCCTTTTCCGTAGTCCCACCACCGCCATCACTCCAATTCACGTCCCTCATCTATACACCAAGTTCGGACATCACCAGCCCCGTCCATTTCACACTCCACTCATCGTCTGTTGACCGTCAATCTTCAGATATGAGAGAGACTGCTGCTACAGAGGAGGTGGCATCCCGCACCGCACAGACCAACATTACCCACTGCGGTGGGCAGGGAAGCAGCCTGTTCAGCAGACTTGGCTCGAATTTATCTCAGTGTCTAAAAACTATGACAGGACACAAACCATCGTGTAACGGGAGATGACCACATCCCCCTGACCAAAGGCCACCCCATCCATTAGGCCTACCATACTCCCCCATGAACAGTCAGGACATCACACCAAAGACAGAACGTCATCACATACAGAACACACCCACCCTCAAGGCTGGAGACGTCAATTCGTCATTGCGCGTACATCACATACATACTCAGTTATACTCAGTGTAACAGAGACATTCAACACCGGCAACAACATCATTTCGCAGCACCTACCGGTATTAATTAATTCCCGGTAGAGACCTAAAAACTCCTGCGACAGTTCCAACCGCACAAGATGCGGGAGAAATAATATCTCCTACAAACCCCCACCTCTTGCAATAACAACAGACTCGGCGTTCACCAGTGTGGAAAACTGGAATGCGCCCACTTCGCTTTAACAGTGGCATCATACAGCAGCCCGGACATCGCAACAACAACATTATCATCAACAAACAACAGCCAACAAATCTCCCGCACACACCTTCATATCTAGTTACAGGAGAACTGAGCATATGGATAGGAGGATTGCACTACAGCTATCTACAGTACGTGTCACGGGAGGAACGTTTGTCCAACATTCCTCCCCTTCCCTCTCCCACGACGTTGTACGGAAACAGCCAAAATCTACATACATAATTTACACGTAATTACAGTCGATATTATTAAGAGAGCAAGATGCCCGCATTGTCGTCAGGCACGAGTAGGATTTTGCTACCGAAAAGTTGAATTCGATAATGGATTGATCAATGTTACGACAGCATCCGACAGGTCATCTGTGCCCTAAAGTAACTCTGTTCCCCCCCCCCCACCATGGGCTCAGCCATTACAGAGCGAAAGACCCTCAAGGTTCGATAAAGTTGACATCACGCCGCCTCCCCCATTCCTGCACCTGGCGGCCGTAAAAACGTCACTTTCACCACAGCGCAAGTATCATCCACAGATAACCAGCCACGCGTATCAGACTCAAATCATCAGAAACATAGACACTCATGTTGACTGCATTCACAATCTCCAAACGACGGCATTGTAAATTGTAACACTGTGTGCACCCACTTCCGAGTTGTACTGTAGTTTAACCATTATTAAATGGTATTAATGTGTCCGGTCTAGGCAGGGACGGAGCTAGTTCTACCCATCGAGGAGAATGCTTGGCAGCGTTCCCGCTCGGAAAACGCAGCTATCTTGTCGGGATCAGTAACTTTGATCTACTGCCTGAATAGATCTGTTTAAACCACATATCAAATTACTTACAACTTTACTGTTATATTTTTTATTAAGAACACAACTGCTCTACCGTGCTATAAATCATTAGCGCACGGGCCATTAAAGCAGCATAAAAAATCTAACAGTATAATTACACGGAGAATTTCAAAAATTCTCTTCTCTGCGTTCCAGTCCATAATCAACACGGGCTGAGAACTACCTTTACAGACAACTATAAGATGCATGTTTAAGAACCCGCGCAAATAGGGACATTATTATAAAACGAAATCTTGGTATAACATATATATATTTCCATATCTCGCATCAACAAAAGACTACACCTCAGCAACAGTATCTCGGCGATCGCCGTAAACAGCCCTTATGTTCCCGATCAGCCACGTGTTACCAACTGACTTACTACTATTTCCAGTACATTGGATCAAACGTTTTAAACCAAAGAGCCGCCCAAATATGCGACAACCACGGCGTGATGGAGGAGTGGCGAGGGTGAGTCAGGGTAATTACCACTGACGTCACCAGGCTCCCACACACCCCATCGGGCGCTCCAGCCTAAAATTAAAATAGGCAAGTTTATAAGCATCCAATCGGTAAAACCGCATCACTCTAATTAAAAGGTGATGCTCCTCGGGAATAAGTAGTACCCTGTTTTTATGTTGATCGGAAAATTTTAAATGCGCTAAAATAAGACTAAGTTAGTAAGCCTTTCCTCTCATAATTAAATGTACTCCCTTTACATGGGAAGACTCAATCCAGTGACGGTCAGAATGGAAAAAGGAGAAACTTTCCATATAGGGCTGACTGAATCACCTGTCAAAACTTCCAGGTGTAGTCATCCGCCGTCTATGACGTTACCAAATACTATAAAAGGAGGAAGCGCGCTCTGAAACTTCGTCTTCCCGTCAAAACTCGACACCATGGAAGAACAAATAGCATTAGGCTTCTTTCGTGTTGAAAACTAAATTCTGCTGTTCTTTATTATTAGTTCATTATTACAATACTTGGCCTGGAAAGTTAAAAATGAATAGATAGGGCTTTAGGTTTTAAATAAGGTTCCCGCAGCCAACTACCATGCGGGAACGAGATGTCACTCCTCGAAGATTTGGCCAATATACCAGCAGCCAGACGTTAAATCCTACCCGCAGCTGCGTCAGGGAGCACTATGCCACCTCCAGTCACCACGTCCACACCAGTCCTGAAGCGGAACAAGAAGCATAAATCCTCTGCAGAATCCAGTCCGGCAGCACCCGCATCCATAACCAGCCACAAAACTACAACCACTACATCCGCACCCATAGTGTCCAAAGCAATCGCAGCCAGTCAGCCAATATCGGTAGTTATCATGATGCCTACGGAGATGGAGATTCCCAGCTTCCCACAGTCACCATCTCCTCCTGACCTGACCATAGACGAGGGACCGGGACCATCTCAGCCTACATCCATTAGCATCACTCCAACCCGTGTTGTCCAGCATCCACATCCCAGACTTTCTGATCCAGCCAACAGGAAGGGGACTATGCCTGAACGACCATACGTGGGAAAAAGACGTATCGCTCACACGCAGGACATCCAGCCAGTACCCAATGTCACTGCAAATCGCCTCTTGAAGTACGCCACGTCTTGGAAGATGTTTATCTAAACTTTTTGACCGCAGCAAAGTAAACTTTGCCCGGTACATCTTCAGAGTTGGCTGACATATCCCGCACCGTTAAGCTTAGTTATGTATCTTCATCCGCATTCAACAACCCCCGCTTATGATCGGGTTTTGGCAACTTCCATCCATACCATTGGTTTACATGAACTTTCGTCATAGCAGTAATGTTATTGTATCTCTTGCTGACTACTCGTTAGCCATTCTATATTGTGATTACAATCCTGAGTTCGATCCGCTCCCGTCATGGGCTGCTTGCGGGAATCCTGTTTGCAGAAACCAGCCAGCGGGAACTTTCCAGCTTCCAGGGAACTCATCAACTCACGTCAAACCAAGGGTGACGTATCGATTTCAGTAACACGATAGCCCAGGCTTAAGAATGGCTACCGATTATTCAAGCAACTATACTTGACATTTTAATTATCCCATTAATTACATCTTTGATAATTATATCGAATGTATAAACGGTCCCAATGACTAAAAGGCACCATAACGGTCTTAGGACCGCTAGATATCATTTCTGTATCGGTTTATAGTTATTCTTGTTTTCTGTAAGGTGTTTTTGCTAACCGCACCATAGTAGGTTTCTCAACCTGTACTATATATATATTATTCTGATCATTTCACATTGTATTGATTGTTCTGGTTAGTGTATATATGGCAAGTGGCCATCAGTTCATATGTTTTGTTTATTTGTAGAAAAATATAGTACGGCAGTGCACGTAGGAAACACTATACAGCAACATTTATAAAGGCAGCACTTTCTCCTGCCACCAACAATTTTTCACTGAGGTCGCTGTCCGTGCTATAACTCTGTTTAGCCCGGCATGCTACCGACTAAAAACCTTTACTATTCAGCTCGATAGGATAGGTTTAATATGAATAGAGACAATCTCTTCGTTAGGAGACACGTGTTGTATGCCTCTTTTCCGGTAGTTGCGATAATTTAGCCCCGCACTCCGGCAAGGTTGTGTAAGATTGGCCCATTTACCTAAAGGGCCTCATATTTCTAAGTTATTGTCTCTCTTCATGTTCCACTAAGCCTTATGGCTTCTTAATTGTTTGGATGTCCCTATCTGCACCGTGGACTGATCCGGCCCTGGGAAACTATTGGGGTTTCCGAGCGGTGATGGCCAGGGTGTGGTGTCACATACATTTCCCATGTATCTTCAGATACTCAGTAGTTAGTTACCTTTGCCAATGTAGGAAAGCACTGTGAAAACATATCTTAACTATTATTTTCTTTAATCTGCTGAACAATCCTCCAGCACCGCAGTGCATAACTGGGCAACTTGTGTTTAAACCTAATGCCAGGTTAAAAGGTTAGTTCCATAGGACCTGGTGACGGGCGAGATGCGCATTCCCACCAAATTCCGTAAGAATGGCTGGGCATGATATTCAGATCTGCCACACCCTCACAGGATTGCCTAAAATGCTTTTGTGAAAAGTAACCAATGTCCTGTAACGTTTTATGTTGTTACGAAGCGAGATGTTGGGATTCTTATCCATTTCGGAGGTCTTGCAAAGTGACATGTATGCATGCTGTCTTCAGTATTGATGTCTTAGGTCATCCATTCTCAATGACAGCCGTGTCTAAAGGCTAGGTAAACCCCAGCCATTTGCGTCCTAAAATAATTCTTGTCTCTAAAAACTAAATATGAGGTTAGGCATAGAAGAAGGCCCACATAAATAAAAGCGGCAACTACTAATTCAGCATACGTGGGAATTCTTTTGGAATTGCTTGTCTCGTCTTCATGTAAAACAGCACGCAACCATATAGTCATAATCTCACTAGGTATGGTCTTTTTTTTACAACATTTTGGTTAAATATTAGAGTGGGCCCCTTTCGGCCACTACTCTTCTCCCGCTTTAAGCGATGCCAACATTTTCCTGTGGTGGAGGCCCGTGCGAGGCACTTGCCTCTCTCAAGGATTCAGTGACGATGGTCCACGTGAGGATAATACTCCTCACCCAAACTAGCAGTGGGAGTAGTGCCCACATGAGGCACATGATTTTCCGACACTACAAAGATAATTTTCTTTCCTTACAACTTAGAGGTATAATAGCTTATATTAAGTTAATTAGTTAAATCTCGTGTATGGGAGCCTCCCTTACGGGGATACTTCTGTGGACCTACGAGTCTGTGTGGTACATCCGGGAGCCCCATGTTTAGTAGTTCATCAGGCTGTCTCTATGTCTTGTATTTTCGTATGCTCATTATATTTATTTAGCATACTTGACAGTCTGTTTAGGTAAAAATATTGTATAGACTTATGTTAATTAGGTCACCAAATCAAATCTTGTAAGTCCATAGATCACGAAATTGCTATGGACAGGCATACTGGTGACACAAACTCTTGGGATGAGACTGTTGTGTTTAGTGTTTGCGACGATGGTCGCACATCCCCACCGGAATGATTGAGTTCCACCGGCCTTAGAAGCCGGTCTTTGTTACCCATAGGGTAGTATCGTACAGGATCCATCACCCCGAGACCGGAAGCTAACCAGCGTCATCATTCGTCATGCACTTGCGGTGCGGCGAGTCGACACCAGACACCGGAACGGCCCGACACTACCCCACGAGCTACAGTACATCTAGAATCTGTGAGCGTTTATTTGTGTCGAAGTCTCGTGACATGTCAATGCCTATTTTGTGGAAATCCCAGTGTTTGGACATGACGACTGACACAAGCATGCGTTGAACCCATACAATGTCTGTGCATCTGCGTCCACGTTTGAATCCACTTTGACATGATCCGGTGAAGTCATCGATCTTGTCTCGGAGGTGGCAAAGAGTAACATTGGATAGGATTTTCCGCATGCTGATGAGGAGCACAATGGGCCACAGATTGGCTGGGGGTGGGGGTGTGGGTGGGGGTCGGGGTGGGGGTTGGGCAAGTGGCTTCTTGGGCTTGGGTAGTGTGATAACGGTGCCTTGGCCTACAACGCCGATGGGAAGGTGGTGCATAAAAGCTGAATTAATTAGATGCATGATCGGTTTTGAGATAAAGTCACCTGCATATTTCAATAGTTCATTGCTCAAGGCATCAGGTCCGAAAGTATTTCCATAAGTAAACGTGTGTAACGCTACAAACACGTGATCATAATGTGCAAAGGTACTGTAATTGTATTCGGTAGAGGATTCATTTTCGTTGAGAGGAAGCTGACTCATCAACCGCGGCAGCTACTAATGTATATAGCAGCATTAATCCTGGGTGCGACTAATGCAGAGGCAGGAGATCACGAACTCAACTGAACTGATCGATAGCACCATGCTGTGTCGAGGGGTGTGCTTAAATTGCTCAGAAAGTGTGGAATATGTTGTGGAACGTTGGCTAATTCAATATGCAATAAAAAAAACCTCAAATTCAGAAAGAAAGAATCATATTAGTCTAATTAAAAGGAAATTATTGAAAGATATTTTGTTCCGTTGCATAGAAATACATAGTTGAACATTCTAAAAGAACCAATTCAATAATTAAATTTTTAGCATATTTACTGCACAATTGATTAATTGTGCCTTTAATATTATTGTCACTTCTTCTGTAATTTTAATCTTTATGAGAAAAAATGTCACTGGTTGTTGAAAAAATGGCTGGATTTTAATGGCAATATGTCAGTGCTTTTTAGGGAAAACTCGTGGCGAAAGGAGGCTATTTTGGTTATGCAGAACGCACATGGCCCTCTATCGGCAAGGCGAGTGCAATGGGTGGGGGGAGTGGCACTATGAACTGCCATCAGAAACTGACATCAGTCGTGCAGACTTCACCTTCAACCTATAAAGGAAAGGGCTTATCAAAAAAGCATGCTGATCAATATAAGCATCAGTTACCAGTAGAAGAAGCATCACAGAAGACTTCATCAGCATGCACGCTTAATCAACCTCATCACCCATGAGCAACCGTAAGAACATGCATAAGGGATGTTGAAAGAACATGCATTAAAGGAAAGGCCATTCCGAGAGTATATATTCTGCGTCAAACTGTGCACGGCTTAGCCAGAATGGTGTTAATCTTACATGCTCCCCATGTAATCTCGAACCAGAAGATTGGATGCATTCCTCTGTTATTGCCTCAAATATTATTTGTTGCACATATTCTACAACTGGAAGATTAACACGGTATTAGACTCCCATGAATGGAATGATTAGGATAGGGAATGACTAGTATTCAGATCTTGTGCGACAAACACTGATACAAACACTGATATATGTAAGGTGTCTGTCAAATCTTAAGTTAGACCTTTGACAGACAACCTGGACTCAAAAATATAAAACCATATTTACTTTCAAATAAATAATCTTTGATTCGATTTGATCTGATTTGATTATCTGATCATATTTGTATTGGGAGAATACCAGTCATTCCATACCCTAATCATCTAAGATTCTTATGGACACCGTACCAGAGTTTGGGTCAGTTGCTGTATTTGATACACCAGATCCTGCGCAAGAGGAATGGGAGATGGATTTCAAAGTAAGTAAGGAATTAAGACTAAGAAGGGAAAAGGGTGATAATGTCATCAATAGGAGGACAAGATTGTGAAATGGTCCGACCTGAAAAGGGGTATTGGAATTGCCCATCAAAAAAGCTAGCAAATGCTCCAGCATCCAGGGCTGATCAAATTTGTAATTAAAACAGTACATATGCGTTAGTTTATGAAAATAAGCAAACTACACACAACCACCCATATACAGGCTGTGATCATACTGTATTCAAGAATAAAATAGTAACAAACTACACATTGATAATCAAATTTACCAATACTACTCTGATGGAAGTTACTTCAGACCTACAATCAGAAACATTCCCAATACTCTATACCAATGCACATATGCCCACAAAGAGAATAAATCAGATCAACCTCATTGCTGATAACTGAACACCTAAAACGCTTATCATAGCACTAAATGAGGATAAAGATAAATACAACAGATACCAAATTGATGCAGCACTTAATTGATATGAAATGGTCTCTGTGAATATTAATTATAAAGCGTGTCGATGGACAATACTATACATGCATAAAGTCTGGATGTACTCCAACTTGACTCGACAGAATAAACTAATACTAGAATGTGTACACAGGAGTCCGAGCAGCGACACATAAAATTACAGAGAATATACAGAACCTACTAAACAATATAAGTTCACAAAATTACACTTGTCTCATGACCATAGGAGATTTCAAATGGTATTTCACATGCCTTGTATCGTCTGCTGTGCTTTATTTGTTCATGTACTGGCTATTGACTCGTCTTCTCATCTTCGCATGCGAAATTACTGGATAGAGTTTGTATAAAGTTCGTAATGCACAATTCACGTAGTATGTGAGTCACTATCTTGAGTTCAGATGTACTGGATCCGCTGCTGGTACCGCCATGTCTTCATCGTGTTTCTGATGGCGAATCTTCAAAGTTCTAATACTCATTTCCATATTTTGCATGAGCCGTGTTCGTTTTCATTCTTATTGGATGTAAATGTTCAGTCCTAGGCCTCAGTTTATTTATTTCTTCATATATAAGCTGATTTGTCTCTTTATTTTCAAAACAGCAAAATCTTCTTTCTTCATCATTTATTTCGCAAATTTCATGAAACACTTTTATTCTTATATATATAATTATTTGGCCGAGCATCCATGTCAGCAAGTCAATGATGTCCGAACATGCTCACGCGCTTTATTGAGCTCATGTCACCAGCGGTCAGGACAACTCATCCCATAGTGAAGGTATGAGGACACCAAGTCCGTTTGCAATTCAATTCAATTCTATTTATTTATCAGTACAGTAATATATATATACGTAATATATATGCACGCACGCATGCACCCCTCTGCCAAGAGGGGTACAGTTGTTCCATTAGCTATGTATTCAGGCAGGTCATTGATGAAGACGAGCAATAACATGGGTTCTAAAACAGTAAAACTGATTGATGGATCCTAGATGCCAAATCATCCGTCATGGATTTGATTCTGCCGATGATAATTTCTTGCGCTCGGTCAGATAATATGTCCATGGTTGATTTGCTTGTGATTCCTCGGATGACATCCCAGATAACATTAAAATGCTGGGTCAAGGTTGATGATTGGTTGGCATCGTTACTGTTGGTCATTGGTCATTGGACCAACTTTGGCAATTCGGTGGGACTGTCACAATCGTTGGCATAACAGTGCCAAAACTGCAGTTGAATTACAGTTGTTTTGGCCATCGTTGGTCCAACAAATTATAGCCAACATATATTATATATTTAAAGTTGAAATGAACATATCAGTCGGATCGGATTTGGCTCATTGTTTCAGCTTGCGTTTTTGTGGAAATTCGAGTTTTGAACCAGTTCATGGAACTCAATTGCAGTTCTTCTTATGTACATGTAGGAGGGACATTCTTTTTATCCAGTGTGTACATGTCGCGTTTCAAGGAATTACATCAGTGGAGTTCAACAGCATAGCTGGAGCAAGGTCTCATGTAAGTACTGAAAAATCGAACACAGGTAGCTGAGCATGTGTTGTGTTGGAATGCGTTCATTAGACGAGTGGATGGCAAGGACTATTCACAGGAGATGAACGCGTGTATACAGCGGTACAGCTTTTGCCAAGTTCCAGATTGCATACCAAATACCAATTAGCCTGACATGTTAGCCCTCCTATTTTTGACAACCTGTTTTGAGATTCTTGTCAAGATGATGGCATCTTGGAATGTGTCTGATTTTCTTTAAATAATGTTGCTGAAAGGTGCTGTAATGCATAGTGCAATGCTTATTGGCTATTGTTTTTCCTTGAGAGACATTAAGTTTCTGGAAGTGTTTCGTCAAAAGAACTTAATTCCTCGACACTAGTTAGCTAAGTATAGCAACTTGGCTTCATTTAAGCCAGTTATAATTTGTGATAAACTGTATCAGTTTTTACTGTGTCACGTTGAACATGAAAGACATTCCTGCCTGGTGTTTACAATAGTAATAATTTTGGCTGGCCAAACTGGTTAATCCAAGGTCGATTGTACTGTGCGTTCTTTCTTAATTTGTGGCTAGTTCAGTTATAATTCAGAGTTAAATGTGTTAGCTTGAGGACACCAACCCGGGAAACAAGACGCCAAGAGCTAGGAGGCATCTTTTTGTTGCTTTGCAGCAGGGAAATATAGATCCGATTTGGCTCCTATACTAAATTACCCAGAACAAACCTTAAGTTTATTCACTTCCCGTTTAGCGATTTCTGCTTCCGTTTATCTGTTCTCTTTGCTTTACGAAGAGGCAAGGACAGTGGAAATACAGTCAATTTTATAGGAGTCTTTATGATTCAATTTCAAGCAACTGGTAAAAAAGTGCCTCACATTATTGTCCGTTAAGATTTGTCATTAATTTACTGTCTCTGAAGAGTATTTTGAGAACGCAATGCTGATTCAGTAGATGCAAGTTATCAAGTTAGCAGAAATTTTCAGATAGCCAGCACTGAAATTTTTCTACGTCCAGTAAATCCTGGTTTCCTGTAAAAGCGAGTTATAGAGTTTGCAGTTTAACTTAGCAGCGAGCCAGCACTGAGATATTTCTTGTTGTCCATCAGATCCTGATTTCCTGAGGAATCGAGTTGCAGACAGCAGTCAATTTACAGATAGTAAATTGATTATTGATTATAGGAGAACGTTCAAAGTTTTATAGAATCATTATTATTGCATACAATTTGGAACTGCATTCACGTAGGCCCACACGTCATCATTAGGACACACAGAAGATGAATTGTTGATTATTTTACATTACACTAGGAGATATTATCATGTATATTTATTATTCAATAGCCTTTGCATAGTGCCACTGCCGATGCTAAGAAAGCACCTTCCTACCGTAGCAACAGTTTGAGAATCGTGACGTAAGAATCTATCAGGAATTGATTAAGTGTTTAGTACGTGCGGACTTCCTCTGGTTAGGATAGGATAGGTGATCCAAATTTCGTTCCAGTTTTGGAATGCTAGTAATTTATTTACACTATCAAAATTATTATTCAAGTCGGTCAAGATTTGGCCTTTTGGAAAACTGCACCGTGAAGCCAAATTGACTAACCTGGTTTCACATTAAAACAACGTTAGTGTTACGGGGAAAGGACGGGTCCACCTTAACACAGGTTAGTCTAAACGTTAATTTTACTTGATCGATCTAGTTAAAACTTGATCTCCGTCGCCCATGATTTCGACCTGTTCAATTTATCTAAATTCAGTCTAGAAACTCGGACACGGTCGAAGGTCAAAGGTCAAGGTCAATCGATTAAGTACCCATACTCGCCCGGTGCTTAGAGAGGTCACTCTGCTTTCAATAGAAAGGTGAGCAAGGTTTTTCTGTTCCTGACTACCAAATTTCAAGGGGATCTTTCATACACTTTCATAATTGATCTTATTTACTGGCTGTCTCAGAATTTAGTTGTTAGACGTCCCAGCTCACTTTCTTATGTCTTCTTAGTATAACCTTCAGCATAACCTTCAGGTAAAAGCATCTTGTCCAATAAGTGACACAAGATTATTTTCTTGACAGGTTCTTCTAGGATTGTAGGCCCGTCGTATCGTACATGTGTTGCTAGATAGCAACATAGCATTTGTTGATTAACAATGGCAGTTAGCAAATAATATAAGCTGGATAAAATTTAAATTGGAGTGTCGCTGCCGGATTGTTACCAGCACAACGTTTCCAAACTTACTGTTGGCATTGTTGCCAGATTGTGCGCTCTCGCTTTCTTTTGCGGTACAAAATGTTAACTGTTGCCAGATTATTTATTATTTAAACTTAGTCTCTGAGCTAGCTAATGTTTAGGGCTGCTTAGTTGACACTTTATTTTCAACTTATACCAGTTTTTATGTAAATCATCTGGTCAATTTGCAATTAACCTTTTATTATAAAGTTGCCTTATTGATACAACATTACATTTTCACAACATGTTAGTCGGATAGATTTGGACCCCTGGCTACGCATTGGAGTAAGGAACTGTAAGCTAGCTATTTAGTTATTCAGCCAATAGTATCTTAGAGCATGTGAAGTTGTTTGCTATTTGAGAAGTTCTTGCTTAGACCACGAAGTTTGCACAACCACATTGTTCAACCAACCTGACGTACTCTACTTTTGCTTTAGCCTTGTAACAAAATATTTTCTTAATGAACTTGTTCTCCTTTTCGAATTAGTAGATTAGGCACGGTCTTTGATGAACCCATTAGGAATTTGGTGCCAACACGACCTTTCGCATTCTAACAACCTCACCACTTGCATGGCCTACACTTATAACCTGCACTTCACACATTTCAAGACTCTTCTTCATATGGTGTACTTTGAGTGTCACCTAACCCTACCAGTATGGACTTATCATCCACTCGTATTCAGTGGATCACGCAAGAAGAACTCCTTTAGTCTCTGAGGTCAGAGATGATGTTGTAGGAGAGATGGAACAGCTGTCTGGTGTGATGGGTGATCTGCTGAGAGATGGAACAACTTTAAATGAGGTGGGGCGAACGAGGGTCTGCACACATGCACATACACCCAACAGCCTGAGACCTCACCATCTTCTTGATGTCGAGAATAGCAGAACCAGTCCGTACATCAAGTGTGATAGCACCACCACCTGGGTTCGGCTTTAGTCCCACAGCTTTAACTTCGCCTATGAGAACTCCGAGTGGCAACACAAAGATTGAAAAACTGTAACCCCCAAATGTGACATCTACTCGAATATTGCATCACATCAGCACCCCTCCCCAGTTTTTGCTACAATATGTTATCTACATGCGTTTGGCCAAAGTTAGCACAACAGTGGAAAAGGTACAGTTAGGTTACAGTTGTTGGGCCAATGCATTCCCAAGAACTTGTAGACAGTATATTTAATAATGATATAAACATGGGTTGGGCTAATGTTGAAATAACAGTGGCAAAATTGCAGTTATGTTGCAGTTGTTTGACCAACATTGGCCCAATAACGTTTATCCAATTCTATATTATAAATGGTATATTCATAGGTTGGACCAACAACTTATAGCCAATGTATATAAAAAAAATAATGTGCACATGTTAGGACAACATTTAGCCTAACTGTTTGTTATCTAAAATCAGTAAGCTATTGTATTTGATAATTAGGTTGAACAATTTCAGTTAAAGAAATATATATTCACTTCTCAAGGGCGGTAACTATGCAACTCGATATAACATTATTTAATAGCTTAAACTATGTTTGTCTTATGAATAAAGATATTGGGCTCATTGTTTAGTAAACAGTTCTATATCTTAAAGCAACCAATTGGTATAAATAATATTCCTACTCTAATTACTTCTATACTGTAATATAATTTTAATATGTCTTGTGAAAAAAACATCTTAAGAGATTGATAACCTCCTGTGAATAAAGGCAATCTGCTCTAAAGGCTATGGACTTATTTATTCTTTATTCTTTGGCGGAACATTGAATGTGATCGTCTGCATGGTAAGACGCATGATGCAAAATGAAATAACACAGAAACATATATAGCTACTAGTTTTCGTAGAGGGATAGGCCTGTAAATACACAAATAGCAACACTTGCACCACCTTATTATTTCAATAGCAACCAGTTATAAACCTAAGTTATAATCTCAGCATGTTTTGTTTACAAACACTAGATTTTAAATTCGTTATTCCCCGTTTCTTGATATTTTTATTCACATGGCATTAATTTCTTATTTAATTACATGGAATTATCTTAATTTGTTTACTTTTATTTGATTGCTTTAACTTTGATTTTCATCTCTTAATATTTTTATTTCCAAAATCTAAGCCTAATTTAATTTCATAGACTTTCCTTTACAGACTGCCCTCCATCACCACCCCTCCTCCAAAAGAAATCAATATACCTCCTCAGGTGTGGAGGAATGTATTTTGACCTGGTGTGGGGGAACTATCTCTTTCCAGTGGAGCCCAGTGAGCATTCCAACCAACGGAGAACACTACTGTGTCATCCCAGCTATTCGTGTAACCGGCAAATCTATACATATTTGATGTTTGTATTCTGATTATCTAGCACAGCGTGTCAAAGGCTGGCTTCTTGAAGTGCAGGATTTAACAAAGTAATTTGTTTCCTCCACTTATGAAAGTAACTTATTGACGCCGTCTATATTGTATCTTCCCAAAGATACCTAACCTTGTATATATACGTATAGGTACCCCTGCAAGGGATAAGTCCTAGCGTGGTTAACTAGTTTAATATGAACTAATGCCTCGAGCAGGCCAATAAATTGGTTTTGTAAGAGGAAAATGCCTTCTGCGGGCCTCCGTCACAGGAAAATCCCTACCACGCTGAAGAGGAGGAGGAGGAGGAGGAGGAGGAGGAGGAGAAGGAGAATCAGTTAATACCATTCTCCCAGTTTAGAACAAAGCTAAGAGTACTGAATTATATATGTGTTGCTATGTACGTAGGGATGTACGCTAGTTTACATGGAGGCAGTGGGCAGGTTTCAACCGAAGCCGGTGCAGTCGTCTCTATTTAGTCGCAGGTTTAGTCGATGCTGCATGATTTTGGCAATTCTTTTATGGGAGTTATTGAGTCCAAACATATAGGTTTTAGGCCTCAAATGGCTTAAAGGTTCGCCTTCCTGGTGGATGAGCTCGAGCCCCAATTTCAGGTCTGACTCATTGAACCACTCCCTCATGTACATGTTTCCTAGGCGACGAGTCTGAAGCCAAAGAGCGACTTCTAACCACGTGTCAGCACAACCACAAATAACAGGACAAAGACAGGAGAGTACAAACGCATTAAATAAGCACTGTATCTAGTTACGGCTGGGCTTACGAAGCCGATAGCAGAGTATGGTGACCTTCCTGGAAGACATGTAGGGCCCACTAGGCCCTTCCAGTCACCATTGAGTTAGTCTGCGATCAGTGTCTTTTGCCGTCACCGAAGTGTCAAGAATGAGCCATATAAGACTCGTTCCCTGGAGCGAACGTTTTTACTGCTTTAGGGCTATGTAATTGCCCTGAGGTTCACTGCTAGGCCGTATCTACTATAATTAATGTTTGCACAGTGAAATCCTACTTTGGCTTATAGGCTATCCTAATAGGTACCGGTGAGGGTACAGGGTGAATGTGTGAGTCGTCACCGTTTCGAGTCTTACCATCGAGAAACCTCTACGATTTCTCGGGTCGGCTCTACCAAAACCGGCGGAGGGAGTTACCAAACAATTAGTTGACCAGAAGGCTGGAGAGGTGCAAAAAGGGACGGCTGTTCTGAAAGTGATTTAGAAGGCCATAAATTTAGTGGCCAATTATGGAAACACGGCTCGCTATGTAACTTTGCGCAGGGCTGGGAAAGAGGCGTTACAATAAACAGCCCTCCTTCGTTTGAGCAGTCATCCTTAACTACTATTATCCTATCAAAGTATCTGAACTAATATTCGTTTAGGATTTAGTAACTTAACTAACAATTAAAGAGCTTAGGCGGTGCTCGCCATAGTACAGTTTTATAGATAAACAATGAGGTCTAGGTGACCTGTATGCGCCTACTTGTAATCAGCGCTAAGAAAATAAGATAATCATATTACAATAAAAGGCGCCTATTAGTCATCAGCGCAGCTAGATAAAGCACAATAGTTGGCGCCTGTTAGTCATCAGCGCGGATAAAGTTTAGGATGAACGCAGTAGCAGTTGGCGCATGTTAGGCATCAGCGCAGAGAAGGTTCAGCAAATGTGCAGGTGCTGTTGGCGCCTCTTAGTCATTGGCGCAAATTAAAACATAATAGTCTATTTATCACAGTTGAATTTTCTGTAGTGGTAGAAGCACATAGAATATCCTGGTGTGGAAGTGAAGATGCCTCGAACGATGAAGAGGCTAAGTTTATAAATAGTAATGGGCACAAGACGATCAGTGTCACTAGCTCTGGAACGGTGATGAAAGCAATGTTGGCAGTAAGCACAGTAAGTCTAAAGGGGCACTAGATACGTGCAGGTTTCGAGTCACCACTCTTTGGCGTGGTGCAGACAAGTTTGGCGAGATATCAGAGCGGACCAATCGTTTCACATGATGCTTTAGTTGTTGAAGGGCAAGAGTTGGCGCCACTCAAGAAGGTCCCTGTGGTCTTTCACTGGGAATGCGTCATCATTGCCTTGGGTATGCCAGTGTACCCCACAGGTGGGCTAGGGCAACCTTATATTTGAGTTAGCTTATTAACCCTTTGACAAGGGTTACAAAAATTGAGTCGGCGCCCTGTGATGAGGCTGCCCATCCTCGCCACCCCACCCACACCCACCCCACCCACACCCACCCCGATCACGGTTACAGGAACATTATGAGTTTTTCTGGTATAGATTGCCAGAACGGCGACCTCTGCATAGTAGGCTCGGATAATGTCTACCACATCTGACTACACCCTCGTCCCGACTGAGGAATAATATCCGATACAGCTCCTTATATACTATATGGTGACCAATCAAAATTCACCATCGCAGAGCACGGCTATGGGGGTGGGGGGAGGGTGGCGAGTAGCATGCGGAGAGCACGTGGTTGTGACGTCACGCTACCTTCACCCCGTTGGCACATGGGCGATGCCAGTTCACACTAACTTTGAAAAATTATAAACTAGATTTTAATTTACTGATATCTCAGCCAATCTTAATGAATCCTGGTGAAGATTCAACCCAAGATGAGTGAAAACGGCCTAGTATTTTTGTCTGAAATACAGGTGATTATGTACATAAAAGATACCATTCCCCACATTGTCTATGCAGCGTAGGTAGGCTATCTCTTAACGGCGCACATGCGCGATACACATTTTTACGGACTTTGTTATTTTGTTCTCTCTTTTCTATGGCTACGCGCTCTGGCCCATGGGACCACAGGTGGGGAGGGCGGTGGTGTGTGTGTGGGGGGGGTAGGTGGTTGGAGAATCTCAGCCTGGGTCGTTTCGTACCCGGCGCTAAACGATCCGCGCTACATAACACAGCGGATACTTTATTGATTGCTATTCTAACGAAACTATCTAAAGCACCGAGCTACACCTAGCAATAAGCAAATGAGCGTATTAGTTTTAAAATAGTATACAGGAGGAAGAAGGAATGGTGATACGAGTGCCGTGCTATTAATATTAAACTTATATATTTTTTTTCTTTGTTTTACTTATACAAATGCTTCATCAGCATAAATCTACTCACAGAAATTTTGTTGCAATTTTGTCCGGGTCATCGCTTGAATTGGCTGAACTAGCCCACTTGTCAGGAGATGTTTTAGGAACCGGTGTTCAGTACCACACATCACCAAGCAGTAGGGTTGTACGTGACAATGTGGATCTTTAATGGCCAAGGGGCGAACATAGTTCAACATCCACACGCAGACATCAATTGCCAAATAACGACTGGCTCGGATTAAATCCGCATTAATCTTTTGAACTACATGTTGTTTATAACCTCGCTGCTGAAAGCTATCCATTACTGGATACATTTCCTTTCTAGGCGACACAGTTACCCGCCTCAAATAACCAATCTTCTGCCTTAATAATGTGTATTTTATATTTGAACCAGAGCTTATCCGCGCCTTACTGCGTTCTTAACTACCAATACGAAACCGTTATCTAAAAATCAATTGGCATGTGCTGACTTCTGGTTATTACCGCGGAAGAGGAAATGGAACAACGGACCTTTCCATTTTTAGCTATGCCCCGCCCATCACTAGCTAAGCTCCACCCACACCTCGCCGTGTTGGAATTGATCGATCCTCAAATGCCCTAGCTATCAATTTCCTGAAAACTATACAGGGAAGTTGTTGAATATTTTGTAACCAATTTGACTGGGTGCTGTTGCTGCCTATGGCAGCAACAGCGCCCAGTCAAATTAGTTTCAAAATATTCAACAGAATATTTATTAAATAGTAAAAGCAAAAAATGTGTACAACAGAGCATAGACCGTCTTCAAATAAGCGTTCGTGACGTACTTATCGACGTCATTCATGACGTCATTCATTATGATGTCATTGTACACATCACGCAGTTCATTATGACGTCATATGATGGGTGGGTACTCTGGAAAGGTGAATTGACGTACAATGGTCATGCGAGAGCCGGAGAGGATTGCACATCTTGATTGGGCACGTATTTGCATTACTGCTCTGAAAGTCAACACCGTTGTAGTACTGTAACACATCGGAGGCATTTGCCGCTGAAAAGAGGAAGGGGCACGTGACTATGGTGGAATTGTTAGGGTGTCACGAGGTCCCTGGATGTCAATACTGTGAAATTTCGAAATTTTTGGATGTTAATATTATACATATTTAAATCAGATACTTCAAATATCAGTAACAATGGCATACTGTACTCATAGATGTGGGCATTACTTAAAACAGTTTAATTTTTAACAGACAATACATTCTGAAGCCTTACAAATGGCCATTGGGATACGATCTGTCACTCAAGCATCTGACGTCACAATTAATTACATCATTTGTTAGCTGACGTCACAATCATAATACCATAATCGAAATGTACGCAGCCAAGGTGCACGGGTTGTCTCTCATAAATTTACAAGTTAATTTGAACATTTCGTTGAATATTTTGAAACTAATTTAACTGGGAGCTTGCTCAGAAGTTAGTAGCAATGACTGCGTACCATGAGCAAGGTGACGTTGATATTGTAGAATTTAATGATGTGATAATTATATTGCCTCACCATTTTGAGCTGTATATATTTGCCATTGATCCAAACTCCTTTTCCATGTATGGGTATCTACAACGAACATTATTCTTGTTTATCAGCTTAGTTGACCATATTTTGGAACCAGTTCTTTGTGGTAACAAAATGCGGTCATTAAAGAATTGCATCATTTACTCGTCTAGTTTGCTTTGTGGTACCAAGATGGTGGTACAAAAATGCATGGTCTTCTAAGTTCTAATCATCTACCATTAAGAACCACCATATTGCGCCCCCACACACACCTTGAAGCGTGCGCCCATTACCGACAGGTTTGACTTTAGTATAATCGTCCTTACCCGTTTCACTGGCGATTTCTCTGTAACTCAAGTTCAAAACAGCCAGTCAGCTATTGAATATGTTTAACTTAATTTGCATAGAAGCCGTACGTTGCTGCCTCGTGTAAGATTGCATGCCATGCGAATTAAGTTCAAAATATTCAACAGAATATGTTAAATTGTCGTATTTAAACCAATGGAAATTACAATTTTTTAATTCTAACATGTCTAAGTTACTATTGTATGATACTCATCAAAGGCAATATTTAGCCTAGATGGCCAAGTATTAAAATCTGGATCACATTTTGTTGTAATTTCTTCTTCACTACCATGTTTCATAAAATAATCAGAGGATGGCATTATACTGTGATAATTGATGCGTTCTATTGTTAAAACATACGTAATAAGCAACAATAGTTGCTCTTAGTCTCACCTTTATTTGGCACAGCTTTGTAAGCATGGCAAATATAAATAAAAAGCAATAAATACATCATCTTTCTAAAACAGTGGTGCAACATTTCATCCCACTGATCTCTTTATGATAACTGGATTTTCTGCTATATTGGCTCACGGCGTGTGTGTAAACACATCTATTGTTGCTGTATATTCTCGTCATCCAGGCATCATTCAGTGCATTATTGTTACTGAACACCCGCGATGAGAGTAAAAAACGGCTCAGCTCTCCTGTACCTCTCCTAGTACTACACATCTCCTAATACTCGCTCCCGATAAATTGACACGTATTCCTCATACATCTACAGAGAATCAAATCAACTCCCATATGGTTTGCACGATTATACTGTGCTCGCTACTGAACAACCTTTAGGTTGATAACAGGATCCAGTCAACAACATGAGAACACAGCAGAAGCACAAAGAAAGCTCAAATCAAATTAGCTGGTAAATATAATAAACTGTAGAACCTAGAAGCCATGCAAGAAGACAGCAAAATGGTAAGCTGTTGAATATTTGCTACCTAAGTTGACTCTGTGGTTGGCATATAAAAGCAACAAACTCAAGTTCATAAGGCAACACTTATTCAACGATAAATGAAAAGCTACAAACACATAATCTCATTGTTCAAAGGATCACAGGCAACGTATCATAAATGAAAGCTGTATGTTTGACACTGTGAGTATAGAGAACCGAGATGCGGGTAGATAAATGGACAGAGTAACAACTATTTCTAATCGTCCTTCGGAATGGACGTACAGAAGGTGGTCCAGTATATCAAGTGCCTATGTCAGATGAACGTTAAAAAATTCATGGTTTGAGGTTGGAATCCATCATGAAGCAAAAAGAATCTACTCTAACATGGTGTTTTAGGGCGCCGAAATACAGACATCCGTACCACGCAAATCTAATCCAACTGTGTGCATGGAAAGAGGCACCGCTGCTGGAGTATTGAGGAACCCAGTATGTGCGGCTCTGAATAGACAAAATCATACCCCCTTTGTCAAGCCGTTATTAACTCCTCTTGTGTCAGCTTGTAGATATAATGGTCAAACTGGCCAAGACGGCCTCTGCAGTAGTCAGTCTTTTCTTGGCCAGCAACTTGTCTTCACTAAGTAAAAAATTTCAAAATTTGAAAGATTTTGTCAAATTAATGGTTATTTGATAAAATAAGCACTTTGAGGCGTTGTTGATGCAAGAGGGGTTAAAGTAGTTGTTAGTGATGTGATATGACATGATTTGTTGGGAAGCTCGGGATGTGCTTCCTGGCGGTGAATGGTCCACGTGAGTGGATGACTGGCCTGGAGATGATGGGACATGTACGGGACGGATTCCTGCTCGCACCGCTACTGGTGCGCTGCGAGGTATGGCTGCTGGTGATGCAAAACAAATATGGGATGGAATGGAGACGACCTTTAATGGCCTAGGATTCGTGACGCGCTAGCCTAAAAATACTGTCGGGGTACGTAACTGCAATATATCAAAAGGACCCTGCAGGAAGCTTGATCACGATTATTCTAATTTAATTTCATCTTTAATATCCTTAATTTCGTTGTACTTAATCTTTATTATTAACCTTTTGTTTACGGAATGCCCTCCAACGCTACACCATTTACAATGTCCAGAAAAATCTGCGCACACACATCCACTTAGGTTCTGCAACACAGGTGATAGATCATCCACTACCCTACTACCATTGCAGCACCACTGCGTCACAAACACTAAACAGGCTACACCAAACTAGGTTCGGCAACAAATAATGCATACATAATAAGCAACATCGTTAATTTTGATAATTTGATTTTTTTTCTATGATCTCATCGCTTCCAATGGTTGCGCCCTCAAGATAGTCATGGCTCAAATACATCTAGTTGTAAGCAGCCAATAACACTCAAATGCAGCCCTGCGAAATGCAGTGCAATTTGGCTAACAGGTTACACAGAATTATTGAATATGATTAGAAGCTGGTATTTTAAGAATCGGAACGGATCTCAAAAGACTACTTATATTCTTGTCCTTCTTGCTGCTGCTGTTGTTGTTATTGTTGTTGGTGTGAATATTTTGTTTCTCTTTCCCCTTCACACAGTTCTCATCCAAACTCGTTGACTTTCACACTATTCTAGCCATATGTACGACATCGTAATGGTGCCTGATTTTCGATTCACTGCCCTGTTGGGGTTTAGAAGGGTACTAACCCTTAAATTTTTAAAAGCATTACTCATTAGTTTTTTATGAACGGAGCACGATAAAACTTGAAAGGGCGATTCTAGATTCTATGGTGATTCTCGACAGCATTACAAAACTAAATTTTCGATTCACCCTTGTTGGGATTTAGAAGTGCGCCCCGTCCGTAAATTTTAAAACTACTACTTCATCGCTATTGATGGGGGTGTCTTTATCACACTTGAGAGGGATATCTATGGGTAACTCCCTAATGGTACGGTAACTATCGAAACTATCACATAGCTTGATTTTTACTTATCCCATGCACTTCCAAGTTTTTACAGGGTGCCTCGTCCTTAAGTATTCTAATCACCCCACCCTCCGCTATAAATGATCTGATCTCGATAAAATCTGAAGGATAATTTACTATTATAGCTATTTACACCCTAACGGATCCGATTTTCGATTCGGTTGGATATAGAAGGGTGCCCCACACTTAAATATTAAAATCTCTATGCAAATCAAGAAACGTTGCGGATCTTTTTACCCGTTCGAAATTTTTCAATTTTAGTCAACATAGACATTTTACAGGCTGTGTAATCGGAAGAATACACTTGCGAGATATGACGATTATAGACTTTTTCGCTTTCTGAGAAGTTTTCTGACCCACACTTAATCCTGTTTGTAATATATTCCAAATCTGAAAGCTTTTCATCCTCTCATCATTAAGATACCGATCAACATAGATGCCCGTTTGAAGATGTCGCATCCGCATTGATTACAAAGTGCCCCACCTTAGGCGGGAATAGATTCTATCTACAGTTGATTAAGGTTCCATCGTTAACCCTTTGAATCCTGAGCCCCCAGTCTCAATTTCAAAGCAGCTACACGGTTAGGCTCTTGGATATCTTGAGACTAATTTGGCACGAGGCTGTTGCTGCCATATAGTCAAATTAGTTTTTAAATATGCACCATAATATTTAATTAATTTTAAATGAGTTTTCGAATATGGCCAATATGGTTAGTCCAGTGCCGCCTATTAATGGTATATCCAAGGGGCTATGAAAAATATATTGCTCATTATTTGGAAAGCTGGTCTAATGGATGTCGCTGAAGCCTCAAATTGCAACGACTTCCAGTTACATTGGTTTTCAGTTATGTACTTTGTAACGTTTAAATTAGCATTTTGCGTGGCTATGGTGAAATGGAGTTAAGCAAACACGCCGTTATAAGCGTCAATTTCTTCAGCTGTAGGCCAGATTGTCATCAAAGTTTGTCCTACGGTTCAGAGTCACTGACAGTCAATAATCCAGTCCTAAGTAGTTGTGATATTAACGAGAATATGTGACCAGACAAGCCGCCGTCACGCACTCCCATAGATCAAAGCATATTTACCATTGCATGAGTTAGTTTTATGCGTAAGATCCCTGTCACGATATGGCAATGGGAGAGTCGGAGAGCATCGTGTTAACGATAACGCCTTCCGGCAGAGAAAAGGCCGTTAGTGAGTGAGTGAGTGAGTGAGTGGGTGGGTGGGTGGGTGGGTGGGTGGGTGGGTGGGTGGGTGGGTGCGTGCGTGCGTGCGTGCGTGCGTGCGTGCGTGCGTGCGTGCGTGCGTGCGTGCTGAGTGCGTGTGAGTGGGTGAGTGAGTGAGTGAGTGAGTGTGGTGTGTGGGTGAGTGGTGGGTGAGTTGGTTAACCGTTGTAAGATATAAACCCGATATGTCATGTATTACACCTAACCAGGTACGTTTACTTTTCAGAGGAGAATGATATATTGTGCCAATATATGTTAAACCCTAGCTTCACACAGAACATGTAATGACGCACTAGATTGCTGCCACGTGTCAGATTCAATTACTTGAATTACTTGTGAATCTGTCATTTTTTTATCTGCTATTCCTGGTTATATCAATGCGGATATGTGAAATAATACAACGATTCGATCGCCGCTAACATTTCCCAGGTCAGCATCGAGGAGCTTCAAAATGCGAACGGGGGCGTCATGCAAGACCAACATTTGAGGGAGTGACCTACAGATGGGAACTAGTCTGGGTGACTTAGTTATCTTGTTAAATTCAAATCTGATCTGGAGGTTTAACCAATAGTGGCGACCAAATGAGTATGTATCAGGATGTCTCCCAAACCCGCCAAAAATTGTAATTAGATCTCTCAGAAACCATCTCCTGCATTTTCGGACATAAATATCGACACCCAGTTGTCTGCAAAATGTTCATGTTTTCGTGAAAAATAGTCGATTAAACATAGAAAATCTATATATCAGCAAATTATATTTACATACATTTTAATAAGGTAATATTTCTATATTTCTATGTTCCATTCTCTTTCTCTCTCAATTTGCCACCAAATTAGGAATAGACCTAACAAGTACAAGCGATATGACCATTTAGTGAAATCAAACTGTTTCTATGTGGGTCTTTTATATGATATGCCTACATCTCTAGCTATGCCCCGCCCATTCCCAGTTATATTCATGACGTCCCTGCTCGCGTAAGTTAATACCCTTGCTATCAGAATCCTTACCCACACCCACCACACCCACCATTGTTAAGCAAGGTTCTTCGTGGATAGAGATATGTAATGATTTAATGAGCTTAAATTTGTGCATCTCACTGTGTATTCGATATGTTTCGCGTAAGCGCAGTGACTCAGTCTACCACTCATTATCAACCGTCGCCATCTTGACAAACGCGGCTCCATACTACGGACTAAAGATCTCTTGAAACAGCTCCGGGTCAATAGAAATGACGGATATTGTAACAACGCGGAACGAACCGACTATGACACGTAGCATGATATGACCCTTTCACTCAATTTATTGACGTTTTCCAATTTAGAAATTACGATATATGCAGGACTTATGCAAGTCTATAGGCGAACGTGTGCGAGGTAATCTACTGGCATCCACGAAGATACAACCCAGTTCAAGGTTTTATATAATACCTAGATTTTGGATACATTGCATTGCTCGTAAAATCTCGCATATCTGTCTACGAGATTTCCAACACGTAGGCTGCGCGTTAATTCACTTCCATTACTCACGTCAATACATTACATCTTATTAGACCCTAATTACGCTTGTATCCGCTACCACAACGGTCAAACATACGAGGGCTAAGGTGGTCGTTACACCAGTTTACCCGCGCCAAATAGAGCTACAATCTTTAGTATGGCAAATTTGCAACGTTCTGTCACTATTACGGGCAGCTTTTTTCTAGAGGAATCCAGCTTATCGATAAATCATATGACATCATAATCAATAACGTGATGTGTAGGATGACGTCATAATGAATTATGTCGTGAATAACGAGATTTAGTCCGTCATAAACTCTTAATAGTCCGCCAAATTGTTCAAATTGTATGTTTTACTATTCAATTATGTTGAATAATTTGAAACTAATTTGACTGGCTGCTGTTGCTAATTAGTTTCAAAATATTTAACAGCCTACCTGTGTAGTCCTCTGAAAATGATATTCAGACGGTGCAGGGATCGATTGATCCCGACACTGTCAAAGCGTGGGTGTAGCTGAGCCAGAGCTGCTTAATCATAGCTAAAACTGGATGCCTCCATTGTGTATAGCCATCGTTTACAATAGATTCGATCTCATGTTATCGGTATTTCTGTGTGTGGGACCTCTTGAAGTTGCAAAAATCTATTGCTGCAATTCCCTAATTCAACCATTAATTAAGCGGCAACGGATGTTTGGCGTTTAAGTCCTGTTTCGCTACATACAGTTCATGGATCCACTGCTGTGAGTTAAGTTCCGGCCACAGAGATCCCATTAATATGAGATGGCATCTACTGCAAACTGCGATCGTTGCCCATTATATAGTCCATTAGAATCTGTGAAATAATTGATATTTAGTTAATTATAAAGATTCCTTTTCAGACATAAATACTAAAATGGTTTCGACATATGCGGTTGCAAAGCCCAATGGAGGGATCACTCAAGCATCTGATGTCATACTCAAATATTCCACTTATTAGCTGACGTCACAATCAAAGTGACGTAAGGCCATCACGAACATGGAAAAGGTCCGTAAATAAAATGGCGGAGTTGTATGCCTTTTTGTTGAATTTACAAATTAATAAACATTTTGTTGAATGTTTTGAAACTAAATTATCTGGAAGTTGCTAATACCATAAGCAGCAACAGCCCTCGGTAAAATTAGTTTCGAAAATATTCACCAGCTTGCTCGTATTGGTTAGCTTAAAATTGCGATTCGGAGAATTCAGGTTTCAAAATGTTAAAATCGATTCAGAACACATATAAAGTGGGACGAGTTAGCTTAGTTAGAAATGGGCGTGGTATACCGAGTACCCAGAAATGAACAGTGAGTTTCAAAATAGGAGATTGGGGGAAAACTTGGTTTTAACTCCGCTTGTAACAATGGCGCCTCCAAGCTTCATAATGCTACTTGTATCAACTAACCATGTAATGGTCTCAATTTGTCAACAAATTTTAATATTTCCCAATTGGATGTCCATTTACAGGCCAAGAGAATACGGTTGTTTTTGTAAATTTACCACTGGAATTTG
Organism: Chaetoderma sp. LZ-2023a; assembly: GCA_034401795.1. Classification (NCBI taxonomy): domain Eukaryota; kingdom Metazoa; phylum Mollusca; class Caudofoveata; order Chaetodermatida; family Chaetodermatidae; genus Chaetoderma; species Chaetoderma sp. LZ-2023a. The sequence goes on along the minus strand of CM067373.1, from coordinate 164,364,553 downwards.
CAAATGGATATTTATTACGACTACTTCAGAGACTGGTTTGGGCCGGCTACACCATTAACACTTTAGTGACTAAATTTATTCCTGAAAATTTAAATATTTGCTGTTTGAATGTCCATTTGCATGCCAAGAGAAGACTAATTTTTGAAAATTTACAACTGAAATGACTGGCCCGATAACCGGGCCAGTCATTCCAGTTGTAAATTTTCACAAATTAGTCTTCTCTTGGCCTGCAAATGGACATGCCTCAAGACCAATGCAGATGCTGTTTTGGTCGACTTGCTCATTAAAGGGTTAAGTTGACATAGGGAGTTTAAGAAAGTTATATTGTAGAATATGTTTAACCCATGCAGGGGCGCCGGAAGAGGGGAGGGGGATGCTGTCGGGGCTGCAACGCCACCATTTTTATGAGTGTGGGAGCAGAGCCCCCTCTTTAAAATGATATCGTACTGTAAAAAACATACATGTGCTTCTTTATTCAACAGAACGCAGGAAACGGCTTCTCAGAGCATCAAATTTTCACAATATTTGTTGGGGATCCCGGCCCCTCATATTATTTAAAGTAACCCTTTAAAATTTGATTAACACTGCACAAACCTGACTTAGGTGTGTCTATCCATCTGCAACCCCAACCTGACCGTCAATACCACGATCAATTGGTAGTGAAATATAAATAAATCTATAACGTGAAAGCTGAATCTAAGTGCTTCTTTATTACTCAGAACGCAGGAAATGGCTTCTCAGGTCATCTAGTTTTCAAATTAGGGTCAACCCCCCATTTTTAATGACATTCCGCCGCCCCTGCCATTCATGCCGAAGCCGGGCAAAATGTCCTCCGCAGTTCTTCTGAGTAATATCCATTTTCTGGCCAAAAGAAGACTATTTTTGAAAATGTACCACTGGAATGGCTGGATCGATAAAGAGAGAAACGTTCCCAGATATAAATAAATTTAGAAACAAGTTTTGTAGTTTTGTTGTAATATAACAGTGTTCGTGTATTATTATTGATTTGCTGCATACTGTCGTCGGGTAACGGGAAGGTTTACCCAACCCGGAACCAGTAAATGCTGCCCTGTCGGCCTATACTATAGCTAGCCCTATAGATGGCAATACGAACACGCAATCGGAAAAAAGTCAAAGGGACAATTTACTTCTTCTGCACATGCGCCGGACCACTGGGAGTACCTCGTAGTAGACAGGTTTTCTCATAAGGCAAGACAATGGCCACGTTCGCGCGATGCCAGTGACTGGGTGGACCTTGTTGGGTTGTACATACTATCTTTGCACGACTTCCTCCTCGTATCTCTGCCGATGATCACAATGCCACCAATAGTGTTAGGTATCGATAGAAAGGCAAGGATTATAACCGTTTGATTGGCTGCAGGCGCTTCCGAGACGCTGCCAATTCGTCAAGACATAATGAGATGCAGAGGCAACTTGTATAAAAGGAGTCGATTCTGCCACAAAAGACACGAAGAGACGACCCGCGATTAGATTTAGCGCTGCAAGTTTGCCAACGACTCCTGTCAACAGTCTTCTTGCTCCACTCCACTGGTCCCACCAGTGAGACCGATAGAAATTTCCACTGACCACTCGCCGAGATCGCCATCTACATAGCCACCAGCGCTCGATCGTTTTTGAACAGCCAATGTTCAGAGGGCAAATCAACACCCTAAATTGTTCCACCATCTCCTCTGCGACCTCTCCGCTTAAAATTTGTATTTGGAGCTTCGCGCTTCCGCTCGCTGTAGGAAAAACAGAAAATATGTGGCTTCATGGACGAACCTGCATATGTCTTCCTCGAAATCTTGTGACCGCTTCTGGATCTCTTCGCCATTTATCTCTCGCGGATGAAGAACGAACTTTAAGCTTGATACTTGTCTCTAACCAAATTCCACCTCCTGTTTTACTTGTGCTTGCTTCGCGCCTCCATATGAAGGACTTTTGACGGAACATCCCCACGGAACTACACTTTTTACCACTTGAACTATAACGGTTGCGCCAGCACTCGAAATTTCTACCATGATGCCTCCTGCCTCTGAAATTCTGTGAACTTCATGTCCGCAAACGATTCTTCTACACCTGTTCCAAGGAACAATACAAACTATTCTGCCAGGAATTCCATGATAATCTTCACGGCATTGTGATCTCTGACCGCCGAGTACTGAGTCACCATGTGATGCTGTGCCTTGGGAATATATCTGCCAAGGCTGGCGCAAAGCCAGCGGTATTCGCAATAGCAAAACCTGGACCCTGTGTTTGTAAAAGACTGTGACGAACTTCTTCTACTTGAACCTAGTGAACTGTGTTAAATCTTAGTGCACTAACATCCAGAGTTTTATTCTTTGCAGATTTAGCGCTGTTGTTATTTCTGCCCAGTGTTTAACATCGAGCGAAGGCTCAATTTCCTTTTTATTGCAACGTATTTTTGTCCTGATTTATCTGATGAGATCGCCTTTCTTACCCGCCAAATTCGGACGACGATCTTGCGCTCTGCTCGACGTGAAGACATCTATTAGCGTCGTACGTGATGTCGCTCTGATATCGAGTAGGACATCCACCTTAGCCGCCACGTTTGCAGGTAGATTCCTCCGCGCTTTGTGTAGCATGAAGAAACACAATAGTGCTGTGATCGAAGACGCATATTTCCGCCAAAGGGCGTCTTTCAAAGTTAGGCCCATCGCATCTCACTTGGAACTTCCCCAAATGCACTTTTAACTGCCCTCCCCCCCCCCCCCCCCCCGCATAGGACAGCGACGACTGCTGCGTGATCCGAGTTTGTTCTAGCAGGCCTTCTTGAGTAGCAGACAATTCATAGGTGACGGAAAGCTGAGCCTCTGGCTTGGCGCATTCCTCAGCTCACCATTTTCCACTCTTTCTTGGGTACCGTTTCCCCTTGACTGTTGCGAACTATCTTAACTCCGTGACTTACTCGTGTTGCTGAGACGCTCCCCGTGGATGTACTCTCCTCAGGAATTACTTCTTTTATCTTTTTTACATACTTAGCAATTTGCGCTCAAACCCCTCCACCTTTTTTCCACCCCGTTAGAGAAGCCCAGGGATGGGGTAATAGTAATATGTAATAGTAATAGCAATAGGTTATTACAGCGATTTCCATGTAATAGTAATAGTAATAGAAATAGATCATTAATTTTACAATGTAATAGTAATAGATTGAATCCTCAGCATACAAGCCACAAAATTTCTGCTTCCAGTTATTTTTAATATATGCTACAGACAGAATGACACAGCCAAACAGGTATCTGTTGTTTAACTGTTTAATTCTGAAGGTTTCTCTGTGTATTAAACTGTTGTTCTTGTAAGACAACAAAGGTTTGAAGAAAGACCTTAGGCAGCAACAGCTTCCAATCAGATTGGTTTCAAAATATTCAATATAATATTTCTTGATAGCTGATTCAGTCATTTCAGTGGGAAGATTTCAAAAATTGCCTTCTGAGGAGATAGAAAATTTCTTGACCAAATTTGTCCATTAAAGGGTTATAGTGCAATTTGGACAAATTCATGTTTATATTTTAGCATTTGGAATTATTTTAGTCTTAAGCTTTTTACAATAATGAATTCTTGCACACTATCTGTAACACCTGTTAAACATGTAACAGAATAAATTATTGTTGCTATGACTTTCAGTCAAGTGGTTCATAAAATGATATAACATCATTTCATCCATTACGGGAACTAGCTTCATCGGGGTATAGGGTAACACCGGTTCAGCATGGGGTAACACCGGTTCACCGGTATTGAATCTTATACTCCATAGTTTCAGGATCAACAGGTTAACTTTTCACCGATGAAACACTCTTTCTATTAATTTTCAAGCAACCATATAGGAAATTTGTGGAATATCTTGAAACTAATTTGTCTATAAACTGGTGCTTTCTAAGGCAGCAACTGCTTCATTACAAATTAATTTCAGAGTACTAAACATAATATTTGTTACAGAATAAAAAATATGGGTTATCTGGTTTGCGAGAGTTCATTCTTAAATAACATTTAAAATTGTAAATGGCCATTAGGTAGATAAATAAACTAATTACACATGGCTGGGAAAAGGTGAATAGTCTACTAACACCTTTGCTTTCAATAGATCTCATTATATCTTACATCATGGTTAAAGGCTTAATTCCAGTCAAATTAACTCCCAGCATGGTGTCTGGGGAACAGAGATTGTGTCTATAACTAATATATTTACATGTACTTTTGAAATATCAGTGGGCTAATAATTGTATATGCTTTATTAACCAACGTTCAAGTTCCATTAAAAATTGATTTTGTTGTAAGTTGTTTTTCTATATACATCATCTACTTTCAGCAACACAAATTTTTTGATATTCTGTGGTCTTCCTGATCTTGTAGAATATAAAATGTTGTGATTTGCCCAGAGAGTTAAACGGGTTAAAATCATTCAAGCATAGTCTACTATGTCTACTATGTGACCACGGCTGAGGAAGAGTGCTATTCACTAACATTGTATCAGTAAATAAAACATGTATGGTAAACTGGGGGGGGGGAATATAGGTAAGAATCTACGCTCATTACTCTTATCATTAACCCATGTACCAACTTGTTTATGATGTTAGAAACAATCAGTTGAATATGTTGAAATCAATTTGCCTGGAAGACATTACTGCCTGCAGCAACGCCCTTCAGTCCAGATATTTTCGAAATATTCGAAAGCTGTCGTATTTGGTTTCAATGAAATTGAGATAAAGGGGCTTCATCAGTGAAAGGGTTAATATCCAAATATCTGACTTGTTTTCATTTGCATACATGTATGTAGGAGTGCATGAGCATGAGTGATACCTATGATTCAAATGTAATAGTAATAGTAAACGATATGAGAGTAATAGTAATAGTAATAGTAATAGATCAAATCTGGAGTAATTGTAATAGTAATAGTAGGAATTGAAAGTAATAGTAGTAGTAATAGTAATAGTAATAGTAATAGATGCAATGTAATTGACCCCGTCATTAGGCGGCAGTTAGCGGACTTAGGAGCTTAATACCAACAACCTTTCACGACAATTTAACACCTTATAGACGAAAAGGGCGATAATGACCACTAGTGACGAATCGACTGCTGGGAGAATTTCCACTTCCTCTCCCCCCCCCCCCCCCGCACAAGCTTAGTCTCCCTCTCTTTCACGGCTCTCTTAAGCCAGCGCCCAAGAGACAGCTATGTACCACTCGAACAGGCCCTCCCACCTCTCGAGCGACAATCAAGTAAAAATGAAATTACAACTGACGACAAGGTCACAAATTGCTCCTCCCACCACCTTGTTTGCGCACTTTCGGCCAACTAAAAACACCACGCATGAGACCTCGAAGCTGGATTAAACCCTCTCGCAATTTCTCTCTCTACCCCATCCCCACTCTTTGGCACATTAGCACCCTGAAAGAATCACTTAACCTAGACACAGATAGGAAAGATAAAAAGAACCCACCTACCATAAAAGAGCCACCTGCGGCACTTTCCACCTTTATACGTACCTCAAGCACACCGTATATCGACCTCCACCCCACCCCTCCCCCGCTCCGACCAGCAAATATTTGAATGGAGCTTCGAAGGATCGCCCATGGGATGGCGTCACAAGCGACGAGAACGAGCGTGAACTACCAAGAACTAGCTATGGAGAATCTCAAACCAGCTAACCAGGCGATGTCGGATCATCGACTGGCTGACCCAGAACTCAAGGGATACATGGACTTTTGTGATGACCGGATACCCGGCCCCTGGTCAGGGCATAAGTATAGCTTGCCCTGTCAACTATGTCTCTTCTTGACCATAGGTCCTCTATGAGGCAACTCAGATGTATCTCTATGAGACTAAAATAAACAGGCTCCGGAGATTCGTCTATTCAAATTTGTATCATTCATTCTGTTAGCATCCATTATCCAGGAGCCTTCTGTGACACTCAGAACAGGTTAAGGCTATTGTCTAACATAGCCCTTCTCATATGAATTTGATTGGGTGCATATCATGGATCAGCAAATATGTCAATAATTATTTTCAATATGAGGGTGCTCTATCTTCTTTGGCAGGTTTGGGGCACTTGATAGCAAAGTCTTCCAGATTGTGCTCCACTGGCGCACCATACAGTTCAGGTCTTTTGATTGCTGCCTCCACTTATTTGGTTTTTAGTCATTCATATTTGCAACCACCTCTTGAGGTATGGGCACATGCATGACAGACCCTTGAATGATGTTGCGCACATTCTTAGCGAACCTCTCAATTCATTCCTACCGACACGTTTGGTATCGAGACCTGAGAATTGAGATCTTCCCTGAAGCGTGGTCATGCTGGCTCTTGGAGGGTGGTTCTTCAGATCTTGCTCAGAATCCATCTTTGAGGTGCTTTGATGTAGATACTCACATTTTTGTATATTGACATTATTGCTTCATTTTTTTCTCAGCTTGTATGGATATTCTTACACTGTTAATATTAAGGCACTGGTTTTTTCAAGCTCTTTTCTGCTGATCGATATTGAGTGTTGCCTTTATTTGTCTGATTCATGCATCTACCTCCTGAAGCTTGAACACGCTGGCTCCCGAGGGTTGTTGCAGATCTTCTTCCTACAACCTACCTGCATCTACCTCCTGAAGCTTGGTCACTCTGGCTCTCGAGGGATGTTGCATATTCTAAACTAACCCCTGAATATTCTAAACTCCTATTTGACTCTAGATGTGGCTGCTATATGATGAAAGTATCGACTGTTTATTTCTTTCCTCTACTCTACCTTCCATAAAACTACAACCTCGAGTTTTTCACAAGTAGCCTCCGCCGATTTTTAAAAACAGTGTCTTAGTTCCCGTGAAAAAATAGCATAACGGGGAAGAGTGTTGTGCTGCTGCATCACCACGCTACACTCATATCTGAGCATCGGTGAGAACAGCCAGAAATAACCGAGTGCTGGCGGAAAATCGACGGGAAGCATCCTTGGAGACAGACTGATTCCAGCTGGCCACAGGAAAGGACGTTCGATCCGCGACGTCCTGGCCTCTAAGGTTAGTTAGTCATTGATGCATTGATATATTACATATTAAATTGTATACCTGAAGGCACCACACTACCGTAACACTTTAGGGACGAATGCCCATGTATAAATAGGGAGCTTTGGCATGATGTATCTACGCATAGAGATCGAAAATATATTTTTAGCATTGCTGCACTCATGGCTTTCTGTATGTTATCTACGATAGTGGTTGGTGTATATGTAGATGTAGCAATTTTCAATATATAAGACTCTTCAGAATTGGTTGATTAAAGATTTGAATTCTGAAACCGGGTTTGAATTTCGAATCCGAAGTTTGAATTTGGAAGTCGAGGTTTGAATTTCGAATTTTGAATTTCGAATGAGCCTTCTGTGGTTTCGTAGTTATCACACTTTTTCTAACCTTGCCTCTGTTTTTTTCGGAAACAGTATTGACATGGTATTGCTAAAGGGGCAACTGCACCAAAACTAATAACACCTTTATTAAGGATACATTTGGTATTCGTTACAGGATTACCTCTTATATAGATGAATCGAAATGTGCACTTATTATAATTTTTCCATCGAGATAATTGAGTCATTTTCTTCTTTTATCAAATGCTTAATATGTTATGTATGTTTCCTGTGTATGCCTAATAACCAAATAAAGTTTATTCCACTGGCTAATGGAGTACGGACGTTCTGAGACTTGTGAGGTAACATGCATATATTTCCAATCGGTTCAATCGATTACTTAAATCCATTCTGCATATAGGATCACGTCGAAAACTTGAACTTTAAGAGGCCAGTTCGTGCACGCATCAGTTTATTTATTGTTGAAGTAGATAGCGGATACTAGATCTGCCACTGTCACTCTCGATGTTGGTGTTGTTGCTTCAACAGGCAGTACCGTTTGGAAATTGGTCAAGGAGAAGTAGTACTGACGAAGTATTCTCTCTGTTGAGTAGACACACTGATACATATGCGATCTTGCGTGAGCAGATGTGACAATCGATTCATAAGGAATTTGATAGGCATGCAGCTGTCATCGATCCCGATTGTTCAGTATGCATGGCTAACTTAGGGCTGCAGATGCGCTGTAGTAGGTTCAGGTATTTATATAACATCACAGCTAGATGATGGCATATTGCCAAGAAATATAATGGTCTTCTGATCCACTGCTATACAGAAGAAACTCATGCTTTATGGTACCACGATTATATTTAATGCTATTGCGCTGCACGGTATAGCAGTTGGTCAGCAAGCACAGTCGTACTGGTAATGTGCGTATATCACGTGGAGTAGTGGTGGCCGAATCAATCACTATGTGGGCAGATGAGAAGTTCGTAGAATAGTTAATATGCAGATAGTGTAACGATGAGCATAGCTGTATCTGACTATTGAGCTCATCCAACTATAATTTGTTGACCTGCTTCCTGGTGAGAGTAATCTGGGCTCTCTTTACCGGTGGATGATCTAGAAAAACGTGGATAGACGGGAGATCGTACCTACCGAGTATTTTACGAAGGTCTGTAAAATAGCTGCTCTGATCAAATTCTTTCATAGCGGTTTGCCTCAAAACTACATGGAGGAGTACAGTTTCTTGTTTTGTGCAAATGTTAGTTTTAGGTTCTGCACATGTATACGCACTTCAATCTGAGGTGTGCCAAGCTGGAGATAGATGAGCTACCCAGTTCCGAGGGTTTGTAACAGCAGCTTATGATATGATTTGTCAAGGAGTCTCACTTCGGTTTTATATAGAATGAGCATGTCAATCCGACGTAGCAGAACTGGAAGGGCATGGACTTCTTTCTTTCTATCGTTTATTCCGTGAAGCTCCCATAAGAGAATAGATGGCACGTCTGGCTTTCTTGATATTTTCATCTGGTGTAGGGCGATCATTTATAAGTTGGTCACTTCCTTGTTTACTTAGGTGTGATGCACAGCCCGGTGCGGATATTTCCACATCACTTAAGAAGAATGGAGGCTTCTCATTACAATCGGAGAGAATGACGCATTTCTTTGGCTGGATTTCGCAAGATTGGTTAATGCTGTAATGTCTAGAGATGGCCAAGCGATTATGCAAGCTGTTTTCCCTATTTGCTATTAAGCTGACGTCGTCTGCACAGGTTGGTGCTGCACAATACACTGCTGCAATAATAGCTCCATTTCCTGAGGCATCTAAGGTGTCAAGCAGGTGATGGATGTACAACTTGTACACGCCTGTTTACAGAATTCCACCTTGTCTAATGCCTTGCATAAAGCGAATTGGATTGGAATACTAGCCATTCCATTTTACTTTGCTAATGGCATTCCTGTTGATATCTCTAATGAGGATCCATGCAACACCTTCCATACCCACGAAATAGAGTTTGTTCACAAAACTCGCATGGTTCAATCCATCGAATGCAGATTTGCCGTCGATAATGGAAACATATTTAGTGAGCTTCTTGCCTCGTGACTCAGCCCTGCACTTTTATCGTAGCAGAGAGATATCAGAACGCTAAATGACTCTGCGCTTGAGCATTTTCTTCAATATGTGAAGATTTAGCACCATCCCTAGAGTTTTGCAGATGATTGAGTTCACCGTTATCCCGCGATATAAGGAGGCTTGGTTTGGACGTCCCTTCATCTTGTCGACTGGTGTTAGCAGACCGACGTTAAAGACACCAGAAACGGGTATCGATGACCAATAGCACTGAGAATCAGAGTAACTAGTTAAATTGCTACAGCTCCACCCTGTCCCATGTGCTTCGCCAAGATACCGTCTGCGTCAACTGACCTGCCACTGTTCAATCACTTGACTGCATTCATCGCCTCAAGATAAGTGAATGAGATAAAGTCATCCATTTCAGAGAATAGGTCACTGTGTACTATCTCGTTAAATACCAATTCTGCCCTTCTCTAGTCGCCGCTTGCTGTACACATTGGAGTAGTGATCTGCTCAAAGATGAGTGCGACTCCTCTAAAATTTGCGTGGTCGGGAATGTAGTGTCCTGCACTCTGAGTTCTGCTATCCTGGGTGCTCTACTACTACATTACTTACGGATTAATTTGTAGAATAACTTCTTATCACTGATCTTAGCTTCAAGCGGGTTCTGCATGTCCGCATCATTCATAGCAGCCTGAAGCTTGCACGGAGCCGTAGCCGTGCTTTTGCCATCTGTCTATGAATGGTGGCTGGGTGATTGTGATCACTTGGTCTATCACAAATCTTCCTGTGGTTGAATGACATTTTACTTTCTGCCAATGTAATTGCAAAGCACCATTCCGTAGCCTATGTGATATCTTTTGTTATCTCGCCTTCACGAAGTGCGACGAGATATTGAAAGAGTCGTTGTCGTCGTCGTCGTCGTCGTCGTCGTCGTCGTTGTGGCAGACTTCGTGACGACGAGGATGTTGATAATTGTTTCTCCGATACTCCGTCAGGGTGGATATCGCCATCGTCTTCGAAATGAACATCAAGTATAATTAATCGGATATTGTACATTGATAATTCAGCCATGAAGACAATAACGTCATACTTTCAGCTTTGTTGTCGTTAATCGTGATTCAATCAAATCTGGAAATTGATTGCTGTTTGTCATACGCCTTTAGTATTAATTACATAAATCAATTTCTGTTTTAATTCAGTTACAATACCTGTCATTCGAAAATGATATGGCCTTGACATTTACTTCCTTTTTACTATGCATACTAGATTTATTATCCTGGTATATAGCTGTTTGAAGAATCTGACAATTTCAGCCATTCCAGTTTTCCATTAACAATATTAATCAATGATAATGGTTGATTAATCACTATTTATGATAAGTGCGATCCACATCAAAAGAAAGCCAACAGCTTAAAAAATATTAACCCTACATCCGGAGAAATTGATATATCGCAAAGATCCGACGCAATGAAGTCTGGTCTTAATTAACCACTTAATCCTCAAATCTGTTTTTGAAAATTTCAATTTCCTCATGGAAAATGTTCATTTGCAGAAGGCTATTGTTGAAAATATAGCGCTGGTATGACTGTCTTGGCTATCGAGCCAGCCATTCCAACGATACATTTTCTAAAATAGTCTTCCTTGTTCTGCAAATAGGCATTCTCAAGGCCAGCACAGAAGCCGTTTTACCAGCCTGGGTGTTAAGCAAATAGTACCAGTGTCTTAAATTTGTGTTTGCTCGAAAATATACCTATTAACATACTATGCATTGCTAATATATTATATCCCTGCAAAATGCACAATTTAATAGTAATTATTGTGAAACATAGAACCGAAATTTGCTTTCCTGTGACAGAGTCATAAAAATATTTTACCGTTATTACAGCTCCAATTTCAGATCAGTCTTGGCATATTATGGTTATATCTTCTTCTTCTTCTTCTTCTCCTCCTTCTTCTTCTTCTTCTTCTTCTTCCTGGCTATCTTTGTGGTTCCTGCATCAAAATCAGACATTGTAGTTCGATGCTTGTTTGCAATGCCAACATGCCTTAATTACATATATCAAGCATTGTTTTATTACACTTACTGTATCACCACTCGATAATGATATTAGCTTTGACAATTATTATGCTCACTTGGCACCGATGCTTTGGGGATCTTCTGCATTTGTCGCAGGTTTATGAATCTAATAATTCCAGCCAGTCTCTCTTTCCCATTATCAGTAAAAGCATGACTGCATTCTCATCTTCATTCATCACAATAACAATGGACTTTGGCTAATAGCTATATTCCTATATACACTAAGTGCTATCCACTTACAAATGAACAACATTGGCTATGAAACGCGTCCAATGCCATGTCGATAAAATTTATTTTATGGCAAGGATCTGATTCGATGAAGATTAATATTTCTCGTGAATGTAATATTGTTGCAAACTGATAACTTACAATTGATGTATCCATTTCTAACTATGCCCCGCCAATTTCTAGCTTAGCTCCGACCATTTCTTAAGTGTGCTGGAATCATTTTATATACTTTGCATCCTGAATTCCCAGAATTCAAATTTCAATGTAACTGTACAGGTAAGCTATTGGATATTTTGAAATCAATTTGACAGGGTGATCAACGGCGTCCAGTCAATTTGACAGGGTGATCGACTGTGTCCAGTCAAACTAGTTTTAAAATATTCAACAAAATAATTTTAAAATGAAATGTACATTTCTAAAGAACAAAAAACAAATCGTACACTTGTCAGACTCTGCGAACCGCATGATGGAGTTATAATACGCCATTATGATTGTGACGTCAGCCTGCACGTGACGTATGTAAGTGACATATTTAGAGACAAAATGATTATACTTTTCAATGTCAAGGAGATGGCATGTGGTATAAAGTGATAGGAAAAGAAATTGTGATTTTATTTGTTTAATGGAAATTGTTCAACATCCGTAAGAGTTTACAGCAGCCATCTTTTCAAAATCAACTCGCGATATGGTAAACGAATCTGGATATGGCCGCAGATAATTCGTCAATGGACTTGATAGTATTAAACCTTGATAAAGCAAGCTATTCCTTCAGTGGTTTGCAATGGTTCATATCAGAGTTGTCCTTTGCTCGTCGCCTATTAACCTACATTATATTTCTCTGAGAAAAGCGGAAATGGAATATCGAGATCGGGTATACATTCCATTACGAGTGCTGGTGATTTGATTCTCTGTTGAGAATAACTGGGCATACCTTCCCTCGCAATCAATATGAGGGAACTCTTGTATGGTAGTGGTCAAGTTATGTGAACACAAAACTCGCAGTCGGACCAGGTCATGTCTGGCTAAAACAATATTTCTATTTGGAGCAAAACCATTTAGGTAGCACTACTGGTCATTATGTCGCTAGCGTCAGTCCGTCGCTCAGCAATTTCTAAATTTGAGTCTACTGAAGATTCCCCCATGGATACTCATGCGAACACCTCAAATAGTATTATGGCCGCCCATTGGTTGCTAAACTTCGATGAACGTCACACTGTCGTGCATGTAGTGTAAGAAAGAGGAAGAGTCTCTGGTAACGATCGGACAGCAGCAGACAATAAAGGAAACCTTGACGAATACATAACCTAGTTAGATGACGGTTCCTTCAATTGTATTGAACCACCCAATCGTCTTGTACCAATGGATGTACTGACACTTCTTAAAAGGATGTTAGTGATAGGTGATAGGATATTTTTCCTTTCAATAGCTACTAATGCAAAACCACCAATATATCGATGCGCGGGACATGATCCATGCCCAGGTAACATAGCCAGTGGTTCAAAAGAGCAATCCGATTACGAAGCGTACTGTTGTTGCCTGAACCTGGCATATCAATAATTAGGAAGCGAATTTCAATTCTTCTGGTTTCTATTTGAGTTGAAATTTGACCAAATAAGAGAATGAGATGTTTTAATACTCAGCTTAATTCTAATCATTCTGCCATCACTTTTCTACACTAGGCTATCTCTAAATTAACTATTTATGAACTGGAAGGGGATATTACATCATTTAAACCATCATGTGCGGATTCCTAAAATAGGGATGCAACAACGTAGAACAGGAGTTTTTTTCAATACTCTAAATAGATACGATTTCACTTAACCATAATGTGTTAAATTATAGACGATTGATATCAAGTCTCTACTTGAGTGATTAGTTACAACTAAGGAATATGTTCGAAATTCCTTATTTTCTTCAGATACCGTCTACCAATTGAATCGTGCCTATACATGTACGTCTTGGCAGACGTACGCTACCTAGGGAATAATAACCTAATTAGATAATGAATAGGTCTTTCCTACAAAGGCTTAGCCAACAAGGCAACTCAAAGCGATATTAGCCCTCCGCTATTTTGCCAATACATCACATGCACGCACGCACGCACGCACGCACGCACGCACGCACGCACGCACGCACGCACGCACGCACGCACGCACGCACGCACGCACGCACGCACGCACGCACGCACACACACGCACATATACACACACGGCCACTCCCTCACCCAATCCCAAGTTGATAATTGATGAAACTACATCCATGGATGCGAGAAAACCACCTTATTACAAAGTATGGTCATTAACACGGTTACCGGATTGGGACGGTACTGAGACAATACCGAGACGTATTAGCCCTGTATTAGCCCAGTGCCGGCCCAATAACCTGCATTATCAGAGTTAAGACATGAGTTTATTCAGTCATAAAGAACCACCTTCATCTGACCCACGATGCATGTGGTCTCTTGATTGAGTTCTATTTTATGGTCGCAAGATTACATATAACTTCTCAATGTATTCAATAAAGTAACGCATCATGCCTCTGTATTCCTGCTCAATGAAATGTCACGATGCATGTGTAATCCACATTATCTACACACTCCCGTCTATACATGAAGGAGATTAACCCTTTGATGCTCATAGGCCACAGACATTTTAATTTGTTCTAATATAAGACATGGTTGGTTCAATATTTTGAAACTAATACGACTGGGATCTGTTGCTGCCAATGGCAGTAACAGATTCCAGTCGAATTAGTACCAAAATATGCAACAGCCTTCCTGCATATTTCTGTCTTGAAATTGAGATATTGGAATTTCAATGGTCATACGGTTAAATTTTCAAACCACTCTATCTCACGTTGTGACAAGTACTAAGTACATCAACGGAAATGCTAAAAGCACTAGGAGATTAACTCAGGCGTAGTGGTAGTGTTGGGTGGGAGAGGTCGATGAATTCAAGAATAAAAATGAAAAAAATCTGTAAAAAGAAAACCGCAGCCAATCCTTGTCTCTTAACATGTATATCATATACCGTGAATGTATGCTTCCTGTCGCTTATAGATATGCCGCTTTTATTACAGAATTCATGACGCTGGGTTCCACGCTCAATGGTGTCATTGTGAGTGATTCCGGCATTGCTCAGTACCTTTGCGATTTAGAAGCCCAAGTTTCTTGTCTCCAAAACTAAAGTAAATTTTATTTCACCAAAAGCAATGGCGAATATGGCATGTATTTCTTGGCATTTAGATACAAATCTACGTAGTTGCGAGTGTCCGTGCGTGCGTGCCTGCTAGCGTGCATGCTTGCGTGCGTGCGTATGCGTGTGAAATTTGAGTGCGTGAGTTCGTGTGTGAGTGCGTGCGTTCCTGTGAGTGATGTCAATGGTACACATTCAAGCAGGTGTTGAATCACATTTGTATTCGATTCTATATGGAAATCACCCCTCTCTACCGCCATCCCGCTCGAGCCTTCAAGTATTAGTCAATACATAAAGCATCTTTAATCCAAACATAATCTCCTCGCTTCATCACTTTTCTTATCTGAACGTTAAAGTCAGGTTCCGTTTGACGAATAAATTGGATAGCAGAGGAGATCTGCGGGAAGCTGTGTATAGGGAATTGAGACTACAAAGTTTCCTCTCCTGGTTCATTATCGACGCCTGTATAACGATTCATTTTATGCTACTACCAGTATTAATTTTTAGCATTGCTATTAACCGGATGCTTCATAATTATTCTAAGACAATCTCCTTGAAAGTTGTTGCTGCCATAAACAGCAGCAACTTTCATTCGTATTGTTTTGGAATATTAAGCAGGTGCGATTTTTAGCCTCACTTAAAGCAGGTTTGTGAGTATTTACAATACGAAGTGAGCGTGAAGTGTGCGCGGCATTCATCACGCCATCAAGCTCTGTCTGTAGAGCACTATGAGCCGTCATTCAGCTAAGTGCCGCTGCATGTTCATTGCATTCACCTAGAGGACACTAAGCGAAATTCCTTTGACCAAATTTCGATACATTAATCAGGAGATTAATTCTAGATATTCTTTTTAGCATTTCATGTGGGTTTTTCTACTCTGATCAAAACTGAAGACGATCCGAATTTGGACAAATTGAGTTGTGCAACTCTTTTAGTCATTTTTGCGAACTTGTGAACGATAACAAAATAGTCTGTATTAACGCGTGTAATCTTCGCGCTGGTTGGCTCTCCACCAAACATCATCTGACATAAAATGAAATGGTTCAGCAGTGACCGTGACAACTTTTACTGTGAGCCAATAAAGTCACGTAAATGAGTTGGTTGCGGATCATTTTTGCGCAGTCGGAAAAATGAAAGGAGCAGATCATTTGGTAGAACGATGAGGTAAGACTATTATGAGACGACGTCATTACGGAATGATGTAGTCATCTAAAACTGTGGCGTCTCTAGAAACTTTTCTAGTAATCTTTAGTTGGAAAAGGTTTCATTCAGCCTTTATTATCGAGATTCATAATTTATGAAATAACAGTGACTGCATGAATTAATGAACAGTTGTATAATCATAATCGTAGAATAGACCTTCTCTGCGTGAACACCAGCCACGCACGGACGCTTATTGCGAGTCATGGGGAATAATAGATCTATAGGTTTATGTGTAATGTACCCAAAATCTGACCGGCTCAGCAGATATCTAACTCTACGACAAATCAGACTAGTGCAGGAAACGTGGATTCTAATAAAGGATGATCTCAAGAAGACGGGATTAATTATATTTTCCAGGTAAGGATTGAAAACAATTTGCAATGACCAAAATTTGTCAAGAAAATAAAAATGTGCTTATTGAATGTCAATTTGCAGCCAAAAATGCTCTTTTGACAAGTTACCACTCGAATGATTAAACCACGCGTTCTAATGGTTAATTTTCAAGTAGACTGGCTACCGGGAAATGGGCAATGTACACGATCACCGCAGTAGTCCTGTGGTCCGTCTTGACGATGAAAGGGTTGATTACAATTACAGGTACGGTATTGTGAGAATGCACCATTCCAGAGGATCCATCTATCAATCTGACGTCACATGACGTCATGTAATAAGCGAATACGTCATAAATGATTCTATGTGGCCAGTCTTTAAATCTTAATAGTCCGACATGTTGTACGAATTGTATGTCTCTACTATTTAATAAACATGCTGTTTAATATTTTGAAACTAATTTGACTAGACGCTGTTGCTGCCATAGGCAGCAACAACGCACAGTTAAATTAGTTCCAAAATATTCAATAGCTTACAGGTATAGTTTTCTGGAAATTGATAGTCAGGGAGATCAGAGATCGATCGAGCGAGGTGTGGGTGGAGCTTAGCTAGAGATGAGCGGGGCATAGATAAAAATGAGAAGGTCCCTTACCAATAAAAAATAATAACAGTTGCGAGTAAGCTACGAGAGCGGTTCAACCACAGACATTAAGCTATAGACGGCTCATACCCACGTATATAAATTCATCCCAACTCACGCAACACGCGGAGAGCACTTAACTAGAAATGGAAGGGGCATCGCTAGAAATGTATCCCTCTATTGCTAGGAGGAGTGTACAATATATAACGTACCTTTCTTTGAACTAGCAATTGGTGAATCCGGTCTGTCGCTCACGTATTTGAGGTCATAATCAACTACGTCGCATGTAGGCTGATGTTACAATAAAAATTCACGGAAAATACTCCATCATGATGCAGGAACAATACGACATTGTTATAGAGAAGCTATGTACAATATTTCAAAAAAATAATTAATAATATAATATAAGTATCGTTATTAAAATGTGTGCGATCATATTTCACGGCATCGCTATCCTTATTGTTATCGCTGTGTTCTGGTTGCGCAACATGGATAGCAGCGACAATACTAGAGCCAAGCCAGTCACTAACGAACGCCGTGTGGTCTGTGAGAAGCCATGCCCTGCTCTAAACATCATAATTTTAGTCTTACGGAGAACATTGAGACATCCTGACTGAGCCCATCCATAACCCCCGCCCGAGAACCCCGGACGATTCATACCAAGAGTCGTTGCCTTCTTCGTATGGCGTACGCTATACGGCAAGAAGCACCAATCCTCACCAAGAACCGTCAGCAACCCCCAACCGAGAATCATGGATATGTCCAGTCAGGATGTTCGAACTTTGTTGCCAGAGGCTGGCGGTGGTCCAAGGCGTGTGGGGAGGACCTCCTACTCTCACCCAAAGCTGAATGCGATCGCTATGTGGTGGCTTATCTGTAGTGGTAATGGTATAGCAGCAGCAGCAGCAGCAGCAGCAGCAGCAGCAGCAGCAGCAGCAGTAGTAGTAGCAGCAGCAGCAGCAGCAGCAGCAGCAGCAGCAGTAGTAGTAGTAGTAGTAGTAGTAGTAGTAGTAGTAGTAGTAGTAGTGGTGGTGGTGGTGGTGGTGGTGGTGGCAGTACTATCTGTAGCAGCGGCTGCAGCCATAGCTTCTGTGTGAACGAAGCGTTTCATCATACTACCTTTAAATTATTCATGTTTTGGGGTATATACGGATATGTATAATGCACTGGCTGGGCATTTACGGCACACTTTGGTTGTACACATGCCTGCAGTCCAACACGTTAAATGTTGGGGCACTCGCTGTGCATAGGTCAGGGCTTTCTATGAGGTAATTGGGTCTCATGTCTTAGACTATTTTCTCGTTGCATCACACGTTCTCTTAGGCGCTCACTCGCACGTAGGCCGCACGTACCATCTCCCTTTGGTGTTCATTTGTTTTTTCTGAATCGTTGCATTATGGCGTCCACAAATTTACACAGTGCTATTTGATATTTCTGTGTCTGACTGTTAAATAGCTGGTTCATCTTAATTATGTTTGGGCGTACTCCGAAGTATTTGTCAAGGTAAATTTTCCCCTCAGTGTTTAAGGCAGGGCATTCAAAACAGGTAATGGAACTCATCACCAAGACTGTTTTCCTGGCATATTGTACAGAGTCTTGCATGCCTCGGGAGGATCCCGTCACTTCTTCCCTGTTCTATCGGTAATTTATGGTTACTAATTCTAAACTTACACAGTAGCGTCCATAATTTTATGGGGAGAGAGGTAAGATAATGTTCTTGTTTTAGATCGTCCTTGAAAATTGTCACAAAGTCTTTGCTTTACGGGAGCATTTAGCCATTCTATATTGCAAGAGGTTTGGCGTAGCCATATGTTAGTTAAGCCAGCGTAATCTAGTCTTTTTTTAAATGTATAGAATGCACGGCCATCTGAACTCATTTTCTTTATATATAGTCCAGTCAAAATAAGGTTTGACCCACCACTAATTGCAACAGAAACGAAACCACTTTTAATTTTTTCCTTTATGGTGTAGAAATGATATCTTAAAAATCTAGTAAAATCTTTTGAGTGGAACATGTTAAATTCAAGATGGATGCCAAGATGGCCGCCAATCGAATATAATAAAGCGTGTATCACGATAACGGTCCATTTTAGACCACATAAATGTGTTACAAACAGATAGAAATATGCGACCAATCTACCAGAGAAAAATGTCGTTATCACAATATTCCCACTCTATGACGTCATAGTCAAATATGGCCACCAGTCTAAATAATAGGTGCCACTAAAATTCGATGTTTGAAATGATTTCTACATTCATTTAATTTTCATTTTCATCCAGGTCATCATTTGACATGTTTTGACAAATGCTCCTGCACCCAGAACGAACAGACGAAAAATCAAGTCCATGCCGACGACATCCACATTGCATAGTACCACAGCCCGATCGGCAGGTGCATCTCACAAGTTCAAGCAGGAACTGCGGGGTAGGATCCAAGTCAGACTGTACTGGTATCATTTTATCTTCTGAAATCTTTCAGCCCCATTCTTCAGCATTCAAGACATTCCCTTTCCAGTGCTGGATCTGATGGAACACATGGAGGCTGTGGTGCTTCATCACTGCAGATGTTGGTGGTAACAAGTTTCGGTGGATGACATATTTATTGATTGTTACAAGCTCCTGGAATCGTTGATACCTTATCATGTTAAGATTGTCATTTACTGTTCCCTTATACAGAATAACCATGGCCTTCTCACCAGCAGATGTGGGATCTTTCTTCGATGATGCTGCACTTTCAAATACTTTGGCCTGGTCACGGAATACCTTGTTGTCTTCATGAGTTTCAGTCCGACGGATTTACCTGTACCAAATATTCTCAATGTTGTATCTCATCCGAGAAAAGCGTGTACAAAAAGAATATTCTCATAAACCCTCTTTCCTAGTGGACGCCTGATGGAATTCACACGTATACATTTTGGGGGTGCTCCTTTATTTGGTTCAGGACGGAAGTAAATAGCATGCTTGTTCCTTCCAGCATGATGTATGAGGAGAATAAGCAGGCC
This sequence comes from Chaetoderma sp. LZ-2023a, assembly GCA_034401795.1. Lineage (NCBI taxonomy): Eukaryota > Metazoa > Mollusca > Caudofoveata > Chaetodermatida > Chaetodermatidae > Chaetoderma > Chaetoderma sp. LZ-2023a. Next base: position 164,344,459 of record CM067373.1, on the reverse strand, counting down.
AGTGTCATCCCCGACCAGTACTGTTTCACAGATCTTTGAAACATTAATTGCAGCTTGCACGATTAATATATCGGCGTCTCCTTTGGCATGTGCTACCTCACAATCACACTGAGCTAGCTTTTCACCCAGTAATGCAAGGAATCGTTGTTTATTTTCACTATTGGAGAGAAATTCTTTCTTGTTCAACTGAAATTTCATGGATGAACTACAAAACCTCACTTTGCTACCCTCACACCGTGCCCTGCGTCTATGGGTATTGTCTTTTGTTGACCGACATGTTTCGTAGCCAACGAAAACAACCACTGACTGACCATAGTGTGTTGTCACATAGTTGCTATAATCTTGCAATATTTTGCCATACGTGCTATCCACTTGCCATGGAGTACGCTGGAGAAGAGCGCCTCCAAGTATATACTTGAACTTATGACTTTGTAGCGGTTGTGGTGGTACGGTAGACCAGATCGTTTTTACTAGCTGTGGTTTTATGGCTTCTAAGATACTGTCCTTTCCTTCGAACAATGCTGGAGGGTAACTACAGAGTTCATAGGTCAGAGCATTTGCCAGATCGTTTGTCTGCGATCCTGTGGTGATTAACCTTTGAAACAGAAGTAATGGATCTATCTGGACCATATCACTGCCAATCTTGACAGCAGCCTTGGATTCAAAAGTTATAGCCTGTTTCTTTCTCCTGAAGGAATGTGTGAGAACGGGTTGCCCATGAATTTCATTAAGAATTACATTTCCGACTTGCTTTGTATTATGTACGTTTACGTGTGCTCCGGCTGCAATGGTGACTGCCATTCAATGAAGGACATCGGCAGTGCCCCTTGTTTGCCTAGCTGGCGATAAATCTTTATGTTGCTCGCTTGTGTCATATGTGCTGCTCCATGGCAACATTAACTTCCATTTACGTGGGTCTTGACAAACACCAAACTAGTCGATGTGTTTCAGTCATGCCCCTACCTCTGGTGAGGCCACCACTTGTCTTAAGACTCCTCATTAGAACCTGTTCAATCACAAGGTCTGGCGATCCGAGCAAAATGTGGTCCCTGGGAGAATTGCATGTAAACCTGAGGGTGTGTTTCGTGTAACCTTCTCAGTTTTCCAGAGGTAGAGGTATACTCATTTTGTGTACAGATTGTGACCGGATGCTGCCAGGTATGGCAACATGGCTTGCATGGTTTCAAGATGAAAGAACCAATCACCCGTTCATTCAGATCTGATAAAGTCACACACAATGGTGATCATCTCCATATACTTTACCGATAGCTTGGCAGTGCAATACTCTGCCGACATAGTTGCCATCTCTGTTTCCTGTGAAAAGACCGCAACTCTACTGATGACTCTAATTCTTGGAGAGTAATTTTGCCTAACATGAGGTCATGGTACATCATCACTATTGCAAAAAAGTTTCTCTGGGACAGTGTTACTTCCATTTTCAATGTCTGTTTCCTCTGTTACATTATCTTGAGATAGCAGAGGCAATTTTGTTTGAAAGATCTTACACAGTAAAAGTGTGTGAATGACAGGATCAATAAGGAAGTGGTCACGGAGAGCTCTTGCCATTGCTTTACCACTCCGTATGTGGCAAAATGTGGCAAGCTGTGTTTCCAGCAAAAAACGCCTCCAGAAGGTCTTAGAGACCTGTCCCTGCCATGAATCGTCCGATGCTCCGGAGAAAGCTCATTGATGTATGAAAGTTACCCAACCTTACCACCGTTGACTGTAACGAAATATCAGCGGGAGCAATTTCAAGAATTGACATCGCCATTGCTATCATGCCCATGCCATGAACCCGCACCCCAGCCATCGAGTGTTCTACTATGTATGATGTATGATTACTGTATTCTGCGGCGGTAGTAGTACAAACATCCTACAGCTGCAATCAGTCTTCTTCATTTTTGCCCACTGTGTCTTGTCCTCAGCCGTAATTCTTAGCTTCCTCAGGTCCATTCTTGACTTGAGTGTACCGAGCCCTGCTTTTTCTTAGGTCACCTTTTAGCATGCTTAACGGATTTATGCAATGACGTCCTCTCCTGGCTTTGTATTTGCTGGCTCCGAGTAGCGCGAATTCCAATGCTCTCTGTGCTGGTGTCTCTTCTGGCATCCTTAGCACATGGCTAAACATGGACCATCTTTGCTGGGTGAGTTTTACAGACAGCGACGACGTATTACACATCTTGTATAATGCGTCATTGAAAATTATGCTGCTTGGCCATCGGTGCCCAGTGATGGTGCGTAGGTGTTTGTGGTTGGGGTCATCGAGTTTGTCTAGAGCTGCCTTTGGAGCTGCCCAGATGTCACAGTTATACATCATCAAGGATACGCAGGTTGCATTGTATAAACATAGCCTTTTAATCAAGGACATCTTTGATCCACGAATCCATAGCTTCCAGGACTGGAAAGCTATGTTCCCCGTGACGCAGCGTGCAGCAATGTCAGCAGTACTGCGAAGCAGTAGGGCCAGGATTTTATTTTTTCTTCATGGTTCGCCACCATAAAGTAGGGTGGGGTGGGGTGGGGTGGGTGTAGTGGGTGGGGTGGGGTGGGGTGGGGTGGGGTGGGGTGGGTGTGGTGGGGTGGGGTGGGGTGGGGTGGGATGGGGGTCTTGTGGAACGTTCCCGTACGGATTTCAATGCAGCAACAAGGTAACAGGTGAAAAGCACCGGAGATAGACCATCTCCCTGTGGGGAGCCGATTGATGTCTCAAACTTCACTGACTTGACTCGTACTCTCAGCTTGGTGTCTGCATGCAGTGGTCTCACTAGGCGTAGCTCATCTTCATTGCAACTGGCCTGGCGTAGTACATCTAGGATCTTTGAGCGTTTAATTGTGTCGAAAGCTCATGACATGTTAATGCCCATTTTGTGGAAATCCCAGTGGTTGGACATGACTACGACACAAGCATGCGTTGAGCCTATACAATGTCTGCACAGCTGCGTCCACGTTTGAAGCCACTTTGACATGATCCAGTGAAGTCATGCTCTACTATCATGGTCAACATTGTCTGCTGCATATTGCATTAATCGTCCTGGAAACGGACCAGGAATTTTTTATTCCTTGATCATTGTTGCACATCGTTCAAACCTCTGTACTTCAGAATATGAACTACAAAACCCAAGTGTGTTCAATATTTCGATGAGGAATCTGGATGCGAAATGAGAATGGATTTGAACCGCCAAACCTAACTGCAATGGAGCTATGATATTTCTGTGACATGTGGTCTGCATGATAGCCTGTCCTAAGGAACATACCTTTGAGTCTTTCTCCGCTCCAACAAACAAAGCATTCAACAAAAGTCGCAATGAATATGGTAGAAAGGCTGTTGCTTCGTCGACCGTAAACATGGAGAGGCTGGAGGGGTAAATGTCTTTATTACGTACTGGAATTTAAATACAAACATGACGAGTGCCATAATGGTCATGACGTCGAGAATTTTCAAGTTTTCTTTGGTTAATCAATTATAGTCTCCAAACCCCGTGCTCACCCTCTTAACGTTGACATTAGGCCTATCTACTTCATTTTTCTGAGCTAACCTTCTGTAATAAACACATGGGTGCATACATTATTTATATTTGATGTGAAAATGACCATCCTCTGCATATATAAGCAGTTGTCGCGATGTGCTGCAGCGATATAGCCATATTTGCGTCTGTCACTATCAGCAAATCGTTCGAATGTTTTAAGAACTCGTTAATTATTTGATCGGTGCACCTTGCCTTATTGTTTTTTAGTTTATCGATTGCTGCGATTACTTCATCCAGTGAAAAAGGGTAATTTAGAGCATCATTCGGGTTTACAGTAGCAGCATAACCAAAGTCATTTTGACCGGTTGCCTCTGTGGCCTCGTTTAGCTTTCGGAAGTGGTCTACAAGCTTCTCTTTTGGGATCTCTGCGTGCTCTGTATCTTTTCCCCATTTCCGTGCATTTATCGGTTTTCAAAAAGACTTAGGATCACGGCCTTTCAGATTTCGTAATTTGTTTGTAAACCTTTTAAAATACAATGCATATTGTTTACGCAATTCTTTTCTATATGTTTTGCTTGCAGTTTGCAATAGCTCCTTGCTATCATCACGTTTAGTATTTAAATATCGCCGTTTAAGTTTGTAGAATTCTTTTCTTTTGCTCTTACAGGCATCGCTGAACCATGTTTTTTCATGTTTACGTGGGCTTTTCATTTTTTACTGTGCTCTTTAATGCATCCTGCATTTGTTAGTAGGATGCTTATTTGTGCGTACTATTATTTGTGGTTTCGTCAAATGTTTCAGGGCTTTCACATATCATGTCTAATTGATGCATAATGTTTTGGACTTTGCTTTCGTCTAGGCTATGTTGGAACACAGTGATGCTATCTGCTTACCATTTTGATTTTGGCTGAGACATATTCTTCGCGGGTGTGTTGCTCAAGTTAGTATGAGTGGTCGAATTCTCTGTTGGTGCTATAGAAATATTTACGTGATTGTGGATGTCCGACAGCAGTTCATGAAAATCCAGTATTTCTGAATTATGTAAGACTGGAATGAGCGAGGGAGTCGCTATGCAATAGTCAACAACGCTTGCGTATTTGCATGTTAGCCTTCCAATCTTTTTACCTGTTCCCACCCTGCCGTTTATTATAGTTATGTTTAAATTTGTGCACGTCTCAATTAGCCTGTATCCATAATTGTTTGTTTGGTCATGCATACTGTATCGATCAAGTGGTATGGCCATCGTGCTCAATGTTACTTCATGGCATGGAGATTGTCGTGCAGAGCCATCTCCCATGATATTCACTATTTTACTATTGTACTATGGCATGGAGTACATGTATACATATTAAAATGTCGCGCGCCTCCTATTTCGTACCTACTTTAGGGTAGGTGAGCATGTGATCAGCTACCCTTGGGTACATGTACCACGTGTTTAAATTGCATTAATTTCAATACAAACACGTGACTTACTTAACTTACTAAGTTACCCTGCTTCGTAGGTGTGTAGTCTCGAGTACGCACACGAGGTACGCACTCTGGTCGTTTAGGCGCTATTCTAGTTACTCGTGTAGCTACCCTACTAAGATAGATGTACGGTACAGGGAATTCTTTGTAAGCAGGGTAACCAATTTCACTCCGACGCCAATGTTCTACAAGTTTATGACCAGTGCGAGAAGTCAGCTCAATATTGTGATCAGTGGTTAATTATTATTATCTATTATGGTAATCTAAATTAATCATAATAACGCTAGCAAAAACGCCACTTGAATTTAATTCTCCTATATAGATATATGGGAAATGTATATAATAGTGTGAAAATTCTGATGATTATTTTCAAGTAATTCTGTTGGTAATGCATTTCTGACAAATTAGTTTCTAGTTTCAAAGAATTCATGAAGAAAATGTTAGAATTATTTTGAAGCGTTTCATTTGCCAATTTTTTAAACTCAATCATCCAGAGCAATCATCCAACGTGAGAATAACCTTCCCGAAGAATAACGATATTGACTACCCGGTAGGCATGCGTCTATGTGTGGGGTGGGCGAGTAGGTGTAAATTTCTCTAGAGAAAGAACTACAAAAAGAAAGAAAAAAGGAAGACTGAACGGGGAAGATTTCAAGTTTACGTTCACTTTATTCTCCTAGGCTATTACACTATCATATGGGGTAATAGTGTATAATACGATTATTATGGCAATGGGGCTGATATATGCGTAAAATATTTATAGTGGCCTATGTTTATCTAGTTCTATACAATAATGGGAGTATATATATATATATATTGTTGTCTACAATGTGATACCAGATTTCTATCATCAGATTATATTTATATTTAGTCTTTAAATTTGAGGATTAGATTACATGATCATCAAAATCCATTTCGATTTGGTAAATAGTATCTCTCAGTTCCTAAACATCGCATACAGATCGAATAGGCCGAGAAACCGCTAATTTATAGGTCAGAGCAATGCAATCTAGCTAGTAATGTATTACTAGTGTCTCAAGTATGGATTTGCTGTCAGATGACATAAAAATCCAAGATGGCCGCTATCATATTTTCTATTTGTTATTTCCCAGGTCCTAGATAATATAGAATGATTATCTTGCTTGCGAGAATGGTTATAAGGCCATGCAAATGTATTTTGGCCACTTAAATGTCACAATAATAAGACATATGGGTTTAGGTCACCTGACCCTTACAATCTAAGATGGCTGCCATACTGTTTGAAATTCTTATTTCTAAGCTCTAAGATGGCATAGAAAGAGGATCTTGGTGGCTAAATCGGCATTGATGACGCCACCTATGCTTGTCACGTATCACCATATAAATCTAAGTCACAAGTATCGTTCTGAAAATCTACGAAACAGTATGCATAAGGTACTACTACCGGCAATATCCAGTATCGCTTCCACAAGTTTAAATAATATGTAGAGTTTTGCTAGATACATAAATGAATACATAAACGCAACGCGTAATTATAATAATGCAGAAATTACTTGATCCACATGCTACTATGAGAGACACACTGCATCTGTTAGGTGCCACACGTTGGCATTGGTGTTTATTTAGGCCCTATGAGCGTGTAGTAACACATATTTCCACATGTATAATGTCTATAATCCCAGACTGTAATTATAGCTGTACATTAGTTATACAGTAAGACATGTCGACTAAATATCTTCTGATGAAACTAAAGCACAGTTAGAATTCTGTTCTGAATTAAAGCATAACACATACTTGAAATAATCTATATTTCACCTTTCCAGTTTATCCATCCATCATATGACGTCATAATCAATTACGTGACGTATAGAATGACATCATAATGCAAGTGTGTTTTTACTATTTAATAAATATTCTGTTGAATATTTTGAAACTAATTTTACTGGGCCCAGTCAAATTAGTTACAAAATATTCAACAGCTTACGTGTACAGTTTTCAGCAAATTGATAGTTAGTGCATTCGCGGATCGATCAATCCCAACACCGCGATGTGTGAGTGGAGCATAGCTAGAGGTGGGTGGGGCATAGCTAGAGGTGGGCGGGGAATAGCTAAAACTGGAAAGGTCCATTCTATTTTGGTTTTCAGTGTCTTTTTCATAATCTCTGCTATATACATAGGCTGCATCGTCACTAGTCCTAATTTCACCATCCACATTCGAATCGTGCTCTAAGTCACTAGCGTCATTCATTATATTGTTCAACTTCTGCGTCATAGTCGTAAACATGGCACACTTCAGCTTGCTTCTTTGGCCGTTTCATCGGGGGTTTTCAGACGCAATACTGCTTTCTTCATTGGCTGCGTGATAATCTGTAATTATGTTGCCTTTCGACTTTCAACATTTCATTGATGGCAAATTTGGCCGGAACTGTGGACAATTAAACAATAATGATATTAGACGATCATCGGACTCTATCCAGATCTATCCACCGTCTCCCTTCTGCAGGTGGGTAGTCAACGTATTATGATTATGGTGTGGTGTTTTAGGCAGAACGAACGCTGAGTAACATTTTAATGAAAATATGCATCAAATATATGGATATCGTGCTACGGCCGTAGTAAATATAGACGTTTGGCAGCGTCTTCAAATCTGTGACCCGGTGTGTTGCAATCTTTCAAACAGTCTTCAGGTCTGTCTGAATATCTCCCTTCATAGCACCGTCCGAAGCCATCGTCGTTATAAGGTTTATCAGTTATCACTAGCCTTGTATATGGTGTTGCATATGAAACAAACACGTTTACACTGTCTCGTGGTCCGTCCCGATTGTCTCGATGAACACCAATCACCTGATTTAGTAGTAATACTTCCGATGTCTGTACTAATTGTTTTCCATGCATGCTAATGTTCTGTCTATGCGGGCACACAGCATGGCCCTGCATTTTTATTAACAAGGCAATCATTGTAGTAACTTCTGCTATTCTAAGATGTACACTTGTGAAATCAAAATATGGGATCTGTATCATTGACCAAATGTTTGTATTGTCGTTTAACGTTTGGAATCCTGCGTCGCCAAGGTCTTGATGTGCTTGACTTTTTGTCAATATTACCATCACAGAGAAGGCTCTTATGGGTTTCTTTTGTAGGTCATCGGAGATATCGCTGTGATACATTCCAGATACATAATCTCTGACGTCGAATGATTGACGTTTTAATCAACCAGTTACCTGAAATAAAATAATGATTTTGTTCGGTTATGATCATTGTCTAGAACCTACTGTAATACGCTTGATAATGTTAAATACTGTGCAGAATATAGGATTGTTTCAGTTAATGCTCTGTGAGAAATGGAAAGTAAATGAGTAATAAATATTGGATGTTTGATAACATTTCATCGCGGATCACTGAATTAATCAGTCGCGTTCTTTAACATCCATAATGTCCCAACTGTGCACATCGTGGATATCTAAGGTTATGGCAATTATAAATTTTATTTTTGTCCTGGACTGCAGATCTCGATTACAGGTATAGACAAATGTATACAAATTAGTGGGAAGAAACTATTTCAATGATCTTCAGAATCATACTTGCATCATCTAGCCAACAGATTGTTGTACAACCATTATATGGACTAGTGGATAACAAATAAAATGTTTATGGCGGCCATTCTGGATGTCTTGGATCATGTGGCCTAAACATGCATATATGTCACGTTGACGTATAAGTTAGCATAACGTACTTCCTTGGCCTCATAAACCCATTTCAGCCATCAAGATCATATTTCTATGCCATCAACGGGTCAAGAAATAACAAATAAAAATATTCTGGCGACCATCTTTGAATTTTGTAGGTCATTTGACATACAATCTTGAGACAGTGGTAACCCATTACTAGCAGGAATGTATTACTGAGACCTATACATATGCAGATTCTCGACCTATTTGATATATATGCGACATCTAGGAATTGAGAAGTATTATTCACTAAAATGAAATTGGAGCCATATTGGATTTTGCTGATCATGTGACTTAATTCTCAAATTTAGAGACTAAATATATTCTAATGACAGAAATCAGTTCCTCTGTGCCCAGATATCAGATGTTAGACGCCAAGACCACATTCTTCTGCCATATGGAAGCTTCAGAATACAGTGTCATGCATGAGTGGCGGCCATCTTGGATTTCTGTAAATTAGATCATTAAATATGCAAAAATTTAAAAGATCATTGGCATCCCGAAAGATTAGTTTGCTACAGATAAGTATCTCTGTCGATGAGTATCTATAGAATTAGAGCAAATGCACCCAGTGATCATGCATTCATATAAAATCCATCCATACCGACAAACAAGAATTAAGTGCGTATAGCAGTCAAAATAATTATATGCGATGCACACATGAAATTCTAGATTATGCTTGAACAGTTGAAGGAAGAATTCTTTTGAATGATGTCAGACCTACTGGCTTAGACTATAACATCAACCACCGAACTTATGCCCATTAGGACGACTATTCTTTAACTCTCATAGACGAGAAACGGTTAATTCTTTATTACGTTGCAATAATTCTGTGGAACATTTTGAAACTGATTTGACTTGGAACTATTACTGTCTATGGCAACAGAGGTTCTATCCAAATTAGTTTCAAAATATGTAAAAGCGTCCACGATAAGCTGTCTTGAAATTGATATGCTGGAATTTCGAGGGTTAAAAGGATAAGATTGTCAAAAATAGTTTTCTCTTGCCATGCAAATGGACATTTTACAAAACTTATACAAAAGTCGGGTTTGGCCGGATTTGCCAAGAAATTGTTAACAGTGTAAATAAACGAGACACCGTCGGTGTGTATTATTAACAATTCCACCTACGTGATTCTACTTTAGCTAGATTGATTAAATAGTCTAACAACGTGTTTGGGTTTGTGTCCAAGGAAATGATTAACCATTCTCACACGGCCGGGTTTAGTACTGGGCAGACTGGACCAAATATCAAGTTGAAACATTCTATGGGGCGTCTCCACCAAGGAGCAGTGCCGCGCTACAACATTATAATGTGTAAGGACGAGTAAGCAGTGAGAATTATTATGATGATTGTTAAATTCCTGTCCAAATTTTGTTAAGACTTATTGACAACAGTCGAAGCAAAATAAGAATGTTATTTATCACTCAGAAAATAGAAGTATGTTCCCCTCCGGGACGGGGTACCGGAGTTCTAGGGTTCCGGGGGTTCTTGTTCGAAAAAAAATGAAAATGAGATGCTCTGAGAAGGAATTAAATGGCTTCTCAGAGCATCTAATTTTGAATTTTCTCCGGGGTAATACCCCAGAAACCCAGTCTATGGAAGGGGAAGACCCTCCCCAATTACTGCCCAGAGGCCTCCACAATAATAAACCCGGTCATGTAATAACATCCTATTACATAGGCCTATTAATGGATGATAAATTACTACATGTATGTTAAGAATACTTGTCGATTATTCTGTGAAGAATTTGACTGAATTTCTTTCCTGAGTATTCATCTACCTATCTGACGTCATATGACGTCATAATCAGCTAAGCGGCGTGTAGGATGACGTCATAATCATTACGTTATAAATGATTCTATATGAATTGTATGTCTCTACTATTTAATAAACATGCTGTTGAATATTTTGAAACTAAATTTGACTGGGCGCTGTGCTGCCATAGACAGCAACACCAACCAGTCAAATTGGTTTCAAAATATTCAACAGATTACCTGTACAGTTTTCTGGAAATTAATATTCAGGAAGTTCATAGATCGATCGATCCCAACACGAGCGAGCTGGTGGAGCTTAGCTGGAGATGGGCAGAGCAAAGCTTAAAATGGAAAGGTCCATGCCGTTACTACTTCAGAGTTACTACCTCAGATAGTGCGGGCTCACACTCACGTTGTCTCCAAGGTCACAGTGTCTTCAAAGTACACCACAAGTATCATACGAGCCTTAATTACGTGATAACAAGTTCTCAGAAATTTATTCGCTGTATAAAATGGGCGTCCATCATTGCACCAAAAATATCTTCGGAATGTGTGCTGCTGGAATCTGTGTATATAGGGCGGTGTTCGCGTAACGAAAGATATAGCTTACAGCTGTGGCCACATTCTTTCTTACGTATGGCTAAGTGTGTACATGAGATCACGTTTTAATGTGCAATGTAATGATATTCGTGTGCGCATGCTCAAGTCTCATCAGTTCACATGATTAATTATATCCGCGAATCCTCTTTCTTCATGCGCGGTAGACTGGTGCATGACGCAGGACGCTATGTAAGCCTATTTAATAATCCCGTATTATCGAGTCTGACGTTCAATTGGTAAGATCTTAGCGTTTACATAGCTCGCAACCGCTATGCGCAACAGCGTGTCGGTTCAAACAGTACAGTTTTAGTTGTAGCCTACTTATCATACACAGCTCGTGGTTAATGAAAGATTTGCTAATTTGGATCATGATCTGGCAAGTCACTGGATTATCAGCAAGGTGATCAATCTCAATGCTTTGGACAAGATCACATTTAACGGCGACATGTCCGATTCGAGTCTGCGCCAATAGCAATGTCAGCATGACCATAGATTTAATATAAATATGGAATTGTTTCAAGCTATCGTTAATGGCCTTGGGAATTCATTTGTGAATTTCATCGTTCTAGAGGCGCACGTATATGTCAGTTATTGATATTCTATAAGTTTGCATACTTCAATTTCAGGTAATTAATCATAGGCGGGTGCTGGTATACGAAACATACATAAATCACTCGGTCAGCTCTCTGATAGGCAGGTCTAATCAAAAGTGCACAATTACAGCATTCGACTGGTGCATTGGCTAGCATTGAAAATTAATTAATTAACTAATGGTTCCGCTGAGTGGCTGGCTTCATTTCAACACAATGCGTTTAAATATAGATAAAGCTAAGATGTATACCGTGTGAGGTGACCCGTTTAAATGTGTACATTTATTATAAATTGTGGGTACCAAGTAGTTATATCCTTGCAAGGCACACAGTTGGCATTTCAATGGCACTTACAAACCAATTTGATGGCCGAGATGCTGTCTCGTAACTCTCGTTATACTGTTGCCCCATTAACAAAACGTGACATGTAGCAAAATGATCGCATTGCATTGCTAGCGGCACTGGTGTATTGAAAGACCAATCTGATGGTGATTATCATTTAAATGTAATATTCCTCAATTGCTCATCAATAGATATAAAATCCACAACACATTTTCCTGGCATATGTATGCAACTCATTCTCGTTCCAACAACACGTAGGCATATATGCGTGAATAGAGTTGTATCCAAAGAGTCATTATGTTCACTATGTACATTAGCCGTTCTTGTGCTGATATTTGCCAGCCCAGCATCAGGATAAGACACTTTTATAGGTATTGCCTCATGTAATTTTAGTTTTCTGGCAGACATACGCATAAAACCAACATTTTATCTGCTAATTCATAAACACCAGGTTTGTATGGCGCAGTTGTGTAGCACCTCCACGAAGCTGCCGTATAGATTCATCCCGCGTTCAGGTGTCTGAATATGTGTAAAAACCTGCAACATGGTAATCAAGCAATCACATGATACCATATTATTGACAAATAATGTGTACATTTTATAACACCTGCAAGTATGTGCATCTCTGAATATTTCTAGAATCATGTTTTACGACCCTCTCTCTCTCTCTCTCTCTCTCTCTCTCTCCTCTCTCTCCTCTCTCTCTCCTCTCTCTCTCTCTCTCGCTCAGCAGATTTATCTTGTAGCTAAACATTAATCTATAGCCAGGATTTAGGTCAAATCTTGATCGCAGAGGTTAGACAATCCTGTTTAATTACCTTTGTACTTTATCAATCAATCGTGAGTAAAATGGGCAGATGAGATTTATACACCGGAATCACTTCCATGCGTAAACAGCTTTAATTAAATGTCAAGGACATGGTCGTAATTCAATACCAAATTTACTTTCTGAATGGGTAACTCATGTTCTATGGGATTGTGCTTTTCGACAAACGTATGTGGGTTGGTGCCCGTTAGTTTCCGAGGAACCATGTTGGATTACGGTTGTCAAAAGATCAAAGGCTAAGGTCATAAATATGGCAGGGAGGTTAAACATGTCTTTGTACACTATACTTGTCGCAACTCTCTCTCTCTCTCTCCTCACTCTCTCTCTCTATCTCTCCTCTCACTCCCTCCGCCCCTCCCTCCCTCCCTCCCTCCCCCATCCCTCCCTCCCTCCCTCCCTCCCCCTCCCTCCCTCCCTCCGTCCCTCCCTCCTCTCTCTCTCTCTCTCTCCTCCATCTCTCTCTCCCTCCTCTCTCTCTCTCTCTCTCTCTCTCTCTCTCTCTCTTCTCTCTCTCTCTCTCTCTCTCTGTCTCTCTCTCCTCTCTTTTCTTCTCTCCCCCCCTCTCTCTCTCCCCCCTCTCCATCCCTCCCCCTCCCCACCCCCTCCTGCCTCCTCCTCCTCCCTCTCTCTCTCTCTCTCTCTCTCTCTCTCTTGCTCTCTCCCTCTCTTTTCTTCTCTCCCCCCTCTCCCCCCCCCCCGCTCCATCCCTCCCTCCCTCCCCAACCCCCTCCCTGCCTCCCTCCCTCCCTCCATCTCTCTCTCTGTCTCTCTCCCCCTCTCTTGCTCTCTCGCTCTCTTCTCTTCTCTCCCCCCTCTCTCTCCTCCCCCCTCTCCCTCCCTCCCTCCCCCTCCCTCCTTCCCTCCCTCCCTCCCTCCCTCCCTCTCTCCCTCCCTCCCTCCCTCCCTCCCTCCCTCCCTCCCCCCTCCCTCCCTCCCTCCCTCCCTCCCTCCCCCTCCCTCCCTCCCTCCCTCCCTCTCTCCCTCCCTCCCTCCCTCTCTCTCTCTCTCTCTACCTCTCTCTCTCTCTCTCTCTCTCTCTCTCTCTCTCTCTCTCAACTTAAATGAAGAAGCCCTTTAATAATCCATTATAATGTCATAGCCAAATGCCGTCGCCCAATCTGTGGTGTTTGATAATACTTGATTTTACGGAGACTCTTGATATTACAGCAGATTTTATCTTGTAGCTCAACATTAATTTATAGCCAGGATTTAGGTCAATTCTTGATCATAGAGGACTAGACAATTCTGTTTAATTACTTTTGTACTTTATCAATCAATCGTGAGTAAAATGGACAGATGAGATTTGTACACCGGAATCACTTCCATGCGTAAACAGCTTAATTAAATGTCAAGGACATGGTCGTAATTCAATACCAAATTTACATTTCTGAATGATAACTCATGTTCTATTGGATTATGCTTTTCGACAAACAGATGTGAGTTGGTGCCCGTTAGTTTCAGAGGAAGCTTGTTGATTACGTTGTCAAAAGATCAAAGACTAAGGTCATAAAATGGCAGGAAGGTTAAACATGTCTTTCTACACTATACGTGTCGCAACTCTCTCTCTCTCTCTCTCTCTCTCTCTCTCTCTCTCTCTCTCTCTCTCTCTCTCTCTTTCAATTTCCAGCCCTTTGTTTGATGTATGTTAGGACAATACCTCATTAAGTTGACTTTGCCACCTTCTAGAGCACAATGTATATGCCTACTCATAGTCCCAATGCCAGTAGGTTGCCAAATGAAGTGACTGTCCTAATTGGCTGCTGACATCAACAGACTGCTGTCCAGTGGTGTGGGTGATGTATGTTGCATTCCAAGACAGCAGCGGTTTCAATCAGCCCTGTTCGTATATACAAGGTAATATGTATGAATAATGTGTGGCGGTCGTCCGGCTATGTGCAATACAGTTCCACTGACAGCGAGGGTGGCATGGCAAAAATGGTCTATGTGTGACTATGTTCTGCGAATGCCACACGACACCGCTGCTCAGAAAGCATTGGAGTTTGCTGTTCTCGCTGCCAAGACTCGTGGATGACGTCACCGCACAAACATGTCGAGGGAGCTATGAACTCTCGCCGAAAACAAGAAACAGTGGTCAAAGAAGAAAGAGTAAGACTGATTGCAGCTGCACGATGTTTTCAAACTACTACAGCGGCAGAACACCGTACACTTACATCTATGATGTTCGGCATTGTGATGTCGAATAAAACTTTGCATCGACGTTAGCAAAAGGCGGGTTCTTGCAAATCTTCATTGATTGATGTCAATATCAATGGCACGCTAATGTGCAACGGATTTACCGAAGAGTGACAAAATATTACACTGCGGTATAAAAATAGCCCTTCATAACGCGGTTTTCAATAACAGCTGTGGTCGAGACCACCATATGCCATCTCTCTCATTGATAATTTAGTATTCCACAAGGCTACCAGCTGACAAGCTGCTACTTTGTAACGTTTTAGAGTAAGGAAACAAACTTGAATCATCCAATATAAATAGTATTATAACGTGGAAATAGAGACTGCGAGATGAGAAATGTGGATTACGTGGTGTGTTGTAGCTAGTGTTTAGACTTCCCGTTCGATTTCCCATGCATTGACCTCTAGGCTTTAGGTTTTAGGTAAGGTTTTCGTTCCTCTACATGTTGGATGAACCAAGTTACGGTGCAAAGTCAATAACTGGAGCATGCTCGTACATCCATACACTAATATCTCCGAGAAAAGGCATATCACAGTGCAGCTCGTGAATGGGTTTATGCTTTTCTGGAACAAAAACAGAAACGTGTTATTTAATAGAATTTTGAAAACGGTGTAAGAAATGTTTTCTTGGGTATTTTGGACATGATTTGCTTGGGAGCCATGCTGCCTTCTAATCGAGTTACGTTTGGGGTGTACAGCGGTGCGCATTGTTTCTGAGACCATGTTGAGTTATGTCTGAGCTGGACTCAAGCTTAAAATAAAATGAGCGAGATATTTCTCTGTAAGTACCATTAGCTAAAGTTACACCTACAACTAACTGTAGAATTGCATAATTCGCCGTCCACATCACAATAAAAGGCCTCCATCAACTGGGGTCAAAATCTTAATTAGAATGATGTACATGGACAGAGGCTCGATAGATGAATGATTGGTGTTAAGCTCGTTTTAAAGATGGCATACACTTACAGTCCGATAACAGTCCCAGAACTAAGCGCGCGCGCACGCACACGTGAGCGGTCTTGCACATAAAAGCACATATCTACGTTGTAAGTGCGCAAACACTTTATTAACATAGACAATCACATACCGACACACACCAGCCATCTTGCAGGTCAAGCACCACACACTTTGGATGGTGGTGCATTGATGTTCACATTTTTAACATAAGAAACTCGGTGTCAAATACTAATTACAGTTAGGCTAACTGGACCGTCGCTGCTTACAGCAGTGGAGTGTGTTGATCGACTGGTTTAGGAGTGTTAGGCGGTCCGCTTGAGCCTTGGACTTCGAGGTTCTGGGTGGCTGTGGAGCGGGGTGGCCTTGATACCGTAAATGTGCAACACTAATTACCACATCCGCTAATGAATGTGCATGCAATTCGGCATGATAATCAAGGAAGCAATAGAATAATGTGGCTGAGATGGATTAGGATTAATCTTCTCAGTAAACCGGACTAATCATCTGTCAGCCACATTGCTCGTAAATATAAGCTCTATTCCATTTGTCTGACGTCCCCAAGATTTAGATATATAGTCGATGTTGCTCATTGCGGCCAGCGTACGGAGCACATAAAGTGGCCAGAAATATCATAGGGACGGAAGGTTATACAAGGCATGTGTTCAAATGTACAAATGTATTCATGCGAACACCTGCCCCACGTAGCCACTGACCCTGATCCACGTGGCAGGTGTCGCAGTGGTCCCAGAGTGCTGTTTCTGAAGAACAGCCGGAGGGAACAAAACCAAAACAATCCAAACATAGACAGATTTCGGTGTATTCAGACTGCTGTATAAGTGTACATATGATAACTAAACAATTGAAGTGTCTACATGTATTTTTCATATAAATAAGCTCTCTAGCCCGTTCCATATTTTTAGACATGAGTGCACGTGCCATATTCAACGGAGTATTTTCATTGGCTGTTGGGTGCGCAACCCATTTAAATCGACCAATTAAAACATCGATTGATGTGAGCGTGACGCGTAGGGATTACTACGCGGTACTGTTTTACTACGATTTGTTTACTACGATTTGTCATTCATGAAACGTCATCGCAAAATGTCATCGTATGGCAGTTTATCAGTCGGCAGCGAAGTAACGATTGATGGCCGTGGCTCTGCGATAGTCTTAGAAGAAAAGTGTAGTTTACGGCTGACATCGTCAGATTTTGTGTTTGTCATTATATTTTGCTGCGCATTCAGTATCTGTTATCAAGTAGTGGTGCGTCACAGCGGCGGTATCGATTTCACGAAAATCAATAATGAAAAATCAGATAAAAGTCACATCAGCAAGACAGCAACTATTGGCAAATATTTCAAAATTACAGTTTATATGATAAATAAAATCTGGAACGAGGTCACTTTTCATATCACTATTATGAACCTCGTTGAAAATTATCAATTTTGCACTCGCTAAGGCTCGTGCAAATTGATAATTTTCAACTCGGTCCATAATAGTGATATGAAAAGTGACCTCGTTCCAGATTCTATATATATGGTACCATCCTTACATTTACTCATTAGCACTTTATTTCAACTCTTGTTCATACCAACCTACATTTGATTAGTTCCTTAAAAAAATACCCCGTCACATTCTACATGTAACAATGTATACTTACCACTAAAGAATGAAGGATTTCAGTTTATCCATCAATCATATGACGTCATAATCAACTACGAGACGTGTAGGATGACGTCATAATCAATTACGTCATGAATAACGTAGATACGTTCGCCACGCGCGCTTGATTGACGGACTAAGTGTTGTTGTACGAATTGTATGTCTTTACTATTTAATAAACATAGGCAGCAACAGCACCCAGTCTAATTAGTTTCAAAAGATTCAACACCATACCTGTATAGTCCTCTGGAAAGTGATAGTCAGGGAGATCAGGGCTCGATCGATCCCAACACGGGCGAGGTATGGGTGGAGCTTAGCCAAAAATGGGCGACAATTGCTAAAACTAGATTCCTTCATTATTCAGTAAATCAGCTAGTATTTCCAAAACTTAATACTGCCATACATCCTACAACTGGCAGCATGTCATACCCGATAGAGGATGTCCAGGATGGTTTATAAATTAAACCCACTAATCATTTTGATTTAAATATATTTTATTGTGACAATTGCACAATGGGATCGGGCACAAGTTCTTACAACTTAGATTTGCCCTCTCCCTACATAATTATTATAAGCAGCCAATGATTGATAACACTAAAAAGAGGTGAGAGAGAGAGACAATAAATTAAGATGTGTGTGTGGGTGTGTGTGTGTGAGAGAGAGAGAGAGAGAGAGAGAGAGAGAGAGAGAGAGAGAGAGAGAGAGAGATGTGGAGGAGTAAAATGATGTAAACAGATTAGAAAAGAATAGGAAAGAAAAGAACAGCTCCTTCAAACACTTTCATTGTCGGATAGCAGTTAGCCATTGATATAATAGATTAAACAATATGAATAATTGAATTAACAGACCATATTCATGGTTATTCCATACCGTCGTCATTTACCCCCATTTACCCACCCCAACCCTTCCTCTCAACTCCCACCATGCTTTCACCAGGTCTTCACTTCTCGTTTCTTACACGAAACAAAACGAAAGAGAAACGAGAAATGAGACCCAGTCACCTCCAACCCCGCCCACCCCGCACATTCAAAATGGCTCCACTCCTGTGTATTTAGGTAAATTTGAACTTTTAACCTCCTCATAACTTGGAACGAAAAGTTTGAGGAGATTAACGGTTTTGCGAGCCTTTATTGCATCCCCATCATCCCCTCTCCTGTCGTCGTCGTCGTCGTCGTCGTCGTCGTCGTCGTCGTTTCCACAATAATGATTAACACTGTTGAACAATACAGACCATCGATAGGATTGTTTCATGTGGTATTAAGTGTCAACACCAATAGCATGGCATATAGCAACCAAAATTCAATCTCTGAAGATAATAACAACAGAACTACTAAATTTTACTCGATATAGTAAGATCAATTTTTTCGGAACGCTAAAACGGATTATAGCAACCAACAAGCTATCATCAATAATTAGCGAATCAGCAAGCATAACAGTTGGAAAGCAAAGTTACAGGACCTGATTTTAATCACCAACGATATTACCGCTGATGAATCTGGCATAGCCTATAGTCAACCTCGTCGATTATTCTGATCACCTTGGACCGAGTCTAGACACCTTTCCAGAGTATACATCCATCATCTGACCTCGTATGACGTCATAATCAGCTCAGCGCGTGTATGATGACGTCACAATCATGACGTCACAAAGGGTTCCATATAGACCGTCATCAAATCTCAAACAGTACGACACGTTGTATGAATTGTATGTCTTTGTATTTCTTTGCTATTTAATAAACATGCTGCTGAATATTTTGAAACTAATTTGCCTGGGGGCTGTTGCTGCCTTAGGCAACAACAGCCCCCACTCAAATTAGTTTCAAAATATTCAACAGCTTACCTGTGTAGGGTTTTTTTAAATTGATAGTCAGTGTGTTCAGAGATCGATCGATCCCAACACGAGCGAGGTGTGGGTAGAGATTAGCTAGAGATGGGCGGGGCATAGCTAAAACCGGAAAGGTCCATTATTTCGACAACCGTATTAAAGAGGAAGATGCACGAAAGAAAAATATATGACTTTGTACACACAAATAAGACAGATTTAACGAAATCATCGAAAATACCCAGTGAGATGCAATACTCAATATTTACAATAATATCGACGAAGCTTGGGAAACCTTTCCATACTTGTTTCATGAAATTGCAAACGAATGCATACCAATCAAATTAATTTTGATCCGGTCAACCGATAAACCATGGCACAACACGAATAGACGCGAATCAGGAAAACGGGATAGCTTAAGTTAAGAACTGAAGCTGTAAGATCAAACCACGATGATGATATGACGGTATGCAAAAGATAAAGAAACAAGGTAACAAACATAATAGGAAGAGCAAAACATCAGTTTTGAGAGACTACAGACTAAGTGGCCTCTCTTTACGCACCCCAAGATCATGTTGGAAAATTATACAACATTTAATCAAGGACAAACAGCTATCTGATATTCCACCACTTTTACTTCCGAACAATACCTACTATACAGACCAAGCCAACTACTTTGATATACATTTTACTAACGTTTCCAACACGGATGGCAAAAATAACAACGTATCGGCACTTACATACAAAACAAGCCATAAACTTACCGACATAAATATCCTTCCACAAGAGGTCACTGGTATTATTCAAATAAATCGTTCCAGACATGTACCTTTCTCAGCCTATGTGAAACATTACTGCTTGTATAAAGCCACTCTTCACGAAACAGAGAAGAGCCCTGAATCTACATGCCAATCTCACCTCCATGTGTCTTATGCAAAATTATGGAACGGATGCCATTTATACATGCATTCAGTCAACTAGACTCAAACCATGGCCGCATGCTTTACCAATTTCAGTCAGCAGTTCGAACAAACCACTCAGCTACACGCCGAAGGCTATAGATGAACGAAATTATATCTGTACAGTTTTCTGGGTCTGGCACAGTGGGTTGGTGCATAAAGCATAGCGATATGGTTTAGATCGTAACGTACTGTCGGACTATTGAGCTAGTAGAAAACAAAAGCTTTTGAGTAAATCAAACATACTTTTCCCATGAAACCATAACTGCTGGAGTGCAACAAGGTTGCATACTTGGACCGCTTCTCTTTGTAATATAAACGAGATTGTAGAAAACATATACACCTTACTACAGCTATTGGTATACCCGATGGCTCGTTAATTACAACCACAAAAAACAGCGAGTATAATCATGCACAGCCTGCCAAATCAAGATAAAATAAATCTCTTCATCGAAAAACACCAGAATCAACATTGTCCCAACACAAAAATAATTAGGTATAACTTTCTCAACATGATTTTTAATGTACAAAGCCCATACAAAAATTATTATTAAAAGGGAATACTAGGATCAATGAAAAACATCAAGTACCGTCTTTCACGCAGGAGTCTCACGCACATTTACACATGCTACCTACTACCAATGTTGGAATGTGGCTCGGAAATATGGAATGGATATACAGAACATTGCATCGGAGCTACTGGAAAATCTCCAATATAAAACTGTTATGATAACTGGCCTCCACAAATTCACTCCACTCACATTGTTATATAACGAAATGTGACTGGAGGCACCGACACACCGATGGAGAAATGTTGAAAATAGGTACTTCTTTATTAATTATAAACAAAGACCATTGTTCAATCTACATTAAGAAACTTATCCCTCGCCAAGTTGGAGGAGCAAGGAAATTATAACTTACATAACAGAAACAATTATCTGGAAGAGCAGACACACACACGCACACAACACGCACGCACGCACGCACGCACGCACGCACGCACGCACGCACGCACGCACGCACGCACTCACGCACGCACGCACGCACGCACGCACGCACGCACGTACGCACGCACGCACGCACGCACGCACGCACACATAAGACAATTTTTCTTACCATTTAAAGAAAGTATAAATCCAATTTCTAAATCTGCTGTACCAACATATTACTCCTATGTAAAACGACGCCTGAAAATTCTACAGACAAAATTAGGAAATAAATTTAGCCAATTAAATGCTCATTTGTTTCGTTGTAACCTACTTGAAAGCCAAGTTGTCCACAATGTAACGAAATAGAAGACGACACCAACTACCTATTCAGATGCACTCGCTACAATGAACTAAGACGCAAACTGATATCCGACCTAATCATTAATCACATGCCCACCATCACAGAGAACTTACTCTTGAATGGAGATCCAAATCTAAATTATTCGGAATGCAAAGCAGTATGACTCAATTTAAAACTAAGTGGAGGCTGATGTGAACACGAGAGCACATAAGCATGCCAAACAAACAGGCACACATTGAATACCAAACAAAGTCCTACAGAGCCGCCACTATCGAGTCCCAAGAGCAAAATATCAAAACAGACGAGTGTACCAACCGACATTACTCATCAATTTGATATCTGTTGCAGATAGGACCTTATGTATTATAGGTTAATTTTCACAGGAGAAGTATTTATTTACTTCATTGTTTCGCGCCATAATGTTTGAGAATGGATTTCTTGAAGTAGTGTGCTTTTAGACGCTGTGATTGCGTGCCTCAATGTGATGAGGCGAGAGGGTGCTGAAGGTGATGATGGCATTGCTAGTTGATTAGTAGAGATGTGACATTGAATCGAAAACACAATTTCCTAATTCCTCTTCACAACTAGAAAAGGTATATTGAGATTTATGCTGAGCGAAATCGTTGAAGGTTAGGATTTGTTTTGTTTCATTACATTGAGTTGCGCGGTCTGAGCTTCTAGTGGTATACGTTTTTAGCGATTTTGTTTTCGAGCGTTTTGGCGTGAATGTGCGCCTTTAGGTACTTCTGACTACACTAATGACAATTATTCCTGTATAATATTTATATAAGTGAAACAGTCGTAACTACGCTGATGACAACTTGTGATTCAATCTAAATTGGCATTTTTTCTAACGATAAACATATATTTATAAATCAAATCCATGGATATAGAAGCCAGCAAAGCAGCTGCCTCAGTCCGTAATCAATGGTAGCCTCTACAAAGTGGCACCGCTATATTTAAATCAAACATCATTACTACTTAGGGGAACATGGGGCAAAATGGGTGCGTTAACTTATATTAACACCTTTGAAACTTTAATGAAAATATAAATAACCCAAAGCTCTTTAAAAATAACAAAGCGTATCCAGTTCTTTTTGAAATATAAAACATTAAACTAAGTCAAAACTAAAAGTGTTACTTTGCCCTATTTTAACCCATGCTTGAAGCAAATGGGCCACTGACTGGGGCAAAACGGGAACCGCCTAGCCATTGCAGAAAGAAGCGTGTAAGGATTGAACGCTAATTAACAAAATTCATCTGTGCCATGTCTTTCGCAAATGTGATCAAGCCATGAGTATTAAAATGATATTTACTTTCAAAGGTCTGAGGCATTGTTGACTTCGCCGTCCTCAACTCTTGGGCAAGAGCAATGTACCCACTGCTGACACTCTTCAGTTGCAATCCATCTTATGTCGACCACGAGTAAACAGTAGAGTAAAATCCTTGCGTCCCGTGATTTTATTTTCGGGGACAAAGGTTTGAAAGTGTTTTCGATAGCAGAAAGTCATTTAAAAAAGAAATGGCGGCGTTGACCCTCCCAAAAAGTTGGCAATTCCCTCAAGGCGGCAAAATCCAAGATGGCCACCAAAAATAACAAAAGTGGCATATATCCGCCGGTAAATTCTAATTAAAATGGGTCTTTTCTGCCAAAATGTGGTTTAATACTACAAGAATGTCACAATAAACAAATTAATGAGTCTTTTATGTGATTCCAGCAAATCCAATATGGCTAAAAAATCCAAGATGGCCGACAAATCCAAGATGGCTGCCAAAAGTAGCAAAATTGACATATATCCACATGTAAAATCTGATTAAAGCTGATTTTCTCCTACCCAATTTTATGTGGTTTAATAGTTCAAGACAAATTCAAGATGGCCGCAAAATTTTTTCGGGAAAGCTTGGCAGATGGTCCAGGTTCATTTTCGAATGAAATGTGATCTTCCATGGACAGTGATTTCTCTGTCTCCATTTATTGCTTTCTGGGTCTCTTCTATGCTCCATACCCATGGACAGACAACCAAAACTATCATTTTGCCTACTTAGTCAGCCGCCGTAGCCGCATTTTATTTCAAATGAAATACTGGTTACAAATGTAACCAAATAAACCATCACCGGTGTAACTAGACGCCCAGGAAAAACCGTATGGCTGTTGCTGGAAACCTGTACCTGTAGCAATTCTTATCACAGCACACCTCCGGTAGGATGACAGACTACATCCTAAAGCCAGGACTTCATCCTGAAAAACATAAGCACAACCATTTTTGCGCAGTATATGCTCCAGAAACACACAACCATAATAACTTAACACCTATAATAATAATAATAATAATAATAATAATAATAATAATAATAATAATTAAAAATCACGAGAAATCGAAGTATACCCTGCGACGACTGACACTAGAATGTGACTTAAACAGCTATACTAGCTTAGCCGTGTACGACACAGTAACCAATGCCAAGCCGCTGCATTGCGCAAACATGCACTAAACATGCTCACCCTCGGTCCAAGCCGAAACGCAGAGACAGAAATTCTTTACTATACTGGTCGAAACGTAAAGAATTACATTTCTGGCCGGCTCCAATTTCCTTTGACTAGCAATTGAAATCTTACCATCTTTATGAAAGCAAATTTCACTCGGGCTATCATTCCAGTTTACTGTTTCGTAGACACTTCCGTATGTATTCTGTGCTTTCCAGTCAAATGCGCGAGACTGTAAGCTTTTCCATAGTTCTAACGAATAGCCACTTCTGTCGTCATCACATTCTCTACTGCACAAAATATAGTGTTATTCTTCACTATCATCAATAGTCCATTTCCTTAATCAGTGGGTTTGACATCTTTAATTACACCATGTGCTCAGCATTCTGAAGATAGATAAAGAATATCATAATTTTACATGAATTTCAGTAATATTTTTAAAGTTAGTAGGATAAAAGCCTTGGGTCCCATGATACCTTTCCGGGATAGAAAGTGTTCTCGGCAGTGGAAAAGCATTAAAATCTCTCAGTGACTTAAAACACATGAAATGTGACTATTTCTGTTTAATTTTACAAACAGAATTTACACCGACTAAAACCTGACTGATGTATACATATGATGTGGAAATGGAACAGGGTCGATCATAAAGACTGACGAATCAGCAGCAATAACATTTTGTCGAAGAAAACACTTTACTCCGAATTTACAGGACGGGATATAACATTTTAGTTATCTTTAGTGGGCATCTTGAATTCGTCAGCCATATTGGATTTACGGAAATCCCTTATAACCCTCAATATCGTATATTGTGGTATTGCGTATTTTGACATTCTTGAACTATTTAACCACATTTGGGTAGACGAAACCCCACTTTAATCAGAATTTACTGGTGGATATATGCCACTTTTGTAATTTGTGACAGCCATCTTGGATTGTGCCCTCTGGTGAGAGTTGCCAGCATTTTGGGGTCACCCCGTCATTTCATTTTTAAACGCCTTTCTGCTGCCGAAAACGCTTTGAACCCTTTGTCCCCGAAAAAAATCACGGGACCCAAGGAGTTTACCCTACTAAATGATCACCACAGAAAGCAGCATATGTCGTCATCATTGTTCTCTTTGCAACGCATGCGTTTTTTTAGCCTTGGGTCTGCCAATTTTCTTCACTCGTTTCTCTGGCTAACAGACATCGCAACTTTCGTTAATGCCTGTTGTTGTTGCTGCTCATGCTGCGGCTGCTGCTGCTGCTGATGCCGATGCCGATGCCGCCTCCGTCGTCGCCGCCGCCTTCGCCGCCGCCGCCACTGTTGCTGCTGCTGCTGCTGCTGCTGTTTTAGCTGCTGCTGTCGCTGCTGCTGTTGCTGCTGGTGCTGCTGTTTTGGAACAGAGGCAATCTTCTCGGCATATATCTAGAAAGTAAAATTCCTTTCGCTGAGGTGATCAGATTTCTGTTTTTTCACAACGCACTGATGTCAGTGCGTGTTAAAGCTGTTTCCAGGAAGACTTGCCAAAAAGGCCAGCGAACTGATACTGTGTACAAACACAGCCCAGATACGAGTGGACGAGGATTTTACTTCGTAGCCATAGTCAGAGCTCAAGTGCTCCATAAACCTCATGTCTAGTGGCTAAAGTCGATGGGTGCCGTGGCGTGGGGAGCACAGCAAAATGACGCTAATTTCGAGGGCTTGGTACATGAATTCCAAGTTCCGAGTGTACTGCACTGTGTGTTACGCCATGGCGTCTAGAGGTAATAAGACAGGGGTGGTGGTGGGGCTCTTTTGTTGCACGGTAAAATGTGAAAAGTCGCTTAAGTTATTACAACAAACATTCTGTCTGGATCCATCCATCACTTTATTGACATTCAGCCCTAATGGCATGACCGAGCTCCATCCATAAGCTCTGGCTTTATGCTTCCGAGGGAATACCAGCATAGGTGGTCCGTAGAACCACCTGCTCCAATGCAAATCTTAGCCATGACAGGATGTCCCCGCTCATCAGATGCTGCAGGCAATTAGTATCTTCATTTGTTTCTTTCCATGCCAAGTAAGGGGAAGAATGGGGACATCAGCATCCCTCTTTCAGGGCAAAATGCGGCCATGTCCCCGTATTGCCCCGAGGGTAGTAAACTCCAACAATTGCTGACTACATGCGCGAGCCTTAAAGAATTGCCTGCGTCTCTCACTCATAATCAAGCCAGGTAGACTAGATTTCGAACAACATACAAACCATTTGAATTCCTATCTTCCTAGTGACAACGATAACACATAATAAACAGCCCTGATATTTTAAGAAAATTTTCTAAAATCAACGTTGTCGATCTATCGTTACTTGAAACGGCTTTATGGCCGAAACACGCACTTGACTAAGTGACCGTGAGGGCAGGGTTAATATAAAATGCTAATTACCCATGGCAACACGAAAATATGGCAGTTATCATAATGTTCCGGTTTGCCCCGTGACCCGTTCTGTCCCATGTTCCCCTATAAGCTGATAATATTATTGTAATAAATAACTGCCATGTCTTATTTCGTCACTTTTCCCCGACCAATCCCCGGCAAATGATGCAATTTGATCAATCATATTATGCAGATATTGACGTCATATTGACAAATTCCCTATGTCAAATTATATATTAAAATACAATGATTTTCAGTGAAGCTTTTCTCAGCGACGATCTTATGGAGCACGCGCAATTAGTCACACTAGATAGTCGGTCTCTTAATATACATAATAGTATTCATGTCATCATTGGTGTGGCTCAGAATGAATTAAGTTTGCAATGTCAGCTCTTAACACAGACAAGGGATCCATTTCTAGCCATGCCACACCCATTTCTAGCTAAGCTACGCCCACGCGATTTCCCGTGTGCTGATCGATTGAAACCTGAATTCCCAATGTCAAGGTAACTATGCAGGTAAGCTGTTGCATATTTTAAGACTAAATTGACTGGCTGCTGGCAGTAACTGCGCCAAGTCAAATTAGTTTCAAAATATTCAAGAAAATGTATATCAATTAGTAAATCCACCAAAGACATGCAATTCGTACACTTGACGGACTATTTCAATTTCATGGCTGAGGATACTGTTAATTATGCATGTGACGTCAGCCTAGATTTGAGGTAATCATTATGACATCATATACGTGAGTGACAGATGGGATTATTACCATTACTTCGTATTTGGTTTATATTTAACCCTTTCAGTGCGAAGGGCCAACTACGAAAAATTATTTATCAGGCAAGAACGCCTCTGTTCAATGTTTTCAAACTAATTTGAGTGGGAGTTGTTGCTGAAATATGTTCTTGTCAAATTAGCCACCAAATACTCAACAGCTTAACTGCATGATTGTGTTAAACTTCAGATTCACGGAATTCAGGGTCGAAAGGGTTACGCCGACCGTAGTCTGGATTTAATAAATATGCGCATTTCTTTATTAGAATAAAGATAATCTCAGCGAATGGCAATCTATACTCTTGATCAGGCGCGTGTTACTTTGAAGCATTAGTGAAATACGCCCAAAGCAATAAGTAGCACATATCTAACAGATAGGTTAACCCTATAACACCCAAGCCGGGAAAAACGGCGTCTGCAGTGGTTCTGAGAAATGCCCATTTTCAGACCAAGTGAAGACAAGTTTGGAAAAGTTAACACTGGAATGACTGACTAGCCCGTCATTCAAGTGGTAAATTTTCAAAAATAGTCTTCTCTTGGCCTGCAAAGGAGCATTTTCTATGAGAAAATGTAAATTTTCTTGAACAAATCTTAAAGTTAAAACGATAATAGAGCCTATTCATATTCTCCGCCGCTTATGTTATCGATCCTGGTTTTACAACTGGTTGGGCGCGCGGTCAGTGACCCGGACATAAAATTAATAAGCGACCGTAAATATCAGAATCAGAATGGCCCATGCAGCGATACAATCAATGTACCAATAATAAGAATACAGCAACAGTAATAAACCTCTCTGCAATATATCACAAACGTGGAAACACTAAACATACCAGCTAAATAGTGTCCATTCTAAACATGTTTATGTAGTATATAATATAGGATTATTACTTTGTGTGGCTGTTTAGATATTGGTAGCTGCTTTAGTACGAGTAATAATGATTTACATATGATGACTTCAGTGTAGTGTTGATTTCTCCACATCTGTCACTCAAGTAGCTGACGTCATAATCAAATACGTCACATGTTAATTAACGTCACGATTAAAATGGCTTAGCTTCGTCACGACAATCGAACAGCCCATCATGAAGGTTTACGATTTGTATGGGTTTAGTAAATTAACAATTTAACCCTTTAATGTCCAAATTTGGTCAAGAAAATCAAAATATGTCCTTATTGAATGTCCATTCGTAGGCCAAGAAAATAGTATTTTTGAATGTTTACCACTGTAATGGCTGGCTAGGTTACCGAGCCAGTCATTTCAGTGGCAAAAATAGGTTTCTCTTGGCCTGCAAACGGACATTCGTCAAAACCACTACAGATGCAAGTATAGTGACCCGCTTCGGAATGAAAGGGTTAATAATCGTTCAGCTGACTATTTTGAATGTAATTTGACTGAGCGCTGTTGCTGCCATATTCCCATTCAAAGTGTTTCCAAAATATTCACCAGCTTACCTGTATAATCACCTTGAAAATTAGATTATCGTAATTTAGGCTTCACAGTTCCAAATCGATTTCAAACAGCGCACAAAGTGGCCGGAGCTTAGCTAGAAATGGGTGTGGCATGATCTGAGCCGTCTAATCATTGAGGGTTTTCAATCTTCATTTTTACATTCCATGTATGCCGGTAATGAGCTCACATTAGTCTTTTTATTCTCGATTAATGTATTAACTTATGTGACACGAAGAGTACGAACAACCAGAATAATTATAGTCTTTAGATATATTGCCTATCTTCACCTTTAACAGAAGTATCCAGTTTTAGCTATGCCCCGCCCAGTGTTAGCTAAACTCCACTCATACGTTAGCCGTGTTTGGGATTGATCGATCCCTGCACTCTCAATCTCAATTCTTACCACAACGCTTAGTCCGTCATCAATTAAGCGTTCGTGACGAATTTAGCTACGTCATTCATGATGTAATTGATTATATGATGTAAGCCTGCACATTATTGTTATGTTATTATTAGGCCGATGGATGTTGCTGTACACGGTACGATATATGCGCACAATGCCCATGCATTTATTTGGCCATTTAATTCTATTGTTTAGTGAAGCGTTCCATTACATTCGAATCGGGATCGTTAAATAATCTCCCGCACAGGTCCATGTGTGTATGCGTGTGTATTCTTCGAACGTTACTACTTAGAAACATCGATGTTGTGAATGGACATATTGGCCTCGTATTCTCGTATCCCAATAACCAGAGAAACAGTTCCACAACACGTGAGACACGCGTTGATATCTGTGCAATTTACACAGCATGCAATGTCGATGTAACTATAGAACGCTGTATTGTTTGATCCTATTGTCTGTACAGACCGGAATTTGTCAACAAAATTTCCCTGGGAGCATGTGCAACTAGTCATTTGTGAATCACCTCTTGGGGTTATTCCCACTTTGGACGTATTTACGGTAGTAGTTGGACAACTGACATTGCACTACTATTCAGTGATAATGTATCAATTTTCAGGAGAAATTCCTTAAAATCTGTTTTATATTTTGACAATAATGTGCGTGAAAATTATCGCTATCCATGACAGCAACATTATTCGAATGACCGTGTGCACGTGCAGACGTGGACGTTTTGTTTGAGAAGCAAATAATACAGCGTCCAATAATCACATCGAATACCGAGTCATGACATTGCGTGCTGGGTAAATTGTACAGAAATCCACAAGTCTCTAATATATCGTGTGCACTTATTTCTCTGGTTTATGGGACACGATAACTTTGCTAAGACATAATTGGAATTGTGTCTGGAACCACAATGAAAGCCATATATTTAGACATGGAAGCGCAATGTACATAATAACTGATTAGCTAACACCTGAGCCCAATGCCGATTACTAGCTCATCCATTTTGGTTTCATTTTCTTTAATGTTATTCTAGATATATTTTCATCTTAGCAAAATCCCAACCATACCTAGAAGCGTAATCACCTGGAAAATCGACATTATCAGACGATCAAATCGCCCATTTCCTCCCCTGTGATTAACAGATGGCTGGGTGGAATGCGGGTGAGATGTCTGCGCCTGGGATCATCGTCCGTGGGAGTACTTACAGCGTAGTAACGCCTATCAATAATGTAGAGACCATCAACATGTGGTCACTAAAGAAACGTGACCGGATATAATACAACATATTTGCTATGGAAAGCTGTGTGGACTTTAAAGATGGGTGGTCTTAAAGAAGCGCCAACATATGTCCTAAAAGTAAGCGTCGCTCTAGACAGGTTCGAGTTTATGCTACTTGATGATTTGCACCACAATCTGCTATATGATGCTATGTGGCGTGATCTCAGCTCCGGAGAAAGTGAGCTAATGCGTATTAACCCCTTTACGTCACGATAACAGCTTCAATTATTACACCGCCAACGTTGTACGTTAGCTGGTCCTTGTGGAAATATTGAGATTGCTGTAAACTGTTGCTGCGAAACACAACAACATTGCCGATGCGGCATTTTACAAGCGTTTTTAAAATGCCTCGACAATAGGCTGAAATGTGTCGAGGATGATGAACAAGCTTGTATTAGCATTACAATATAGCATATCCATCATATTTGTTTTTGTATCTATAACATGTCAGATAATATCATAGTTTTTATATTTGGTCTGTTATTGATGGCACTTCTGACTAATAAACATGTGAGAGTGTAGCTGCCAAGTGTGTTTGCCGAGATACTCGCACCAAACCAGGGGATGTTGTGATTGGTCGCAGCCTAATCTCGATCGTCACGCACCTCCATCTACTCCGACCAGACTGAATCCGCTTAAGTGAATGATTGAAGGTTCCTCATTCTCGTTTCCGGTCATTTCGATAGCTGAATATCCGCGCCGATAGACACGGCAACCTTGACACATTTGACGACAATATAGTGGAGGTAAAATTGCTCTAAAATGCAATTTGTCTCATCGATCGTAAATTTCTCAGAGAACACGAATTGATTATATCCCATGAATTGACAGAAAGTACCATCTCGTGTGACCTTGTGAGACACAGCATTGTGGTTTATTAAGACACAGATCCCTTAAGACAGGTTGGCAAAATAACACATGTCATAAAGAAGTCTTATGGTTCTGATCCTCATATTCAATGGGAGCTTCTATTGCGAGAGTATCTGTCGTACATCATTAACCTTTACAACTCAGACATCACAATTTTTAATTTTCAAATTAAATTAAAATATGAACTGCTGTTCGTGTTTCAACAAATTTGGTGGAAGATGTTGCTGTCGTAAATTGTTAAAAAATATACACCGGTTCATTTTTTTTATTTAATTTGAATATTTAAATGTAAATGTAAAACTCCGCACAAGTTGCTTTACTAGTGACACAGTAATAGATAGAATTCTGACCTCAGAGTGGTAAGAGTTAATCCGCAATTTGCTCACTGGTAAATCATGAAAGAAGATCTCACTTTGACATTCTAGACAGGCGACGGATCAACCGCTATTGGCTTTAGAGAAAAGAGGTGTCTATATAAGTAGCTTGTATAAAAAAAGGCCACACATGCATTATGCTTCCTCTCCGTTTTACAGATAAATACGTCCCTGAATAATGATATTCCAAGTATCAGGTACACTACTGAACTTTTAATGACATGTCCAAGGTCAAAACAGCAGATTTTCCAAATGAGAATGGACCGTTCCTGTTTTAGCTATGCCCCGTCCATCACTAGCTAAGCTCCACCTACATTGATCTATCCCCGAATTCCCTGACTATCACTTTCATGAAATCTATGCAGTTAAGTTGTTGAATATTTTGTAAGTAATTTGACTGGGTGCTGTTGCTGCATATGGCAGCAACAGCGCCCAGTCAAATTAGTTTCAAAATATTTAACAGGATATTTATTAAATGGTAAAGACATTCAATTATTAGACCAACTCATAGTCCGTCTTCAACTATGCGTTCGTGACGTACTTATTTACGACATTCATGACGCCTTTATGACGTCATTGATTGAGATGTCATTTTATAGGTTACGTAACTGATTATGACGTCTTATGATGGATGGATACAGTGGAAAGGTCCATTGTCCACTGATTCTTAAAACCAATATCTTATGCGGGGCATCATCTCTATTTTTTGTGAGAATAGCTGTCACTTTTGCTTTTTAAATAACTGTCAGCCCACTAAACCTTCATCCCTACCCACTAAATATCCAAAACTGTGATTAAATCATTTATTAATTCAGCTTTTAGATATTAGATGATCCCACTATGTACACATTATTGTTGACATAGATTCATATTTCTTCTTGAATTTACGTATTCTGGTAAGAAATATTTGTGCAAACCCTTCATATATTGTTGGTATTTCCACAAGATATCGTATTATAAACATTGTATCAGGAGCACGTGTATCTTGACTTACAGGCTTTGGATGTTGGTCGGCATAAATGGTATAGGGTGCGGCTAGACGTTATTGTTCTTCGCAGCAGGAGGTCTTCGAGAACAATGGGTTTTTCAGGAGATCAAAGGAAAAGCTTGCGGAATGGAATGTTGAGAACAATGGCGACTATAACGACACGCATTCTAGAGAACAATGCCGTCTATAACGCCACGTTTTTCTCCATAACAATGACGTCCAGCCGCACATGTAGATTCACTCTGGGATGTTCTATTATTTGAATTAGTTAACCCTTAAAAGTTTAAAAGTTGTGTATTTTACGTTTAAACGTAGTGGCGGCGCGGCCCCCTCCGTGGTTATCCACCGTTGTAAAAATAATAAGAGAGCAATGTAAAATAACAGAGTTTAAGAGGTGGTCTGATAACGGAGGTTGTAGGAGTATGAGGTTGAGGATGTATGAGGAATTACAGTATTGATGTTTGAAAATAATTTGACTGTTTCGTCGGTAACGTCATTAGTAAACTGTAGAATATTTAGAGACTGTCTGTAAGCTGTTACTGTCTTAGCAACAGCTACCAGATAGATTAGCAACAAAATATTAAAAATAATCTTGTATTAATGGTATGTTCGGTTGGAATGGTAACAAAGACTTGGTGGTGATGGATTGGATTGTATCATGGGTTAAAAAGAAGTTAACCCTTTCACCGATGAATTCCCCATATCTCATTTTCATCGATACCATACAGGAAAACTGTTGAATATTTTGAAAATAATTTGACTGTCTGTGTCAGTTGAGGCGGAATGCTATAGTATTCCTCCTCAGTTGATATTGCTGGATGGTTATGAGGTCGATGCTAGCGTACTTGTTTACAAGGTATGCACGATGTACGAATATTTTGATAATTTGTTGCTGAATATTTTGATCATTTGAGTGGTAGCTGAATATTTTGATAATTGGTTGCTGAATATTATGATAATCGGTTGCTGAATATTTTGATTGGTTGCTGAATAAATTGATTGGTTGCTGAATATTTTGAAAACGATTTGACTGTGTAAATTTTAATTTCTTATTAGACGATGTTAGGTAAGAGAGAGGTGGTCTTATAACGGAGGTCGAAGGAGGAGGGAGGAATGCTATCTCGGCCCACCCTCTGCTCGGCATTGTTCTCCGCAGATGAGCGCGCCTTTATTCACCTGGTGGTCCTCTAAGAAAATGCAGTTGGTCGCTCAAAGAGGTGTCGCGAGGGATGCGGAGGATGGCTGACGTATATGCTAGCGTATTCGCCGAGGCAACGTCTTGCGCGATATCTCTGTACGAATATTTTGAAAATAATTGATTGTAAGCCAATGGTGGTTTAGTCACCATTAACCTCCTCCTTGGTTTAAGACATTTTAAAAATGGCAGTCATTTAATTATTAAATTTTCAAAATTGTTATGGAAATGGTCATCGTTGACGATCGATGTTGTATAATATTATATAGATAGTTTTATCTACCATATTTATGTCTTTAAAGCGTCAATCATTTAATTATTAGATTTTTTTTAAATATGAATGAACTCACAGTCATTTAATTTTCAAAAAAATCAGAGCGTTGCGTTAAACGGGTTATAGTGATCTACGTTGTATATATATATATACATTTATCTTACGTATTTAAGGCGTTTCTTTAAAGTTGAAGTCATTTAATTATTAAAATTTCAAAAATATGAGCAAAATGTGTTCCCCAGTCATTAGATTTAAAAAAAAAATCAGACACGTACACAGTAATTTTTCCTATGATATTATATAGATAGTGTTATCTATCGTATTTATGTCTCTAAAATCGCAGTCATTTAATTTTAAAAATTTCAAAAATATGAACAAAATGCGTTCCTCGTCAATGGCAATGCATTAATCGACCACGAACAATAGCGTACAGATAGCCATTTAGAACAGTAGCATCCATCGACCACTTTTGACGGATCAGAATGTGTGCTTGCGTATGCATGTGTGAAGCGGGTTGTCGTGTGTAAAAACTGTATTACATTATTTTATTTTTTTGAACATATAAAGGGTTCTCTTTCAAATGATTTGTGGGCCCTGAAAAGGGTCGTGTTTTGAGATAGGTCTCAGTCTTCGCAGATCCGCACAGGCGCGGTTGTCAGTTTGGTAACAAACTGCGTCATGTTTGCTTTTTGTATATCAGTCGGAGTATCGCCGATTACAGGACACCCATGCGGATACTGCTTGATTGGTAATAGACAATAGGTGTACACTATCTCTTTAGGTTCTGTTTTCTTGATCATACGCCTACAGACCCTCTCGTGTTTCGACCGTCGGCATATGGTGTGGCAGATATCGATGGAACACCAACGACATCGCACATACCCAGTATCTGATCCGTCAAAGTTTGTACTGCTGGCCATTTTAGCCAAATGTACATTAACATTTACATTTATACCACATCGATCTACTACAAAAAAAAAATATATATATATATAAGGAATATCACGTGAGATGAAATCTGACTGCCTAAGGTTACCTAACTACTCTGCAGTTAGACATCCAACCACTTTGCGATGTTTAAACTGGAATGAGAAAATGGATTGAATTTGTACCGTTTATAGGAATATATGTACTGCGGCCGCAAATCCACAATATGCGGACCGCATGCGACCGCTCATGTACGCATGCATTTTGGCGTGTATGCGTGTTCAGGCATACGCATATACTTGTTGCCATCCGCAACACGAGCCCACAAATCCGCAACACGCGCCCGCATGCGGCCGCACATGTACGTATGCATTTTGGCATGCATGTGTGTTCAGGCATGTGAATATACTTGGTGCCATCCGCAACAAGTTAACAAGTCAACAGCCATAACATGAGGCCGCAAATCCGCAACACGCGCCCGCATGTTGCCGCACATGTACGCATGCATTTTGGCGTGTATGCGTGTTCAGGCATGTGCATATACTTGTTGCCATCCGCAACACGCGCCCGCAAATCCACATTACCATTTACATTTATACTACATCGCTCTACTACAAAACATGTAAGGAATATCGCGTGAGATGACTAGCGTCCTATCAAAAACTGTCGCCTACTGGCCTCCATATAATGACACATACATGCAGGCGAAAATCTTGGATATGTACACGGGCTAGATGCGATGGATCAGTTTGTTAAATGGTTTATGCGCATAGAAATCTGTGCACGTTAAAAAAGTATCCAGGGAAATATGTTTTCTCTGACCACCTCGTTATTGTGCATAAAGCATCTATGATTCGCTTTTAATCCTTCAATTTGTATGCAAACGCGTTAACCTTCATCTAAAACCCTCAAACATGAAACTAAGTGGCTTCTTATCAGTCATTTAATTTTTTAAAAGAGAGCAAAGTACATCTCTATGCAGGTAATATATAGCTAAGCCAAGCGATGTTGTATGCATAATATTACATAGATAATAATCATGCACCTCGTATTTAAGGCATGGTCTTTAAAGCGTCGGCCATTTAATTATTAAATTTTTTAAATTGTTATAAAAATGGTGGGAACAATGTCCACCGTCGTCATCGTTGACGAATAATGACAAGCACCCTTGTATCGTTTAACGTATTAGGTTGTCGATGCGGTCCCTCGTGGTTGTAGTAAAAAAGTATTTTGAAACTAAGCAGAATCGTGGCTTCCTATGTCAAATTGTCGCATGAAAAGCACTTTTTAAAGAGTTTGTGCGCACGAAGGCGCTAGTGCGAATTGTAGCTTCCTATGTCAAATTAGTATCAAAACTATTCGCTTAAACTACCAATGCGCTATGATTTAGGTTTGAAAAATCAGAAAATAACATCCCTTGAATGAGTGTAGAGGTGGTCGCATAATTGAGGTCGAACGAGTGAGGAGGAGGAGGTATGAGGTATGCTAGCGCGGTGCTGCCTGGCACGAGGGATGAGGTATGCTAGCATACTCGTTTACAAGGTCGGCAATGCGCATTGTACGAATATTTTGAAAATAATTTGACTGCGGTGTTAGCAACAACTTTCTATCAAATCATTTCCATGATATTTAGTGAATATTTTGAAAATAATTTGACTGTCTGCATCAACTTTTGCTCAAATCGTTTCCATAATATTTTGCTAGGAAGTAGATCCCTGAAATGTCTGAAACACCTCGCCAGTCAGCCAGTTAAAGGTAATAAAACTAGGAAAAATTACCATGTCCGGGTATACACAGTATGAATGCATTATGAGTACCTAGTCAATGAGACACCCCCCCCCCCCCCCCCCGATAACAAAAATAATATAGTTGGCTAACAATTGTCTGGACATTGCGGCCGCAATCACCTACTACCAATACCGACCATCATCACCACCACCATCACCATCACCACCATCACCATCCCTCTATAACCATCAGCACCACTACGCACTAAGCACCAACACCCACCACCAAGTATTAACCCCACCACCATCATCCACCACAACACCTATTTTCATCAACCGCCAATCCCACCGCCACCACCATCACCACCACCAAGTACAACAGCACTCCGATTTGTATATTGAGGGATGTGGGGGGGGGGACGTGGCTGGGCAGCTACAATCATCAAATCAATACACGCATAAAGAACCAATGTTTTATTTGTATCCATATTTTTACATTGAAGTAAATATTACATATGATAAAACGTATAGTTGCTGTAGTATAAACAAATAGTCAATGTTCTGGAGATCCATTTATCGATGACTGATTCCTTATGGATCAGATCTATCACCGTCAGAATCATCATCATTATCCTCAGCATCTAGATGGTTCCTTATGTACTTCTTGATCAGAAACTTTCTTTTTCGAAAAGCTGAGAAGACTGCTTCATCGTATGCGTACCCCTCGTCGATAAAATCTTTAATTTCCTGACGAATTATTTTAATGAGTGTAGAGTTCTGTAATCTTCTCCACTGGAACATTATGTCTATACACTTTGTAACTAAAGCATCAGCATATACGGAAATAGGCACATTGCCTACACCATTTGGGTCTGTGTCCACTTCACCATCCTCATCTTCTAAACCTGATTGTTCAGCGTCTAAGACCTGCCTAATATTTTGGAATATGGTAAATAGTTCCTCATTGCCTATGTCTTCTTTTTCATCTTCACCTTCATCTTCACTCTCAGTCTCCGCTGAGTCATCACTGTCTTCACTCTCCGACTCCGCTGGCTCATCATCATCACTATTCATCTCTGTCATTTCTTCATCTTCACTGTCTAGATTTTTGCTGTCTTCATCGTTATGGAATCAGATCTTATGCTGCTTCAGGTCATTTGACCTATTAAAAGTTGAACCACATTCAAAGCATTTATGTCTCGGCATATTGATTATAGGATAAATCTAGCAAGTATTCAAGTTACAAGGTTCTTCAAAGAAATCTGATTGCCTAACTACTCTGCAGTTACACGTCCAACCACTTTGTGATGTTTAAACTGGAATGAGAAAAGGGATTGAATTTGTACCATTTATAGGATTATATGTACTGCGGCCGCAAATCCGCAATACGCGCCCGCAAATCCGCAACACACGCCCGCAATACGCATCATGTGCCAGCAATCCACAACCTATGCCTGCAAATCTGCAAATGCGGCCCGCATGCGGCCGCACATGCATGCATGCATGCATTTTGGCATGTATGCATATTCAGGCATGTACATACACTTGGTTCCATCCGCAACACACACCCGCAAATCAGCATCATGCGCCCGCAAATCCGCAACATACGCCCGCAAATCCGCATCATGCGCCCACAATCCGCAACATACGCCCGCAATCCACATCATGCACCCGCAATCTGCAACATACGCCTGCAAATCCACAAATGCGGCCCGCATGCGGCCACACATGTATGCATGCATTCTGGCATGTATGCATGTTCAGGCATGTACATACACTTGGTGCCAGCCGCAACACACACCCACAAATCCGCATCATGCGCCCGCAAATCTGCAACATACGCCCGCAAATCTGCATCATGCGCCTGCAATCCGCAACATATACCCGCAAATCCGCATCATGTGCCCGCAATCCGCAACATACACCCGCAAATTCACAACATGCGGACCGCATGCGTTCGCACATGTACATATACATTTTAGCCAGCAGAGCCAGTCATTCCAATGAAAATTTTTCAAAAAGTCTTCTGGCGCATGCATGCGCACACCACGGCACGCACGCACCTACGCACAAGGGCACAACGTATAACTAGCAGTATCAGATATTAGCACGTGTGCATTCGAGCATGACCTATATTAAACCCTCATGACATACCCTCTCCAACCTATATACCATTTTTCTGACACCGCGCTCTCACACATTATGACCACAATGTCTAGACAAATGGATAGCTGTCAGAGGCAGTCATTCTGATGATGAATTTTCAAAGATAGTCTTCTCTAGGGCTGCAAGTATGAATATGAAGAAATTCGCTATGGGTTGTCGTGTGGGTGGGTGTTGGTGGTGGGGTTAATGCCTGGTGTTGGGTGTAGGTCGTAGTGTTGCATGCACGCACCTACGCACAAGGGCACAACGTATAACTAGCAGTATCATGTATTAGCACGTGTGCATACGAACAAGACCTTTATTAAATCCTCATTGACATACCCTCTCCAATCTATATGCCATTTTTTCAAACACAGAGCTCTCACACATTCCGACCACAATGTCTAGATAAATGGATAGCTGTCAGAGTCAGTCATTCTGGTGATAAATTTTCAAAAATACTCTTCTCTAAGGATGCAAGTATGAATATGAAGAAATTCGCTATGGGTTGGCGGGTGTGTGGGTGGTGGTGGTGGTGGGGTTAATGCATGGTGTTGGGTGTAGGTCGTAGTGCTGGTGGTGGTGGGTGTTGGTGAGGGTGATGGTGGTTGGTGGGGGGTGTTTGCCCACGCAATGACTAGACAAATGGATAGCCTGCAGTGCCAGTCATTCCGATGATAAATTTTCAAAAATAGTCTTCTCTTGTACTATGATGAAGAAAATTGACATTTTCTTGAAGAAATTCGAGGGTTAAAAGGGTTAATAGCATCCATGTAATGACGTAACACGAGGTGGTCGCTTAGGGCAGGACTGAATTTTACAGTAAAAAACATGGTTATAACGTATCACTGCTCTGTAGCCACAAGGATATATTTATATTTGTAGTAAACGGCCATCTATGATTATGCTACTACGCTTGTAATGTTGCTCTTAATTGTCGTATCTTTAAGCGTCGGTAAACAGCAAAAGCCGGTGAGCGGGTGCAGGCGTTATTATCGATTTTTTTAAAACTCTCGTCGTGGACATTGTAACATCCCGTGCTTAGAACGAGACGGGTGGTGTTTTAACATTCTTTCATTATTAACACGTGCCATGTTTGTAACTCGATTAAGGACCGATCTCACGGCTATTCAAGACGTATGGTTAAATCATACGCAACAAATAATCTTTTTAGCATAAGTACGCTCTACATACAATTTTATAAACGGAACCCTCAGAGATATAATGACCACATTTTAACCATCGTATCTAAAACGATTGACGTTATTGCAAAGTATTTAAAAAACAATTTGTGCATAATGACGGTTAAAAGTCAATCAAAATATTCAACAAAAAATAGTTTTACTAATAACGATAGCGACGTCAAATTAATTTCAAAATATTCAACAGTTTACCTGTATGGTATCGATGAAAATGAGATATATATTCATCGGTATTAGGGTTAACTTCTTTTTAACCCAGGATACAATCCATCACCACCAAGTCTTGGTTACCATTCCAACCGAACATACCATTAATACAAGATTATTTTTAATATTTTGTTGCTAATCTGTCTGGTAGCTGTTGCTAAGACAGTAACAGCTTACTGGCAGTCTCTAAATATTCTACAGTTTACTAATGACGTTAGCGACGAAACAGTCAAATTATTTTCAAACAGCAATACCGTAATTCCTCATACATCCTCAACCTCCTCCTCCTACGACCTCTGTTATCAGACCACCTCTTAAAATCTATTTTGTTACTAATCTATCTGGTAGCTGTTGCTAAGACAGTAACAGCTAGCTTACAGGCAGTCTCTAAATATTCTACAGTTTACTATCAGACCACCTATTAAAATCTATTTTGTTACTAATCTGTCTGGTAGCTGTTGCTAAGACAGTAACAGCTTACATGCAGTCTCTAACTATTCTACAGTTTACTAATGACGTTAGCGACGAAACAGTCAACTTATTTTCAAACATCAATACCGTAATTCCTCATACATCCTCAACCTCATACTCCTACAACCTCCGTTATCAGACCACCTCTTAAACTCTATTCTTTTACATTACTCTCTTATTATTTTTACATTTTCTACCACGGTAGATAACCATGGAGGGGGGCGGGCCGCCACTACGTTTAAACGTAAAATACACAACTTTTAAACTTTTAAGGGTTAACTTCAAGGGTAATTCAAAATAAGAGAACATCCCAGAGTGAATCTACATGTGCGGCTGGACGTCATTGTTATCGAGAAAAACGTTGCGTTATAGACGGCATTGTTCTCTAGAATGCGTGTCGTTATAGTCGCCATTGTTCTCAACATTCCATTCCGCAAGCTTTTCCTTTGATCTCCTGAAAAACCCATTGTTCTCGAAGACCTCCTGCGGTGAAGAACAATAACGTCTAGCCGCACCCTATACCTCTGGCATATCTAGTGTTAAAACGTTTCGTAGCAAAATTACACATGCTTAAGAATAATACACATATAGACGCGCGCGGATGAGCGGGAGGGAGGTGGTGGATGAAGATAGGATGGGAAGAGGGAACATGGATGAGGGACAGAGTGGATGGAGGGGAGAACGGAGAGGTGGGCGAGGGTGGAGAAATGGCGAGCTGGAGATCTTTACGATGCAATTATGGCCTATCACAGTAATTCGTTGTTACATAATTAGATTATTCAAAATGCAATCGCTGAGGGAGGGTGGAAAGGAGTGGTGGAGGGAGATATGATGAGAGAGAGGGAGGATGGATGAGAGGCAGATTAGAGGGAGGGGGAGGAATGGATGCCGAGGGAGGAGGAGTGGCAGAAGGGAGAGAGGGAGAGCCTCGCGATGCAATTATGGTCTATCACAGTAATTAGTGCTTACATAGCTAGATTATTCAAAATGTAAACGCTGAGAAATCGTAAATCTCTGGATGAACAATTCTGTATACATATTTTTCTGATATTAGCGAGATAGGGTTAGCAGCTTTTTAATAATATGTTAAAATTCTTCCAATAGAGGGTCCATCTCTAGCTATGCACAGCCCATTTCCAAGCTATGCCCAGCCCATTTCTAGCTATGCCCAGTCCATTTCTAGCTATGCCCAGCCCATTTCTAGCTATGCCCAGGCCATTCCTCGCTTTTCCCAGCTGATTTCCAACTATGTCCAGCCCATTTCTCGCTTTGTCCAGCCCATTTCTCACTTTTCCCAGCCCATTTCTAGCTATGCCCAGGCCATTCCTCGCTTTTCCCAGCTGATTTCCAACTATGTCCAGCCCATTTCTCGCTTTGTCCAGCCCATTTCTCACTTTTCCCAGCCCATTTCTAGCTATGCCCAGCCCATTTCTAGCTATGCCCAGTCCATTTCTAGCTATGCCCAGCCCATTTATAGCTATGCCCAACCCATCTCTAGCTATGCTCAACCCATTTCTAGCTATGCCCAGCCTATTTCCAGCTATGCCCAGCCCATTTCTAGATATGTCCAGCCCATTTCTAGCTATGACCAGCGCATTTCTCGCTTTGCCCAGACCATTTCTCGCTGTTCCCAGCCCATTTCTCGCTTTGCCTAGCCCATTTCTCGCTTTGCCAGTGTTGGGATCGATGGATCTCTGAATTCCCAGAATTTCAATATCAAGGTAAATATAGGTACGATATTTTGAAACTAATTTGACTGGGTGGTGTCGCGGCACATGGCAGCAAAAGCACCCAGTCAAATTAGTCAGTCAATTATTAAATAGTACAGCCATACAATTCGTACACTTGACGGACTATGTTCCTGACGCACCTAGATCCGTCATTCATTCGTCTTCAGCCTACATGTTAGGTAATTGTTTGATGTAAATAGTCTTATCTTATAGATCTATACAAAATTAACTTTTTCCAGAAACGACTGTTAAATGTTCGTAACGGATATTCATAGCAAATGTTGTTGATAGCCAGGATCTCTGAATGTATACATAATGACACGTGCCCGTCTGACGCGCCGTTCATCTGTTTATTACGTTTAATTTGATACTATAAGTGTTTGTTAAAATGTTTTCAGAATTACACCAAAATAAAAAATAAACCTGAATTTCTACAAAAAGGGGCGGTTGAAATGAGTAATAAATGACTTTTT
This sequence comes from Chaetoderma sp. LZ-2023a, assembly GCA_034401795.1. Taxonomy (NCBI): domain Eukaryota; kingdom Metazoa; phylum Mollusca; class Caudofoveata; order Chaetodermatida; family Chaetodermatidae; genus Chaetoderma; species Chaetoderma sp. LZ-2023a. The sequence goes on along the minus strand of CM067373.1, from coordinate 164,301,450 downwards.
TAAATGGAATAATCCAATCTGTCACTCAAGTGGATGAGTTCATGATCAAATACATCACATGTAGGATGACGTCACAATCATAATTGACAGAAATACTCCGTCGTGAAACTGGAATAGTCCGTCAAGTATACACATTGTATGTCTTTGATGGGTTTACTATTTAATAAACATTCTGTTGAAACTCTTGAAACTAATTTGCCTGGGTTGTGTTGCTGCCATAGGCACAACAGCGCACAGTCAAATTAGTTTCAAAACATTCAACAGCTTACCTTGATATTGGGAATCTGGCAATTCACGGTTTTATCAATCCAAAGACGGGCAGAGCGTGGGGTGGAGCTTAGCTGGAAATGGGCGGGCACAGCTAGAAATTGTAGTCTATTTTGAGAACACTCTTGTGCCTTTTGGCTGCAGACATGTCATTAATGGCTCGTGGACTATATCTTATCAATTATTTAGAAATAATTATTTATCCTCGATATATATATAAATATGTATAGCATAGCCTACGGTCTATGCATTTTAAACGGATGATTTCTTTATATTCAGCTGTTTTTTACGCTATCCTTTAAACAGTTTGCGCTACTTGTGATTTAATGATAAGGCATATCTCTAGCGGATTATACGGGTACATTATTTTCGAGCTTTAGGTTACTTCTCTGCACGACAAACGTAATCCACATTGTAATGCTATTGCTTTCATAATCAGGAAATTCAACATGAAATTTATAAAGATTCATCGGATTGGTTGCTTCCCAGAAATCGTGTGTACTTCAAGAAATACATCTAGAACAAGCGCTGGACCAGGTATGTTCACAAGAACAAGATTTATCGATCTGTCTGGTGGCCACCATGAATGGTCTATAGTTGTCGCGTTAAAAAACCCTGAAGGGATTGGCTGAAATCTGGGACCTATAATTACGAGCTGAATTTCAGGTTTGGTCATGGGAGGTTGGTTCGTAAAGAATGGCCGTCAAATAGCGGTCAAATTGAGTTTTTTGTGTTTATAGAAGTTTTCACACCGAAAATGACGATATATTAGTCATAGGGACCGGATGAATCCGAATTTGACACTTTTAAATCAGGGTGTTCAAAGCAGGTTGATCAATTTGGTAGTCGCCCATCTTGGATTGTGATCAAGATATATTTATAGAAACACCTTTAATGATCTTCTCCGAGAACTGATTGGGTGACTGATTGACCTGAAAAGCAAGACGCATTATCTATGGAAAATAACTGAAACCTCGTGCTAAAAACTGATTTGGAGACCATTTAGGATCTATTTATTATCTATCTAATTTTCATAAAAATTACTTCTAAACTTTCACGTTTGTTAAAGGGAAGTTGATATGTAAAGAAATGTCTACCATCTATAAATCAAGATTGCACATCTACTACTCGGTAGTTGATTGATTTTGACAGGGAAGATAGTGATATATGCATCTTGGCCCTACTGTCAAATGTTTGTATTTCGGATCCAACTTATTTCTATTCTGACAAAAACGTTCCTTCTTTCTATCAGAATGTTCACGTCTGCTACTTAGATCTCCATGTTTCATACATAAATATTTGTATTTTCAGCGCACGTACTATGTTTTTCATGTTTGCGTTTCCAATTCTGATGTGCAGGTGAAAGATATAAGCCGCTCGTTTCTTCCTCGACTAGTATAGACCCATTGGCTCATGGTGTGATGTTCAGATCTCCTATATGTGGCATGGCTTTTGTCACCCATTGTCACTGGGCCACGGAGACGTTCCTGTTATTTCCTATAACACTAACGTCTTGGGTGATTTGCATACTTCGCTATGTTAGCATTATCCTCCATAATGTTCTGCAAAGGAACCAGGTTATCCATTTCATAACAGCAAGCTTTTTATCACGGTGAGAAGTTATTGAAATGGAGAAAGAAGGCTCTGTGTTGTGAGACCACAACAATTCGCAAATCACGATATCCTAATTAGTGATCCTCGCTTCACCAGTTACAAGACATCGACAAACGGTGGATGTTATACGCATGCAGGTTATGAGTGCACATAAAAACGGCAGGATCCCTGTTACGCAACCATTGATGATAAACATGGCCGTTTTATTATATAGCTTGTGCTAATAATATAAGTGCGGAGGCATAAAATTGTTAATGTGACTGCATAATCATGCACATTTATAGTTTAACCGACCATTAATAAATGATAAATGTTCTTCAAGAATCAGGATTAGCCCTGATATATTCCATCCTTCCCTTTCATTATGATAAGAGGTTTCTCGAGCTTGCATTTGATTTAAGCTCATTGAACTCCTCTCAGAAGATATCTCTGACATTCTAGCTCACTTCACCTCGCTTCGCATGAGGGATACTTGCATGCGAGATTTTTTTTCATACAGGCCTTACCTAATCATGTCTTTAGTGGATAGTTGTTTTAGGGCAACGAGAAGAAGATTGTTCAAGATTCCTTAAGACTATTAATTACAAGTCTTAACTGATGTCAATATTCTATCTTTTACTGTGCCAATAGCAAAGAAACTGGTGTACACTTTTCAATATTGTTGGTGGATGATGTTGCTGTCTATGACAGCAACATCTTCCACGAAATTTGATGTAAAATGAGCACCAGTTCATCTTTTAATTTAATTGGACAATTTAAAATTTTGAGATCAGAGAGGTAAGAGTTAAGGAGCCGCCATCCCATGGCCCCAAATTTCATCTAATTTGATAACCAACTTATTATAGGGAGGTTCTACGGTAATAATATAGAGATATTCATCTGCCTTATCAGTTATATGATGTTCATTTCCGTAGTATCGTCGTGTTATCGGCGGATATCCTGAATCTATTCACGAACTGTTTGTCACTTAACCCGTATAGCTCCTGTCTATTAATAAGAGTCGACGCCAGTGAGGCTGTCTGATTTATATCCAGATACCACCCGCAGTCATTCCGTCTTTCATACAAACCTAACTTATATTCTACCAGCCAGAGCTAATTAAATATTAGCTATAGCACGCTTGATTATCTCCTGCTTTTATCCCGTTAAATCTGTTGCATATTTTCAGCCTTATACGCGTCCGTTTGTCGCTATACGTCGGGTAGGGGCATCAACATATCATAATGGATAATATTGAAGAGCATCATCTTATTACTTATTAGTATTTTAATAATAATCCATATTCTATTCCTACTTCCTAGTCTATGTATAAATAATCAAATATTAAAAAGCTTGGCACAAGTCCTTCCACCTGATAAAACGATTTTCATAGATAATTCTGATTTGTTTACATATACATATCAATTTGAGTAAATACGCGAGCAGATAAACTTACGCAATCGATAATTATGCTACTTACCACTCTGCGGACAAAAATTTAAATTTACAAATTACATTAAAAGATGCACTGGTGTTCATTTTTCAAGAATTTCGGTGGAGGATGTTGCTGTCGTATACAACAGTTTCTGTGCTATCAGCATAATAAAGATAGAATAAGTGAATAAGGGCATTGAATCTGTATTCCGACAACTAGCATCGTGGAACATTGGTGCTCAAAATCACATATTAAACAATTCATAACACATAAAAGACATAATCCATTTGGCTTGGTAGTTTTGCCATAGAAAGGCAAGATTTGGATGGTAGTCGTGAGCGTTCACAAGTGGTTCTCTCAATGGGTCTTTTATTATATTTGCCCCCCCCCCCAACTTATATCATCATGGTACTTGTTTCTAACAGTGTCCTGTTTCTAACAATTGGTAATTTTGCATTCTCCCACACTCGTCGTTTTGGTGACATCGTCAAAGCATGTTTATTTCTGTAGATACATCATTTTACACACCATTTGAAGATTTCATCAAAATGCAGCAGAAATAAGCAATTATTTTACCTATCTTGTTATGTAGCGTGCGGAGAACATGCGTTTTGACTATTAATTGTTAGCTCACCTGAACCGAAAGGCCAAGTGAGCTTATGTCGTGGCGACCGTCCATCGTCCGTCCGTCTGTCATCAGTCCGTCGTCCGTCAACTTTTTCTTTAAAGGACTTCTCCTCAAGAACCGTTGGGCCGATTTCAATTATATTTGGCAGGATGCATCCTTATGGTATAGAGATTCAAATTTGTTGAAGTCGATCGGCCAATTTGGATTTTGGCCGATTTTTAGAAACATCTTTAAAGATCGTCTTCTCCGAAACCGCTTAGCAGATTAATGCCAATCTCATGAAATATGATCTATGGCAAGAGCCGAACCAAGTCTGTTCAATGAAACTTGATTGGTCAAATGGTTCGGTGCCAATCTTGGTCGTCCAAGTTTTAGCGAAAACGACTTCTTCAACAGAACCGCTGTGGTTTTTGTGTACTCTGAGCTCAAATTTGCAATTTTCGAAACTGTCGGATAAACGGTTTTGGCGGCCATCTTGGATCATTTTCCCGCCAAAGGTTCCCATACTAAAGCAATGGGAAATTTAACATATTTTCTTCTCGAGAACTGATGGGCCGCGTTCTAGTATATTTGTCAGGAAGCATCCTTAGAACATAGAGATTCAAGTTCGTTCATACAAAGCTGACGGCGGCCATCTTTGGTTTTGGGCGATTTTTAGAAACGTCTTTAAAAATCTTTTTCTCTTGGGGATTAATGCAAACCTCATGAAATATGATCTAGGGCAAGAGCTGAACAAAGTTTATTCAAGGGAACTTGATTGGTTAAAGGGTTCGGCGGCCATCTTGGTTGACCTAGTTGTAGCGAAAACGACTTTTTCTCCAGAACCACTGAAGGGATCGGGCAGAAATTTGGCACATATGATTAGGGATTAAGAGCCATTAATGTTTGTTCAAGGAAGGTTGATCCGTCAAAAAACATGACCGCCATGCGTCAATCAAAATATGGTGTGTTTGGCGGCCATATTGGATTTTTTTATTTTGATGGATTTTGAGGCGAAAATTAGTTTTTATGTGTTTTTGGGTATTCTGAACTCATATTTCCAATTTTCGAAACTGTAGGATAAACGGTTTGACGGCCATCTTGGATCGTTTTCCCGCCAAAAGCTCCCATACTAAAGCAATTGGAAATTTAAAATGTCTTCTCGAGAACTTCTGGGCCGATTTCAATTATATTTGGCAGGAAGGATCCTTAGGGCATAGGGATTCAGGTTTGTTCAAAGGAAGCCAATCGGCCAATTTGGCCGGCGGCCATCTTGGATTTTGGCCGATATTTAGAAACGTCTTTAAAAATCTTCTCCGAAACTCCTTGGGAGATTGATGCACAGCTCATGAAATAGGATCTAGACCAAGAGCTGAACCACGTTTTTTCAAGGAAACTTTATTGGCCAAATGGTTCGGCGCCAATCTTGGTTGACCTAGTTGTAGCGAAAACGACTTCTCAAGAACCGCGGAAGGGATTGGGCCGTAATGTGGCAGATATGATTAGGGACTAAGGGCCATTAAAGTTTATTTACTGGAAGTTGATCCATCAAAAAAACATGGCCGCCATAGACCAATCAAAATATAGTGCGTTTGGCGTCCATATTGGATTTTTTTTATTTGATGGATTTTGAGGCCGAAATTGGTTTTATATGTATTTTTGGGTATTCTGATCTCAAATTTGTAATCTTCGAAACCGTCGGATAAACGGTTTTGGCGGCCATCTTGGATCGTTTAGCTGCCAAAAGCTCACATACTAAAGCAATAGGAAATTTAAAATGTCTTCTTCTCGAGAACTGCTCGGCCGATTCCAATTATATTTGGCAGGAAGCATCTTTAGGGCATAGCGATTCAGGTTTGCTCATTCGAAGATGATCGGCCGATTGGGCCGGCGGCCATCATGAATTTTGGTCGATTTTTAGAAATGTCTTTTTCGCAGAAACTGTTTGAGGAATTGATTCAAAACTTATAAAATAACATTTAGGGCACGAGATGAACCAAGTTTGTTCAAGGGAACTTGCTTGGCCGAATGGTTGGGCGGCCATCTTGGATGGCCTGTTTTTCATGAAAGCGACTTTGTCTCCAGAGCCGCTGAATGGATTGGGCCGAAATTTGGGAGATATGATATTAATGACTAAGGCAAAAAGGTTTGTTCAATAGAAGCTGATCCATAAAGATACATGGCCTCTGTTTTCTTGTTGCGTCTACTCAACTCATTAAGAGTTCTACTTATTGATAATGACCATTCTAGTTAAAATGGCTATGGTTCAGGTGAGCGATACAGGCCCTTTGGGCCTCTTGTTCAGGGTACATAAAGATACTCATAAGTCATAACTAGTTAGGAAATGATACAAACTGGTTCATTTTTCGCATCAGACGATATATGCCAAGTGCTGTCAAACACAGCATGTTGAAGATCACCAACATAATAATAATAATAATAATAATTCTTTTCTACGGATGCACCTAAGTGTCATGGCCTGCGTAATCCTTTCACTCGCGTGCCCAATTCAAATACGGTCATCGGTTTTATATATGGTAAAAACCTAGGTAATTTTAGTGTTTTATGGTATGCAAAACAATCTTTATTTTTGTATTAAATAACAGATTTACGCCTACGAGTTTACAAAGCAATTATGTTGCTGTTTCCTATGAATACCATTTATCATGAAAAACAGAATTTCACAGGTCTAATCGTCCTACTATAAATTACGTGACCCCCACCCACCCACCACCCCCCTGTATCATTACTTTTCTTGTATTGCCGAACTCTCCCGCCTTGCGTTCCAAAGGGAAAACTTTTCAAAACGTTTTGCTGAATCTACAAACTGTTAACTACTCTGTTTTCGGATTAATTGCACCATATAATGTACATACCGAAAAAGCTGTTTTCACGTGCAGAGCGCAATGGAAGGTTTCCCCCTTCAATCGCAAGCCTGTTGTCATATGATAGACACCAATGCCATAGCACCATCTCGCCACGATAGAAATAACAGAATTACATCCTGGTTAATAGAAGCTGGTACCTTAGTACGCGAAAACTCTCTACAAACTGATACTGGTACAAGCGGTAGATTTATTTGGAGCATTAAAAAAAGTCATTTCTTGAAAATAAATTTAGCTTCATATGCAATCGGCAAAAGTGGCCATACCCTGTTAGAAAGCGCTACTCGGGCCATATGCAGTAAGCCAATATTGCTTTGGTATATTAGTACCAATAATACATTCTGTTCACATAGTTATACGCATCTGTAAGTACTGTAAGCATCTGTAAACATGGAACGTGTGTGTGCCCACCCGTCAGTTCACATAGTTATACTCATATGTAAGCAGAAATGGTGGACAGAAACATGGAATGTGTGTATGTCCACCCGTCAGTTCACATAGTTATACTCATCTGTAAGCAGAAATGGTGGACAGAAACATGGAATGTGTGTATGTCCACCCGTCGGTTCACATAGTTATACTCATCTGTAAGCAGAAATGGTGGGCAGAAACATGGAATGTGTGTATGTCCACCCGTCAGTTCACATAGTTATACTCATCTGTAAGCAGAAATGGTGTGCAGAAACATGGAATGTGTGTATGTCCACCCGTCAGTTCACATAATTATACTCATCTGTAAGCAGAAATGGTGGGCAGAAACATGGAATGTGTGTATGTCCACACGTCAGTTCACATAGTTATAATCATCTGTAAGCAGAAATGGTTGACAGAAACATAGAATGTGTGTATGTCCATACATCAGTTCACATAGTTATACTCGTCTGTAAGCAGAAATGGTTGACAGAAACATGGAACACCCGTCAGTTCATCTGTGATATGGTTATCTCGGAGGTGAACTGTGTCAATATATTCGAAATGGGGAGTATTCTTATGTATGATTACTGTATTCTACGGCTGTAGTAGTAGAATCATTCTGCAGTTGCAATCAGTCCTTCTTCGCTTTTGCCCACTGTGTCTTGTCCTCAGCCGAAATCCTTAGTTTCCTCAGGTCCATTCTCGAGGTCACCTCGTAGCACGCTTAGCAGATCTATGCAATGACGTCCTCTCCTGGCTTTGTATTTGTTGGCTCCGAGTATGGCGAATTCCAAGGCACTCTGCGTTGGCGTGTCTTCTGGCATCCTTGGCACAAAGTCTGCCATCGGAATTTCAGCATACTTTAAGTATTCTTATATAAGTTACTAAAATAAGAGATATAATATACCCTCAAGCCGACTTTATAAACTAATATAATTTATTGCTTGTCATAAGCATTGTGTATCTATATACATTTTTAAAACACACATCGACCTTCCTTCGACTGTCTGTCACATTATCGAGCGATTTCTCGGAAATGTGTATGTACTCTAACTGTCTGAGTGCTGCAAGCCACCGGACATTTATTTCAATGGTCAATAACTCTGGACCTGCTGAATATTTTGAAAACAATTTGACTGAAAATTGTTGGTGGCTTAGCCGTAGTATGCTGAAATTCCGATGGCAGACAGTTAGATATCGCGTGATTGATAATTTTATGCCATGGAAGGCTTTAGCAGGTTATCGGTGCCAGTCAGTATGTATTGCTTATTTGACGTATTGTTTTGGGAGTCATATTATCTGGTAACAGTGACAGACGAAAGTGGTGTTTACACTGGACAGTCAATCCAAAGTAAGTTCGATCGATCGCAGATTCTTTTACCTGTCGTAGCTTGTGTAATTGTGAATGCTTACACAAGTAAAACGAAATCGTGTGATTGATTAGACTTACTTCAGATTAGCTGTCTAGTGTGAACACGACCTACGAATGATTGGTTGCATTATAATATATTTATTAATGACGATCTGCATTGTAATTACTCTATAACTAAGATATATGATTAATAAAACACCACTTGTTATGTTAACGCACAGTGACGACAACGAAGTCGATGAATGCGGCGACGACAATGACGACGACGAGCCTCTGTTCAGAAAAAAGAGAAGCCTCTTTTCAGAGAAAGACGAGTTTAGGCGGCAAACCCTGGGCCAATGATTTTGATAAATGACGAAGTGATGTCAATGGCCTTCCGTTCACTCTTTGGTTCACGCGTTAGTACAAAGTAATTGCATAGTAATGGCGTAAAGCACGCAAATGACGCCACAACACCGACAAGTGTTATGCGATCAGACATCAAAGGACGTAATCTAGTAGCACTAAGACGAGAATGAAGCTAAAGGAGATTGTGGAAAAGGTTGAAAAAAACCTGATTGCAGCTGAAAGAAGTTTTTACTTTTTCATCTGCAGAACACATTCACTCATCATCATCGTCGTCGTCGTCGTCGTCGTCGTCGTCGTCGTATAAGGACTTCAAATGTATCATTAACGATTAGGGGAAGAATGGAGGAATTCAGTTTTAGCTATTTCCCCGCCCATCTTTAGCTAATCTCAACCCACACTTCACGCGAGTTGGGATCGATCGATCCCTGAACTCTCTAACTATCAGTTTCCAGAAAGCTATACAACTAGGCTGTTGCATATTTTGAAACTAATTTGACTGGCTGGTGTTGCTGCATATGGCAGCAACAGCGCCCAGTTAAATCAGTTTCAAAATATTCAACAGAATGTTCATTAGATAGTAAACCCATACAACTCGCACAACAACGCTTAGTTCATCATCAAGTAATCGTTCGTGACTAACTTAGCTACGCCATTCATGACGTAATTGATTATGACGTCATCACACACGTCACGTAGTTCGGTGATTATGACGTCATATGATTGATGGATAAACTGGAAAGGTACATTATTTTCTTGTTCGCAGGCTTTTCGAAATCGAACCAGGAATGAAAAGACAGTTCCCCAAAATTGTAACGATGAACGAGTTGAACCAGCTGGACTGGGAGGTTGATAAAGAACGACTACAGGTATGAATAGTGACACTCTAAAGAAGTATTAAATGATAGCGTGAAACAGTGCGACAAACGGTGAGAATGATGCGGGTGTAGTTCGGATCGACCGGTCAGGTGCCGGCCGTACCAGCTAAGCTGGGTACGCGCCGCCCGTCCTGGATTTGTTCCCTGAACACGCGTATATGAGCTTATGAGAGATTTCGTCGTAAAAACGACTGTTCGTTAAAGCGCGTAGCGCGCATGCGCGCGCTTAACACAGCTTTGGCAGAGCGCGTATTTCACGACCAAGATAGGATGGCGCTTTTAGTGTACCGAGTAGGTACTATGTAATCCTTTTATAATTACTTGTTCCCGCCGAATCTGCCATCATTCAAGACCAGAATTCGACGGGCTTTCTGAATCTGTAAACTATTTCAAAATCGGTTAAGAAATGGCTGAGTTATCCACGGAAAACCCCTTTGATTATCTTCAAAATATTGCCGTGACGGCGTAACCACGTGTACGCAGAAATTCTAGAATGTTCTAGAACATTCGACCGCGTCATTATTAGGTGTGCGCTCATTGGCTATTGCTCGACCGATGATTGGCTAAGCCTGCGCCTATGACGTCACGAGTAGTATAAAAGGAGATGAAATCCAGAACTCGAGAGCATCCTCGGCCAGGGGGCCGAATAGGTTGAATCTGTTACAGCTACTATCAGCGAGACGGGTATTAAATAGATCATTTCGGTCTCCGTCAGTTTCTCTCCCATGGCCAACAGCAGCAACCCAACCCACCGCACCTAAAGCAATTTTGTATCTCCCGATTGTTCAGGAGCATTTTTGGAACTTTTGAATATTGTTCACGACTAAATCAAGAACTAACTCGGAGCACAAACTTGTTGCGAGGCCTTTCCCGGCCTGAATATGTGATTCTACAGATGTATAAACAGCGATGTTCTTTGGTGGATGACTCGCCGGATCTGCCGGCTACGCCAAAAGTGGTTATTCAACCTCCCCAGCACTGATGTCATGCAGGTTTATTTGAACTTTTTGACCGCAGCAAGTAAACTGTGCCCGGTACGTCTTAAGAGCTAACTGACGTACCCCGCACCGTAAGCTTAGTTATGTATCTTCATCCGTCTTCAACAACCCCCGCTTATGAAGTTCTTAACTTCCATCCGTACCATCGGTGTACGGCAACTTTCTTCCTAGCCGTAATGTTATTGTATCTCTTACTGACTGATCGTTAGACATTCTTATATTGTGATTACGTTCTGAGTTCGCTCCGCTCCCGTTCTGGACTGCATGCGGGAATTCTGTTTGCGGGAACCGACATGCGGGAACTTTCCAGTTACCAGAGAACGCTTCGACTCACGTCACGCCACCAGTGACGTATCAATTTCAGTAACACGATAGCCCATCCTTAAGAATGGCTACCGATTATTCAAGTAACTATACTTAACATCTTTAATTATTCCGTTAATTACAACTTTGATGATTATACTTTATGTATGTGAACGGTCCCGATGACTAAAAGGAACCGTAACGGTCTGATGACCGCTAGTTATAATTTCTTTATCTGTTTATAGTTATTCTTATTTTACTGTAAGGTGTTTTACTAACCGCACTGTAGTAGGTCCAACAACCTGTACTATATGTATTATTCTAATCATTTCACCTTGTATTACTTGTACTGGTTAGTTTTATATATGGCAAGCAGCCAATCGTTCATATGTTTTGTTTATTTGCAGAAAACGTAGGACTGCAGTGCACATAGGAAACACTATACAGCAACATTTATATATGCATCACATTCTCCCGCCACCAACAATTTTTCACTGAGGTCGCTGTCCGTGCTTTAACTCTGTTTAGCCCCGCATGCTACAGACTAAAAAGCCTTTCTATTTAGCTCGATAGGATAGGTTTAATATGATTAGGGACAAATTCTTCGTCAAGAGACACATAGTGTACGCCTCTTTTCCAGTAGTTGCGATAATTTAGCCCTGCACTCCGGCAAGGTTGTGTAAAATTGGCCAACATACCTATTGCGCCTCATATTTATAAGTTATTGTCTCTCTTCATGTTCCACTAAGCCTTATGGCTTCTTAATTGTTTGGATGTCCCTATCCGCACCATGGACTGATCCGACCCTGGGAAACTATTGGGGTTTCTGAGCGGTGATGGCCAGGGTGTGGTATCACATACATCTCCTGTGTATCTTCGGATATCTAGTAGTTAGTTATCCTTGCCAGTGTAGGAAGCACTGTGAAAACATAATATAATTATTAATTTCTTTTTCATCTTCTAAGAAAATCTCCTCCGCACCGCAGTGCATAACTGGGCAACTAACATCAGGTTAAAAAGGTTAGCTCCATAGGACCTGGTGACGGGCGAGATACACATCCCCACCGAATCATGTAAGAATGTCTGGGCAAGATGTTAGGATCTGCCACGCCCTCATGGGAAGGACATTCACGGTGGGTATTCGTCTCTCTTACCCCCACCATAACGATAGATCAGTTGCCTAAACTTGCTTTTGTGAAAAGTAACCATTGTCCTGTGACGTTTTATGTGGTTATGGAACAAGATGTCCGGATTCTCACCCAGCTCGGAGATCTTGGGAAATAACATGTATGCACACTGCCTCCAGTATTGATGTCTTAGGACATCCGTTCTCAATGACAGCCGTATCTAAATCTAGGTAGGCTCCCGCCATTTGCGGCCTAAACTAGTTCTTGTCTGTAAAAACTAAATGTTAGTTTAGGCATAAAAGAAGGCCGTATAAATAAAAGCGGCACCTACTAATTCAGCATATTTAAAAATACATAAGACGGTGACGTGGGAATCCCTCGGGAGTCGTTCGTCCCGTCTTCACGTAAAACAGCACGCAACATTATAGTCATAATTTCACTAGGTATGGTCTTTTCTTTATAGCATCTTGGTTGAATATTAGAGTAGGCCCCTTTCTGGCCAATAATCTTCTCCCGCTTTAAGCGGTGGCAACATTTTCCTGTGACGGAGGCCCGCGCGAGGCACTTGCCTCTCGCAAGGATTCAGTGACGATGGCCCACGCGAGGCTACTACTTTTCATCAAAACTAGCATCAGGAGTAGTGCCCGCATGAGGTACATAACCGTCCACCACCTCAACAAGATAACTTTCTTTCCTTTCAGCTTAGAGGTATAATAACTTATATTAAGTTAAATAGTGATCTCGTGTACGGGAGCCTCCCTTGCGGGAATACCTCTGCGGACCTGCGAGTCTGTGTGGTACCTCCGGGGGTCCCGCATTTAAAAGTTCATTGGACTGTCTCTATGTCTTGTATTTTCGTATGCTCATTTTATTATCTAGCATACTTGACGGTCTGTTTAGGTAAAACTAATTGCAAAGACTTATTTTAGTTTAGTCACCAAATCAAATATTGTAAGTCCATAGATCACGAAATTGCTATGGACAGGCATACCGGTGACACAAACTCTTGGGATGAGACCGTTGTGTTTAATGTTCGCGACAATGGTCGCACGGCCCCACCGGAATGATTGAGTTCCACCGGCCTTAGGAGCTGGTCTTTGTTACTCGTAGGGAAGTATCGCACGGGATCCGTAACCCCGAGACCGGGAGCTAGCCAACGTCATCACTCGTCGTGTACATGCGAAGAGGCGAGTCGACACTACACACCGAAACGGCCCGACACTACCCTGCGAGCTGCAGGATATATAAGAAGATATAGGGACTTGGTACTTAAGGGCGCTATAATATCATCTAGTGCGAACATCAGGGGTTCTTTGCGTTCTATTTTTAATACACCTAGTGACCATGTGACCTAGATACCTGTCCCCTTGAGCTGGTGCACAATTACTTCTAGTCCACCACAATATGAAAGGATGTGGTAAATTAGCTGATTCTACCCTCAAGGCTTGGCTACTTGACTACACTTGGACAATTTTAACCTGCCATAATGTGAATAGATGTGGAACACTTATAATGATTCTACCGTCTTGCATTTCTGAGTATTGGCCAAAATGTATATTCTCGTATGCAAGTAGTGATGGATGGATGGATGGATGGATGGATGGACGGACCGACTGGCCGACCGACCGACCGACCAAACAACCGACAACCCGACTAAACGACGGGCAGGCAGACAGGCAAGCAGGCGGGCATGCATGCAGACACACAGGCAGGCAGGCAGGCAGTAGAGAGGCAAGCGTATAGGCAGCCAGGTGGGTAGGTAGGCAGGCAGGCAGGCAGGCAGACAGGCAGGCAGGCAGGCAGGCAGGCAGGCAGGCAGGCAGGCAGGCAGGCAGGCAGGCAGGCATGCAGACAGGCAGGCATGCAGATATTGGTGAGTTCAAATTAATGTCTTACTAACCTGATATATTTGAGATAAAGTGGTAACAAGAATGTGATTCTATTTCTCATCCAAGCTTCTCGTTTTAATTTTCTCTTTTATTCTTGGTGCTGTAGCGAACCACTATCTAGCCAATTGACTACTGTGTAGGAAAATGTAGATTGCCATATGCAACACATATATTAGAGCTCTGACGCGTTTCCTTTGCGGCACAGCAAAATTAATTCTCTCTCGGGTTCAATTATGTGAATGGGAGTTACCGGTTTTTTCTCTTCCGCTACAAACGCGATTCTGCGATAGAAATGACAATGAAGTTGAGGTACCTTCGAATCCTTTGTCTGGAGGGTATCCCATAGGTGTCATGTGCCAGTTGATTTTCTTGTGCCATGATCCTATTAATTATCCAAGAAAATGACAGAAACGCACACAAGCGGTCTTTTTTACATATTCAGTTTATGCTCACCATGTACTCAAATATTCACAAAAGAATTTCAAAATGAACTATCTGGTAATTATAACTGGATGTTTCTCAACCATTTCACGCGCATACGCATAATGTAGTCTACATACCTAATATATATTTTTATATACATGTGCTTTGCCTATGTTGCAGACACACGCGCTAACTGTGATGGAGGGGCTTGGTGCTGCTGTGGAAAGCCTGGATGATACTGAGTTCCTTAATAATGTTTTATTTGCAATTGGCCAGAGTCATGGAAAGAGAAGAATAAAACCGCAGATGCTACAGGTGTGATTATCCTCTCTCTCTCTCTCTCTCTCTCTCTCTCTCTCTCTCTCTCTCTCTCTCTCTCTCTCTCTCTCTCTCTCTCTCTCTCTCTCTCTCTCCCTCCCTCCCTCCCTCCCTCCCGCCTTCCCTCCTCCTCTCTCTCTCTATCTCTCTCTCTCTCTCTCTATCTCTCTCTCTCCTCTCCCCCCAACCCCTCTCACACGTTCGCACTTTCTCTCTCTCTCTCTCTTCTCTCTCTCTCCCTCCCTCCTCTCTCTCTCTCTCTCTCTCTCTCTCTCTCTCTCTCTCTCGCAATGATATCACAATTACTCTAAAGACAGGAGAAGAAGTGTATGATAAGATCAAATCAAATAACGGGGAGCTAAAATCAACTTAGTCATATCACAGCAAAGGAACACGTCCTCAGTATTGGCGGGAATGCGGCGAGGACAAGTTCGCTCATCTCAAACGATAGAACCCAAGTACACCAAAGAATATTGCCGAAAATGATCAAGAACCAATCTCACTAATGTCGGAAGTGGAGAATGTAATCAAGCAACTGAAGGTAGAGAAGTCACCTGATTTAGTTGATATACCTGCAAAACTTGTCAAAACAACTGTCCATATGTATGTATTCCAACCTGATACAGGTATGCACATGTACATAGTGGTGCTCCGAAAAACCGTTATGCATCAGTTGAAGTAAAAGAGAACAAACAAAAGTATGTTAGACGAACTAGGCTGAAAAAGTCTTTTGCTGAAAATGTGATACTATGGCTATAAGTGGACGTCCATTGTCATGGCAAATAATAACATTGCACATGAGTGCAACGCATTCAATGGGATGGTAGAGAACAAAATCATGAAATCATCAAAGAGTGGACAAGAAAGCGCGGAGAAAGTTGCACAAGCTTAATGAATGACAGAGCAGAGTTGCGAAAGCAGACCTTGAGATACGCAGATGAGATTGACAATCGTCAGTCATGACAGCAACAGCACACATCAATGTTTAGTGAGTGAGTATTCGAGTCGAATGACTTGCATTAAGAGTTCAACTGTCTTTTGTGCACACTTCCTTGTGCTCCATAGTGTACACTTAAAGGATAACTAATCCCATCTCTTGATAACTGTTCAGGTGATCTAACACGCCGACCATAAACTATCCAGGTAATTTTAAGCCTTGTATCACGCCGCTAAGGAAAGATATTCAGGATTTAGTAGTTAAATGTTGGTACATTTCTACACCCTATGATAGCTGTCATGATTTACTTTTCACCCAATCGGAAAAACCCTAGTATGTCTGCCTCGGTATATACGTTCAGTCATAGAGGCCCCAGCTATAGTTTGGCAATGTGGTATAAAAGCAATCCGACAGGTAAGCTGTTGAATATTTTGAAACCAATTTGATTGGAAGTTGTTGCTGCCATAGGCAGCAACAACTTCCAGTCAAATTAGTTTCAAAATATTCAATGGGATGAGTATTACATAATAAAGAATGTGATGCATTGGAGCTCACATGACATCACACACAATAGCTTGAGGGGGCAAAATGGTGTCGATCACTGTTCAACATTTACTCGATATTACAAAACAGATAATTGCGATACAGATCAGGGAATCTGACAGGATATGAATGATATGTAATCTATAAAACATATTCTATCGGTGCAATACAACATTTGAGATGAGATTAGCATCGCTTTAAGATATGTATACGTGCACCTTGCAGCAAGCATCTTGTAACGTGTAATAAAGAAACGTGTAAAATCACAATAATTTACCTGAAGGAATAATTTGTTTGCGCTGTCAAAAAAATTGTTTTATTTTGCACACAACCTCTCACGAAATTGTTTATTTTCTGAATTTTTGTAAAACGCATACACAACGATGAACAGGCAACAATTTCACTTGATTCGACTTAATGCTTTGGAGTGAGAATTTGACGAAAAGCTGACGCGGGCCTTTAACCAGCACAAATTAATGCCAAATGCTGAGAGATTCTCAGTCATGTGTGATTATAGGTAATCCGCTTTATGAGGCTGTCAGTCAGATTTTACTACTTTGTCGGTGTATCACTCATTTCCTGAGCTGGTTGATATTTTGTGGATACTCACTTACAATGACATTGGTTATTTTGTATGCAATGTGACTGAAAATTGTTGCTGTCATATACAACAACGGGTTTCAGTAAAAATTGTGTGTTTGAGGCGTCTTCAAATTAAGCTTGTGGCAATCGGAATGACATCTGTTATGAGATAAACTGCTGCTACCGAGACGATATCTCAATAAAAAGGATTCGTATAGCCGACATGTTGGAAGAGCTACTGACGAATATTCACGCGTTAGTTGGCATTATTTGGTTGCAGCTTATATAGTATGTATTTAAAGGATTACTGGTTTCCGAGTGTTTGTTTTGAGGAAGGAGCTACCACATAGATTTGCAAACAATGGTGGCCGTCGACATCGCTGCACCAATAACGGGCCAGATCTTAAGAGCAATAAGATATAGCATTCACTAACAACAGCAGTAAAACTTTCCCACAACCAATACTCCGACAAACAGTGAGATGGACCCGGTTCTCGCTTATATTTAAAGGTTTGCATTAATTCTACGGAATGATGGCATTTTAATAATTTCATGGCGAAGCCGGCAAAAACAGGCCTCTGCAGGGCTTTTGCGGAATGCACATTTGCAGTCCAAGGGGAGACTCTATTGGAAAATATACCGCTGGAATGATTGGCTAGGTAACCGAGCCAGCCATTCCAGTGGTAAATCTTCAAAATTAGTCTTCTCTTGCCCTGCAAATGGACATTCAATAAGCAAATGTTGTTATTTTCTTAAATAAATCTAGCCGTTAAACGGCTAAGAATCGGATTGGTGGAATAGTGACACACTTAATCATTTTGAGGACTGGCACACCCCAACACCAAAATATATGGAAGCGTAGTCTACATTATCTATCGTCAAATAAATAAAACTGAAATGTCTTGATAATCAGCAGTCAACGGTCAAATAAACCATCATAGCCTATATTTAGCTGCGCATCTGGTACCATAATATGAGTATATATATATTCAAGAGTGCGTTTCGTGCTATCCTGCTGTCACAGTTGTTTGACATTGTTGGGACACGTATGGCATCGCATAGGTACATCTTGATGTACATGAACGCGATGTAGGCTATTACACAGCGATTTCCAATGGCAGTTTAACCATAAAGGAGTGACTCCAAGATCCCGCTCTTCCTCCACTTCCCCTTGTCCCGAAGCAATGGAGCATTCGTCTCTTGTCTGCCGGACAGATATATGCGTATGTGAACTCTGTTTTGGCTTCATTCATGAAGGGGCTTTGTGGATTTCAGTTGCTTGACAGCCTTTGGAAACAGTTCATTAAGGTGACCTTTTTCTTCATCAATGCAATCAACGTGTCTAGTGGGATGTCTAACGTTGAAATAGGATGTATGGTTTTCTTGAATGTCCTTTACTTGATCAGGAAGCTGCAGCAAGGTAACGGGTGAATAACACTGTTGATAAACCATCTCATTGTGGTGATCATATTATTGTGCTAGACATTTCAGAAATCGTTGACTCGACGTCAGCGGTTAACTTTGAGCTTGCCAGTATGAGTCTCCATAGGCGTAGTTCCCTATCACCACAACGATCGGTTTGATGGTGGAAACGAAGAATCTGTGGACTCTTGGTGTCATCAAATGCACACGGCTTATCGATTCCGACCATCGCAACGCTTTGATAGAACTACCGATATAATCATACGTTTTGCTCAAACAATGTTCATGCAACTGTTTCTCTTTTAACGCCGATCTGTAAGCTTCCCGTAAATCTGTCAATTTTATATCTTGCACGAGATAAGGTCACATTTGACATAATCTTTGCAATACTATTCAAGAGTACGATTAGCATAGGGGTGGGGAGAAATCAGTGTGGTGTTCCGCATATAGGCAGGGCGATCAGTCTGCCTTCTCCCACAGAATATATGGGCATGTGTTGTCCAAGGGCAGAGTTGGTAATATGTGTGATGAGTGCTAAGATAGGGTCAGCCGCGTGCACGAAGAGTTCATTGTATATGCAATCATTCCATAGGACAAGCATTGCTTTTTTATATCTGCTTCTTGTATGGGGTTATGCAGGGATCTTCGCTAGCCGTCATCGTATCATCATATCTTCGGTATCTGCGAACTTCTCTTTAGACCATTCTCTCATTTTGTCTCAACTTACCCTGCCCAGAGGCAATACAGTGTCCATCATAGTTGTGTACAGGGAGTTGTTGCTGTAGAGTACCGGTTGTTAATGCTTTCGCTGCTCTGAACATTGTACGGCAGTGATCAGTGGCAACTTTCCACTGGAAAGTGATCTCATTTAATAGGTCTTCTGTTCTTTTGTTGGCAAGTTCTTTCACACGTTGATTTGGTGCAGGATCATGTAGCACCGGTTCATTTTGAGTCCAGTTGTGTGTTCGTTCTGAATGCTCTGAAATATGTATCAGAAATCTTGTCACATCCCATATACTCTCTCTTCATCTGTGCTTTTGCTACACTGATATTTTAGCAGTTGGTGATTCTACACATAGCTTGGCTAGAGATGGGTGTTACCGTGATTAATTAAAAAATTTAAAGTTCTACACTCACATATATGTTTTGATAACCCTATTCCACTGATTCCATTCTATGAACACGAGTGACTAACGAATGCGGGTTCCACAAACTAGTATCAAATCATACCCGGTTATTTCTAGTGAAAGTCCATATAAAATATCGGTCCATATTTTGTGCGAGAAGAAAGCGATTAAATCCCATATAGACAGCTAAGACTACGAGTTCACGACTATTCTAGGTATTGCTACACCATTGTCAACCAAGCTGCGTGATTACTTATGTGCACCAAGCCGTCTACGCGGGCCCATTGCTCTTTGTCAGGTGATTCTGTTCACAGTATATGGCCAAGGCGTGCAGCCTGATAGGTATGTACAGGGCCTCTTTCCTTTATCGAGAAATGGTAAGCAACGTGCCATAATTGCTTGAATTATTCTGTCACGTGGGCTTGGCTTCACAATTCACAGAGAAAACGTGCAGACAAAAATTGGAACTGACAGGGCAATGTTTATAAAACGTCCCGCCCGGAATGTCTACGTTTATAATAATAACAACAAATATTCCTTCAGAGCACGTGTGGCACTTTTGTTACTTAGATTTTAAAGATCGTGGATGGCCTTGGATGTTGGATATATGTTTTGAGGATCGCACGTAGAGGAGACACCTTCGTCCAATCTGTATTAAAAATAACTAAATTATGATCCGAATGAAGACGGTCAGAAGGTCTGCATCGCTTTGCGATTATATATATCTGAGAGAGGCTTTGTTTTCGCTTTACACAGGATATAGTCGATCTGACTGAAGATTGCCTTTGCTATTTACTGCGTATATTAACTTTGTTATCAGTAATATATCAGCAATATATTAGTAATGTGTCTTCCCGAATTAGTGTAGCTGCAGCATTGATATTTAATTGGAGTATTATTTCCATATAAGCCATGTTACACATGACATTATAACGAATGAATCCGCATTGGCATTGCATTTTCCAACAGCATAGGAACCGATACACAAGTTGAGTGGTGTATTATTGTTGGTTTTGTTACGTTGTCCAATTGAAATGGCCATACAGACCATACTTTACCATATATTAATCATAATGTTCACATATACGTTTGTCGTCCGATCATAATTGTTCTAGCACAATAATTTTCACTAATTCCCTGCTATTAATCAGAACGTTAGAATTAGTCAAGATTACATTTTCATGTTTAGGTTAGGAATACCCTGACATGATATTTGCTCAAACTGTATGCCACAGGAGGGACAATTTAGCCACACCACGATGGCTGAAGCAGGTACAGCTTATGCTAGGTTGATTTGTGCACTTGTATTAGTTAGTGGTGGGTTCTGAGATCGGCAATCTTGACTTATATTGCGATTTTTCTGTAGTAAAAGAGACTGTTATAATATATCTCTAGTTGCCTTTCTCAAAAACCGCTTCTTGAAGTATCTCGTTGTTGTCCACACCATATAGATCATTCCAGCTGGATCCTCGTCTCCGTTATAGGCTGTTGGGACGTGTCCGGAACTGGACTATCTTTGCTAGATTAAATCTTTACATGTTACACGCACCATAAAATGATCACCTGATTGGTGAATCTCTGGAATGAATCTACTGCCACTTGAAAAGAGAACTCGGTCCAATGCTCTTAGTGTTAAACCGAAGAAGAAGTCAAGCTTATAATTAGATACTCCAGAGAAGATAGTTCATCATTGATCTCCTTGTCATTTGGACGTTAGTAACTGGTATTCAGTCATACAAGCTGAGCTGTTGATCTGAGTTTTGTTGCCTTTGTGAGTTTCTCGACATAATGGATAACCCCCTCTGAAAACTCTGAGTCAGAATGAGAGGGAAGTTTCTACTTCCCAACCACACCTCTAGACTACCTACGGTTCACCCAACGTCAGGGCATGCGAAGCGGAACTTCGGACATAACAGTTGAGATAAATCCTATGGGAGCGAATGCACGCTCGACCCCGCGGGAACAAAGATGGTCCACCGTCTCACTATGCATCCGGCAAACTCACACGTTGCTAGTATGTTGCAAGCAGTCGCCCATGAGTGTGTATATATCAATAGGTCTCAAGATATCTCTCAGTGTGAGAGATAATTTATCATAAGTTCATGCAATCACAAGTAGTCGGGTTCACTCGTACATAGTCTCATTTACTTTCAAGTAAATAGTCGCCTAGTGAGAGACAGGCTTAGGGACCGAATCAAAGAGAGAATAGCGGCTCACTAACTTTCGCTGGGATCAGAGGGCACTTTATCTGATGACAAAGTATGAGCATTGTTTAATTTGCATTTGGTAGGGTACGATGGAAGAATCCCCTTACTTGGATTGTATTTTTTTCTATTCTACCAAACGTTAAGAATCAAGTGACTTGGAGAATATTGCACCGTCAAGGTGATAATTTTCGTCTCGCAGCATTAAAGTTTGCTACTTTAAGGCACGCTGATTGGCGTATATAGCCGGGTCTTGGATAATAATTATTAACTTGGTTCACTGTCATGAACTGGTCCGAGTGGGCTGCTCTGTTCTGCTCTCCGTGAATTGACATTCTAGATCCATTAGAGGTGTGAGACTGTATCATCTATTCCCAAGAATAACGATGATGTCAATCAGGATGTTTGCTAGTCACGCCCATAACAGGTTTGTTTGTATGGTGAAGTTATCTAGGACTTTGCGTTAAGTTCATGTACCAGGCATAACGGACACGTTAAAGATAGGTGGGGGTTGGACTGGAGCACCGTATTCACCACAGCCACTACAAGTCTGGCACATGATACTTTTTACTATTGATCATCGAAGACGGCTCCTGCAGGATGGAGACAGGTCAAAGTCACTATGGCGGAGCAAGTTGCTGGAACCACCGTTCACCAGAAAACATGCGTTGTTTGAAACCGGTGGTGTATAGACCGATCCATCGCCAAGTTATGACTTATTTAGATTGCCAGAATCCTTAAACATTTGAACCTCTTGAACCCAAAAGGCCAAAAACACAAATCTTTTACAGTTTAACAATTATTCTGTTGAGTATTTTGAGAATAGTTTGACTGGCATCTGTTGCTGCAACAGGTCCATCTCAAATGTGTTTCAAAATACTCAACCACGTACATGTATGATTGCTCTTGAGGGTTAAAGCTAAGTCAGATGAAAATTATACATGCGCGGAAATGGATGAATCCAATGGATGTTGGTACCGATCGTACCTCGAATCTCAATTTCCAGCAAATTATAAAAGTAAGCTGTTGAATATTTTGAAACTACTTTTCTTGGTGCTCATGCTGCCTATGCGCCCAGCCAAGTTTCAAAATATTCAACAGAATGTTTGTTAAATAGTAAAGCCATACACTTCGTCCACTTGATGAACTATTAAGCTTTCATAGCGAACCTAGTTACGTCATTCATTACGCATTTTGATTGAAACGTCAGCCCTCATGTAACCTAATTCGCAGGCAGATCCATTATGTCGTATATTCTGTCCGTGTCCGGGTGCTCGTAACTTATTTTAAAATGAACCAAGAATAGACAGATGGTGACCGTGAGTAGCCTACTTAAGCAAACATTAGTTTATGGCCTCAGGTTTGCGCTGGTGCCAGTGGTCGCGAGGAACTGCAACTGTAACAACTGACAGCTACATCAGCAAGACTCCCTGAATGATGACGAGGCCGTTAGTAAATTATGTGACTGGTCTGGCTCTTCGAGTTGGTCACGATATTGCATCCGGGAATGGAATGCAATCTCCTTTGGCATAGCAGTGGACGCTCGGCTAACTGGTGTATGGACGCTGTACAACTGGCCATACGTATGCATAAAGCTGACATGAATATTGCCACTAGTCGGAATTCTCAGACTGCCATATAAAAATTCTGATGTGACTGGCGTCGTACAATTATATTTTTGGCAGAGGGATCTTTGATCCATGAATCAAATGTTTCCAAACATAGTGAAAGCTGTGTTTTCTGTGATGCAATGTGTAGCCTCGTCGGTGGAGCTGCGTATCAGTGAGCCAATGGTGTTGCTTTTCTTAAACTCGTCCCGCAACGCAATGGGATATCTTTATCGCTGACTTCGCCTGTCGCTGAGAGGTATACAGGGGTAAACTCTGTCCCATTCTTGAGCTGTTCTGCCGTAGCGGGGTCATCTAGAAGTTATTTTCCTCGTCTATAAAGTATACGATATCTGTGTGCTCCATCTCTAGCGTTCCCAGTGTAGCTACTGAGGGTTGTTCTTGTGGAGTGCTCCATGGGCAGATGACAGGCTGCGGCAATATTGCGTGTAAACAGCACCGGAGAGAGGCCATCTCCATGTTGGTCGCGAACTCTGCAGCATGCACATTTTCACTCGCGATTTCAACTTTGCGTCTGCCAATAGCAGTATTTCTAGTCGCAGCTCATCGTCTTTGCATCCAGAATGGTGTAGTTCGTCCGGAATCCTTAATCGTTTGATAGTGTCGAGGGCGTGTGACATATCAATACCCATATTGTGATAGTACCATTTGTAACACGAATGTATCGTTTGTGGCCATCCAATGACCCTACACACGGGTCATGACAGGTCATTGCCATGGTAACGTTAATATTATCCTCTTGTGACCCGATTGTTGTTGATAGGTCATAAGACCAGTAACGAGAAACAGTGTGGCAAAGGACGGGTTCCGTTAGCTGTTCGGATCGGTGTATCCGTGTCGCCAACAATGGGGTTTGGTGGTTAGAGTGACTACAGTCTCACATTAATTCTTGATATAAGACCTTAGGCAGCAATGTTTTCCAATCCAATTATATTCAAAATATTTAACAGTATATTTGATTTTGTTTTGGAAACCTGCTATGTTATTGCTGAGTTGTGCTAAGTGGGTAAGTTTCGCCTATCCAAAAGCTGCGCATCAATATAAACTTTGACAAATTAAGCCTCGTGCAGTCCATCAACCCCTCACAATTATATAGTTGAAGATTCCGGCACAGAACTTCCCGCTACCTGGAGGATGGTTCAGGTCAAATGATGAGAAACGACACATAGGGTAAACTGATAACCCAGATTACGGGGCTGGTAATGGGAAAATTCCTGGCCATATGGGTCGATAATTGGCTCAGAACTGACCCTATAATCGGCGTTATCAGGGGAAAGCCTACACGATTATCTACAGAGTGAAGGCGAATGTGTAATTTTCAGTAGGGGAGAGCGGAGATGGATCGGACAGTTTTCACAAAAATTATCCTAGCCATTAATCAAATGAGTGAAGGGGCGTCAAAGTTTTATCCCAGTAAGGCTTAACATCTTGGCTGTATGTTACCAAACTTTTATTTGTAATAGAGATCAGTATATTGTAAGGTATTTGTAAGCCTCTAATCTGTCCGAACCATGACCTATGGGAGGGATGTTTTGGACAAGCTGTGGGGTACTTCCGGACATAACCCATTTTGCACTCAAAGTGTATACTTTAAGTACAGGAAAAATTACAGAGAGATTATTGGACAATTAATAGCCAATATTTAACTGACACACTGTTCAGTCATTGAATGTGAAGAAAGAAAGAAACATCAATTTTAATAGGAATGGTTCGGACACCCATAGAATAGGTGTGTCCATCGGTCCCAAACTATTTAACCAAACATCGCACTTCCGTTCATTTACAAAATGCCATCTAAAATTGATGTTTAAAGCTAATCATGGAGTTCATAACGTGTGAGATTTGGGCATTAGAACGAGTTGTATGGACCATCCATCTGTCCGAACCATCCCTGCGCTATACCCACAAGTTTTATATAAAACGTAACTGAGACAATAAATAGACACCACCCTTGTGTATTGAACATGCATTTATATGTATTATTATGCCTAATTCATATAACTCTGATATCTTTAAAATACTTAGCGAATTTTAAGTTACGTTCATAGAATCGAAAATTACATCAGAAGAACCAAACACAGAACACGTTTATACCTACTCAAGCAAATGCCACATTCAAGATCATTTACAATGTCACATTTAGGAATGATTGTTGGGGATGTTTTCAGCCAATCACTGCGTTTGTAACATATGATGTTTGGTCAGGAGTGGGGGTGTCCGGATCATCCCTCTGTCCGAACCATCTCCACTCTCCTGTCCTTATAAAGATATTGTCTGATAGTGCAGTTTTCTTAACATCTGACATTCTCGCTATTTTATATTCATTACAGAAACTGTGGCCTGCTCTGGACTATGGTCTGGGCCAGATGTTAGGTGTCAAATACAACAAAGAAACAGCCGAAGCATGGAGGTGTATCTATATGTACATCAAAGAACGCATGTCCGAGGGCATTAAGGTATCACGGACAGATTCGCAATCCAAGAAGGACGAACAACTGGTAGTCGCAGCAACTCAAAAGGCACCGTCAGCACAAGAAGAAAGTACGCTTATAGAATCGGAAACGGAGGCTGTATCGTAGCTGGAACAATTAACTTTCACCAGTTTTCACTGAATTTCTTGGTTACATTTTCGGGTTCCAAGTCTGTACGTTGTACCATTATGTGCCAGGATTTCAAGAGCACGTTGCTAGCAAAGTATGCATGGGTACTTCATTGTACGATCATTTTCTTGGCAGCGGTGACACTGTTAATGACAGCCACGCATTGAGTTGTCTTCAGGCAGCACGTATTCAGGCTGTTCTAAAAGCTAACTTGTCAACATCTACATATATCCTCATGTTGACGGTGTTCGTATCATATTGTAGATTGCATAACATTAAAACTAAACGCCCGTTCTTTAAGTAGAGAATTATGTTTTAAACCAATAAGGTAGGTGTACAAGCAGATGAGTCCCTATCCGTGTTATTTGCCGAGTCGTGATAGGCTTTAGCTCACTCAGCGAATGATTATGAAAACCGTACCTCTCTAACTCCATCGCTCATCCCTCCCTCCCTCCCTCCCTCCATACCTCTCTCCCTCCATCCCCCTCCCTCCTCCTTTCCACTCTCTTCTCTCCCATCTCTAATATCCCCCCTCTCCCTCCTCACCCACAAAAATCCACCCACTCACTCATCCATTCACCCACCCACCCAGGATATATTCTGCGATTCATATACGAAATAGAGCAATCGTCCCAATTTCTTTGGACAATGGTCATAAATAAATCTTCCAAGTGAAACTGATAGCACCATATTCAGCAAGCACCTTTTACGATATGTTGAGATAATAATATCAAATCGAATTTGAGTTGTCATAGTAGATCCTTACATCTTGAGCTTAGAAATGACGATTATTTGCACGATGCACAACAGCAGTATTATAAACGTTGGAAAATGTCCACCGATTCTGAGACAATCTTAAAACATAACATTTAGTGAAGCAATTCTTCATGTATATGTAGAACTGTTGATTGCTAACTTCGTCTGTAGGAACCATTGCGCACATGCCATTTATGAGAATTATGCCAGGAACCCATAGCTTCGGAAGACTTGGCACCAATAGCGAAATACTCAGCCAGAACGTGTTATCTTTTTATGAACTATCGACCTCTAGTTGATTAGGTTTGACTTTGGATAGCAGGTGCAGATATAAGAAGTAGGTGAATGTGCTATGCTCTTTAGAGGATATAGCTTAACGGTAAGGCTTTCCATTCATAGTAATGCTGAAGTAGTGGATCTTTAAAACAATTGATTTGCCGTCCATTTTAACCCCTCTTGTGTCTTGTGCCTGGCGTGTGGGCGGACGAGTAGGCAGGCGGTTGGGCGGTTGGTCTGGTCGGTAGTCGGGCGAGTGGCCGGGTTGGTGGGCGGCCGAACAGGCGGCCGGGGGCGTGGATTGGCAAATGGGTGTATTGGTGGGCGGGTGCGCGGACGGGAGGATGGTGAGGGCGGGCTGGGGCAGGCGGGTGGATGATCAGGTTAGCGACTGGCCAAGTAGATGGTCGGGTGGCCGGCCAGGTAGGTAGTCAGGCGGGCGTCTGGGTTGGTGGGTGGTCAGGTGGCTCGATGGGCGTTCAGGCGAGCATTCGGCCAGGCAGATATGCGAAAGGGAGGGAGAGAGAGGCAGAGCCGAAGAGGTGGGCTGGGTGGTGGTGCTGATTGAGAGATTAAATCCGCTAGCCATGTTAGGTTTTATACGGCTGGGTATCATATGTATATAATATGCATCTGCCCCTCTCTTCTCTCAAGCATAGATTTAAGATAATATGATTGCGTCTCTTTACAACGATGGCAAACGACCACGACCGTCATCGCCTAATGGACTCGCGCGGACTACAGGATCAAATTAAACTAGCAACTGTACTAGCTAGGCGACCGCAATAATATTAACTGTATATCGTTACCGAGCAGACGTATTAGAAACAAGATATACCAATTAGTTCGTGTTAGATAATAACGTTAAAGTGCAACCAACTTCTTTTTATCAATTAAAAAAGTCCCAAGTCATGTTAATCTGGGTGGACTAAACAATCTGCTTCAATAACAACCACGTGTTACATGAGTATAGTCCATTTACGGTACCAATTGGACTATGGCATTACGGAAAACAAATTTTAAGACAATCATACAGCTGTTTGCTGGTGTATATTTTGAAACTGTTTTGGCTGTATCCATATGCAGTAATAACTTCCAAGCAAATTAGTTTCAAAACATTCAGCAGGGTATTTAATAAATTGCTTGTGATTTTTCATGCGTTCGTCCTTCGGATTAAAAGAGACAACACTGGTTGTCGAATGACATTTTCGATGACAATTCACCTGTATCAGGTATATTTAAGAAGTATATTCTGCCTTAAAATGCAAAAAGTGACGTCATGTTTGAAAGAAATAATAACCGCATAAATAAGTAGGGGGACATATCGTTGGAAAGGTCGTGATCTCGCCGATCGAATTGTAACCTTAGATGTGAATTCTAAGAACAGTTTTCAACGAATAGCTACTTCAACCTATCCTTCCTTGAATATGGTGTCCACATCAGTTCAGCGCACCTTATCCTTCAAATATCGGAGTGACTCTTCCTTAAGAATTGCCTTATGACGTCATACATTGCCACGTTATCGCATCCATTAATATAGACATCAAACATCATAGCTTACATGATATTCATCATATCTTTAAGTATGACATGATGCCAGCGCTTCCACATAATTATTATGATCACCGAGTCAAATGGAAGTCAGCATTCGATTGAAACGATCTTTACATTTCCAACGATGTGTCTCACAACCTATTTAAAGAGCCTGCTGAAATCAATACAGTATTAATTTAAACACGATGTTATGTCGTTGTTATATGAATTGTTATTTCATCATCTAATTGATGTCATACTTAGCTTTCCACTTTGTAAATATATTTGCATATTGTAAATGTATAGCTCATACTGCACGTATAAACACGATCGTTGAAATTGAAATTGGTCTTAACTGTACAGTAACTGTAAAGTAGTATATGTTTTATCATAACATATTCTCACGAGTATTACACATTAAATCGATTTCGTATTATTAGGGAACTCTTGTTGCTGTTTGTGTTGGAATCGTAAAGCACTCGCTTTACATTGTTATTATTGTCGCACAACGACGGTCCATGTGTCTGCCTGTGTGTCTGCCTGTGTGTCTGCACGTGTTTTTGAATGTGTATATGCATGCGTGTCTGTATGCGTGTGTGTGTGTGGCGCGGTAATGGATGGATACGATCTGCCACTCAATTATATGAACTCACAATCAATTACGTCACGTAGGCTGGGGTGACAATTAAAATGCGTAATTAATGACGTATCCAGTCCAGCGATGAACATTGAATAATCTATCAAGTGTACAAATTGTATATCTTTACTATTTAATCAACATTCTGTAGAATATTTTGAAACTAATTTGAGTGTCAGCTTACCTGTAAAGTTACCTTGAAAATGCGATTCTGGGAATTCCGGGTTCAAAGTATATAAATCGAAGCCAACACGCAGAAAATATGGGCGGAGCTTAACTATAAATGGGCTGGGCATAGCCGGAAATGGATGTGTCTATACCATACCTACTAGAGTGTTGTTCTACAAACGTGCATGGGCAGTTGCACGTGGGGTCTGGATGAACCATTTTTATTATTATTTCTGCCCATGACCACATGGGCGTATACAGATTTCTTCAAGAGCGTGGCCACTGGAACGTCTTAGAATGAGCAATTTATATTTAATGCGGTTAGTTTAGGCATATTGCACATACTGTGTGGTATAACTAAAGAGGGCAGAACGCCCATCTTCAGTTTGAGCGAAGGAGAGTTCAGACAAATAAAGTAAGTTACCGGAAGTTGCGAGCAATGGAAGACATTATGCGTGAATCGAGAGAGATGGAGTGAGAGAGAGAGAGAAGAGAGAAAGAGTGAGAAAGTGTGAGAGGGGGTGGGGATAGAGAGAAAGAGTGTTCCCCTATCTCCTCCGGTTCTGATTGGATGTTAGATGTATAGGGTGTCCATAAGACCCTCTCCCTCATTATATCACGTGCCTCCTGTCGTCCAATGAGATGAGAATAAGGGTAATTAGCGTAATGATTGACAAGTGGTAATGAGGGTAATTAAGGATGATTGACAGGCTACATGTCTGGACTCGTCTTTTTCTGACTCTGTGAACTCGTTCGTGCGCGAAGACCCGCCCCCCCCCACCCGCCTCGTTAAGTCACATGCCTCCAGGTATCCGATGATGTGAGCTTACGGGTAATCAGTGTAATGCTGATTGACAAGTGTTAATGAGGGTAATTAAGGAGGATTGACAGGCTACATGTCTGTACTCATCTTTTCCTGACTCTGTGAACTCGTTCGTGCGCGAAGCCCAGCCCCCCCCCCCTCTTTAATTCACGTGCCTCCATGCATCCAGGACTGCGAGCTTAAGGGTAATTAGCGTAATGCTGATTGACGAGGGTTAATGAGTGTAATTAAGGATAATCTCTTGGAGCCATGCCAAACGCTCAAGGGTTAATGTATTACGTAATGAGGGATGATCAGGTTATGTGTCTGGACACGTCCTTTCCTGGGAACTCGTTCTCCAGGTATCCAATGAGGCACTCTTACGGCTAATTAGCATAATGACGTGTTAATCGATAGGCATAAGGCGGCTTGACAGGCTAAATGTCTGGATACGTCTTTTTCTGACTCTGGGAACTCGTGCAATCATGGGAGATTCTAAAGGGTCGAGCTATAGAGTAGAGTCAATTGAGGAAGATGTCTCCATTAGTCTAACTGGTTGATCATTATTAAACTTCTGAACCTTAGCGCTTTTAGCCAGGTCACTGTACAGGGATCGATGTATAGCGTAAGGACAATGGGTTAGTTATTACCCTGACAGATTAAAATTAACTATTCGAGCTTTAAAACAATTCATACCACGTGTAACGATCGTCAGAGTCGCACAAAGTTCAGCGAATCAATTTTCAATCATGTTAGGGGAATAACAACCAACTATTACATTTTTAACGGGCCTCGAGCAGCCACGCAATATTTGGAGAAAGAAAATGTCAGCCTAAGTTGGCTCAGGGTTTGGACGGGTTATAGACGATGATTATTTCAGTTTTCAACGTATTATATGTTTATGTGTATGGAAGACTGCCTTATAAGGCACATATAGCTTTCTGGAAATTGATAGTCAGGTCATTCAGCACGATTGAGGTGTGGGTGGAGCTTAGCTAGAGATGGGAGGGACATAGCTAACGATGGAACGTCTATTAGCGAGCTACGGGCAATCGGTTATGCCGGTAAAATTGCTTAATAGACCGTCACGTTGTACGAATTGTATGTCTTTAATATTTAATAAACATTATGCAAAATACTTTGAAAGTAAATTGACCTAGCGTTGTTGCCGCCATAAGCAGTAACATCGTCCAGTCAAATGAGTTTCAAAATATTCAACAGCTTACAGCTATAGCTTTCTGGAAATCGCTAGTCAGGGAATTCAGAGATCGATCGATCCCAAACAGATCAAGGTGTGGGTGGAGCTTAGTTAGAGGTGGGCGGGGCATAGGCAAAATGGAAAGGTCTATTAGTGAGCTGCGTTCAAGCAGTTATTATCTTATAATTGCTTAATAGACCGTCAAGTTGTACGAATTATATGTCTTTACTATTTAATAAACATTGTGCAAAATACTTTGAAAGTAAATTGACCGGACGTTGTTGCCGCCATAATCAGTAACATCGCCCGGACAATTTACTTTCAAAATATTCA
Source organism: Chaetoderma sp. LZ-2023a (assembly GCA_034401795.1). Classification (NCBI taxonomy): domain Eukaryota; kingdom Metazoa; phylum Mollusca; class Caudofoveata; order Chaetodermatida; family Chaetodermatidae; genus Chaetoderma; species Chaetoderma sp. LZ-2023a. Next base: position 164,269,850 of record CM067373.1, on the reverse strand, counting down.
ACAGCTTACCCGGATAGTTTTCTGGAAATCGTTAGCCAAGGAGTTCAGAGATCGATTGATCGCAACCCGATCGAGGTGTGGGTGGAGCGGAGCTAGACCTGGATGTGGCATGGCTAAAATGACGAAACATCTAACGTGATGCATAATGCATAACAAATAACAGCTAGTAAATTTGTGATAAGGTTTCGTTAGGTTATTTTAAACTGTAACATATTCCTCTAATATTTACACTTTTTTGCACTGAGATTTGTATATATACACCTGTGCAAAAGTTAAGCACCACCCTATTTTTACGCACATGCGAGGTTATATTCATGTGCTATGAAGAAAGCAATAGCATAAACATTTATGTACCCATCCATCTTAGTGCAAGAGGTAATAATGCAACTAGAGGAATGCTGATTATGATGGTGGGGAAACACTGTCTGTTTTTGTTTGAACTTGAAAACGAGGCCTGAATATGGTTACGTTGACACAACTGACAACTATTGCCCTACAGTTGACACACGTGGCTAGATTGTCATTAATGGTGTCTGAAAACGAAGTTTAACATCTGTGCACGAGTTTGAGACTGTCATTATTAATACCGGGTATATCCACCTTGTGCCTGGATGACGGCCTGGACACGACGTCTCATGCTGGTCACCAACCGACTGATACGCCATTGTGGTATTCGTTGCCATTCAAGATGGAGTGCGTCTGTTAATTCCTGTAGGTTCTGCACAGGAGGATCCCTCCTTCTCACCATGTTTCCCAGAATGTCCCAGATATGCTCAATAGGGTTCATGTCAGGGCTCCTTGCTGGCCATGGTAGGGTTTCGATGGCATTCTGGCGGAGGTATTCATGCACAGCTCTAGCACGATGTAGTCGGGCGTTGTCATCCATGAATATAGGGTGGGTTCCAGGTGCATGATTTACAAAATGAGGGACCACAACTCTATCCAGTATGGAATCTTGATATCTTTGTCCATTTAGTGTTCCAGGTACAGTCAACAGATCCAGCTTACAATCAAATGAGATGCACCCTCATATCATAACGGAACCTCCACCAAATGGAACTTCTTCCATGATGTTACGTTGGTCGTACGCCGTGCGTCTGGACCTCCATACACGAGTTCGACCATCTGTGGCATGAAGCAGGAACCGACTTTCATCGGACCAGTGTACCCGTCTCCAGGATCTCATGTTCCAGTGTCTTCTTTCGTTGCATCAACTCAGACGCTCCTCTTTGTGGTGTGCAGTGAGGAGAGGACGTCTGACAGGTCTCCTAGCTTTCATGCCAGCAGCATACAGTCTCCTTTTGACGGTAGACATTGACACTCTATTGCGCGTTTCCCATTGCTGGCTGAGCACTCTGCTGTTGGTGAATGGAGATCTCCTAACAAGGCGTACTAGGGCTCGATCATCACGGGCAGTAGTCTTCTTCGGTCTTCCAGATCTAGGCCTGTCCTTCACCTCGTTAGTTTGCCCATGTTTTGCAATCAAACGACTGATTACAGTATGGTTAATGTTCAGCTGTCTGCCAATCTCTCTGCATGACATACCAGTGGTATGCATGCCTATGATTTGCCATTTCACACGATCACTTAACCTTCGTCTTGCCATAGCGGTTCACAATCAAGAGCTAATTCTCTCTGTACAAATAAACCACGGTCATGAACACAAAATTCCTAATCCTGTCGCCTAAATCTGTATGTAATGTTCTACACCTCAAACTGGGAGGGGCATGGCTAGAAATGGAAAGATCCATTAGCGCTCTGAGGGCAATCGGTTATGCTGGTATAATTGCTTAATAGATCGTCAAGTTGCATGAATTGTATGTCTTTACTATTTAATAAACTGTATGTAGAATAATTTGAAACTAAATTGACTGGGCGGTGTTACAGCCATAAGCAGTGACATCGGCCAATCAATTTATTTTCAAAATATTCAACAGATTAGCCAGATAGTTTTCTGGAAATCGCTAGGCACACGTATTACCAATCTTAAAAATTTGAATTATAGCTAACACAGTTTTGACAAGATTGAAGTAAAACCCCGGAGTCACTTTCACGTCCGTATATTCCAATTGTTTACCGCGTAATGACTCGAGTAGGCGAACTTAGCATTCGCCCAAGGCAATATTGGCAACAGCTGGGCTAGGAGAGCTACATGTTTCTCTGTTCGCTAACGACGCCCCACCCACATACCCCCAAACCCCCACCCACACCCACCAACCCACAACCCACACACACCCCACCCGAGACAACCTTCACACCCACACCGCCACAACCCACCCATACCCATACCGCCCACAACCATATGAATAACAAACATATAGTCTGCTCAGACCGGGGGGTGGGGGGCCCATAACGACATTATCGATTTTTCTTACAATCCTTTAATTTGGAATGCTTTTGAAAGGCATTTTAACACGAATATTTTTTGTTTTAAAAAAGCTAATGGGTGAAAAGTCCCAAAAAACAGACAAAATCAAAAATTTATGTGAACAGCGTATTTTATTGCAACGTTCCACGTTGAAGAGCTATAAGCCTCTAATAATTTATGCTTTGGACGATTCGATCAGTTTTTGTTAAATCCAGTAATGCCGTTATAATTGAAATCATCCACGGACCATGAATCCTATGATACAGAAAATATATGCGGAACTCACTGCAACTAATCGATAATAGGGGCTAGACTGTAACGCCATTATTTGTCTTGCAAAAAAAAGTTTTTTCTTAACTGTACCGTAACATCTTTCAGCGACATAGTAGTATACACAATATTTACCCATTGAATGTCAATTTGCAGGCCAAGAAAATGCTATCTTTAAAAGTTTACCATTGGAATGTCAGACTCAGTTATCTACCCAGACATTCCAGCAATTCATTTTCAAGAAACAGCCTTCTCTTGGGATGCAAATGTTCATTCTCTTGGGCTGCAAATGTTCATTATCTTGGGCTGCAAATATTCATTCCCCAAGACCGCTACAGAGGTGCGTTATAAATCATTCAAATATTCCTATGAATACCTAGTCTGATAAATTGGGGTTCAATTGAAAAAAATACATGAATACAATTGGATATTTTTTCAGGCCAAATAACTATACAGAGTTACCAGGTTGGTATGCGTTTGAGGCGTGCACGCATATGTGTGGGTGTATTGGACTTGCGTGCATATGGTCATGTGACTGTGTGTTGGGGTGTGTGTGGGAGCTTGGTCGTAGTCCGTGGTAACAGAATGATTATTAAATGGTAAAACATACACTTCGTACAACTGACAGACAATTCCATGTTCATGACGTGTGTGCGTGTGTGTGTGTGCGTGTGTGCGTGCGTGCGTGCGTGCGTGCGTGCGTGCGTGCGTGCGTGCGTGCGTGCGTGCGTGCGTGCGTGCGTGCGTGCGTGCGTGCGTGCGTGCGTGCGTGCGTGCGTGTGTGTACGTGCGTGAATGCATTCGGGCTATGGCAGCAACAGCACACAGTTAAATTAGTTTAAAATATTATGCACCCGCAAATCTGCATGTGTGCACACAAGTCTGCATGTGTGCCCACAAATCCACATGTTCGGGCGGCCATTTTTATGGGTGGATGCACATTTATACACGCAATCGTATAAAATGTCTCAAATTCAATACATTTTCTCACTACAGTCTAAAGAACCCAAAGGGCCGGACTTTTATCTACGTAGTAGTTAGAGAAGTCTTAGGCTGTAAGAAGATTTCTAGAGCTACAACCTTTACCAATGAAATTTATATTACACTAATAAGTTTATCCTATAATCAATATGCCAAGACATCAATGTCTCGAATGTGATTCAACTTTTGCTAGGTCGCATGAATCCGATAACATTATAAGTATTGACGGCGATCGTAATGCCACCCCGGGCTACTAACACACGGACACGCACGCACGCACGCGCGCAAACACACACACACACACGCCCGCCCGCACGCGCACGCACGCGCACGCACGCGCACGCACGCACGCACGCACGCACGCATGCATGCACGTACTCCCGCATGCCCGCATGCCTGCATTCCCGCACGCCCGCACGCTCCACCTGCACGCCCGCAAGAACGCCCACAACAACGTCCACAATGACTCCACAATGACTCCACGGCCTACTAACACAAACACACCAAACACACATGCACACGCACGCCCGCACGCCAGAACGCCCGCACATACGGCCGCCCGCACGCCAACACCGCCCGCAACAACGCCCGCAACAACGCCCGCGACGCCGCCAGGACCCACTAGCACATACCCACCCACCCACCCACCCACCCACCCACCCACCCACCCACCCACCCACGCACGCACGCACGCACGCACGCACGCCTGCATGCCCACACGCCTGCTCCACCCGTGCACGCCCGCAAGAACGCCCGCAACAACGCCTGCAACGACTCCACGGCCTACGAACGCACACACAGCCACACACACTTACACATGCACACCCGCATGCCTGCACGCCCGCACGCCCAGCACGCACGTCCAGGCGCACCACCTGCACGCCGCACGCAGGACCGCAAGCAGGCCCACAACAACACCACGCAGGCACGCACGCACGCACGCACGCACGCACGCACGCACGCACGCACGCACGCAGGCACGCACACACGTCTGCACGCCTGCCCGCATGCACGCATGCCCGCATGCCCGCACGCACCACAACAATGCCCACAACAACTTCCACAACAACGCCATGGCCTACTGACACACACACGCACGCACGCACGCACGCACGCACGCACGCACACACACACACACACGTGCATGCTAGCACGCATACACGCAACAATGCCCAGTCAATTCTCTTCAAAACTAAAAAAAAATATCCAATTGTATTTGGTGTATTTTGTATTTTTTTTCAATTGAGCCGCTTTTGACTGAGCTGTTACCCTGCAAAATGATAGGATTTGCAAGTCCCAGTATCCTCTTTAGCCGCATTGCAATGTCGCCAAAGAGCTCATTGTTAACCGTTCATGGTGAAGACTACCAAGCCCAGCTTATACAGTGGTTTTGAGAAATGTTCATTTGTAGGCCGAGACAAGATGATTCTTGCAAATTTACCGTTGGAATGACTGGTTCGATAACTGAGACGGTCATTTCAGCGGTAAATTTTCAAAATACTCTTGCCTCTCTCTGTAAATGACCATTCAACAAACAAATATTTTTATTTTCTTGATCAAATTTAGCGATTAAATGGATAAAGTAACACGAAAGCCAGGATTACAGCATGGAAACAATGTTGCTGGAAACTGTTGCGGTCTTAGAAAGAACAAGTTTGCAGCAATATTGTTTTCGAAAAAACCCAACAATACTTATTGTATAAAGCGGAATGGAATTGAGTAATATACTGTTATAATATATATCGTTATAGTATCATTCCATATAATAGAGGGATCCATTTATCTATGCCCTATTCTAGCTATGCCCCAGCCGATTTCTAGTTATGCCCCATCCATTTCTAGCTAAGCTCAGTCCCCGATTTGCGCCCTCTTGGGGTCAATTTCTATATTTGAACCCTGAAGTCTCAGAATCCCAATTTCAGAATAACAGGGTACGTCAAATTCAAGTTCACGTTTTATTCACTCAGGCTTTACATAAAGCATAAGAGGGAAAATAATTTACAAATAATATACTGGCGGTAGATATAAATTGCATATTTCATATTGTTAGCATTATACAATTAAGATGTAACAGAGCATCAATATTTCTCATAAATTCCTATGTACAGTTTGTACGTCATACGGTCAAACTAGCGTCTGAGCACCGGGGTTTTGTCTCCGTTGTTGACCCGACCCACCTTGTCCACCACCTCTGAACAGTCTACAGCTGTTACAATTCAATTCAATTATAATACTATGCATATCTGTAACTAAGTAGAATTATATTAAATTTATAATAATGGCGGGTAGGGGTGGACGGGTTGTGTTGGGGTCGGGGCGAGTGGGCTGTGGGGTGGTGGAGATTCGTGTTAAAAAGTCTTTCAAAAGCGACTTTCGCATTTTCCCATAGTTATAATTTTGGGGCAGACCCTAGAGTTACACCAATGGCTGACACACCTGGCTAATGACGCATTCCAAATTAAAGGATTGTAAGAGAAATCGATAACGCTGTTATGGCCCTCGGTCTGAGCGGACTATATGTTTGTTATTCATATGGTTGGTTGGCGGTATGGTGAGGGTGGGTTGTGGTTGTGGTGGGGTGGGGTTGTGTCGGGGTGGGGTGTGAGTGAATTGTGGGGTGGTGGGGGTGGGTGGGGGATTGGTTAGCGAATAGAGAAACGTGTAGCTCTCCTAGCCCAGCTGTTGCCAATATTGCCTTGGACGAATGCTAAGTTCGCCTACTCAAGTCATTAGGCGCTCACCCTGGAGTTTTACTTCAATCTTGTCAAAACTGTGTTAGCGATAATTTCAATTCTTAAGATTGGTAATATGTGTGCCTAGCTATTTCCAGAAAACTATCTGGCTAAGCTCTTGAATATTTTGAAAATAAATTGACTGGGCGATATCACTGCTTATGTCTGCAATACCGCCCAGTCAATTTAGTTTCAAATTATTATACATAATGTTTATTAAATAGTAAAGACATACAATTTATGCAACTTGACGATCTATACACCTGTGCAAAAGTTAAGCACCACCCTATTTTTACGCACATGCGAGTGTATATTCATGTGCTATGAAGAAAGCAATAGCATAAACATTTATGTACCCATCCATCTTAGTGCAAGAGGTAATAATGCAACTAGAGGAATGCTGATTATGATGGTGGGGAAACACTGTATGTTTTTGTTTGAACTTGAAAACGAGGCCTGAATATGGTTACGTTGACACAACTGACAACTATTGCCCTACAGTTGACACACGTGGCTAGATTGTCATTAATGGTGTCTGAAAACGAAGTTTAACATCTGTGCACGAGTTTGAGACTGTCATTATTAATACCGGGTATATCCACCTTGTGCCTGGATGACGGCCTGGACACGACGTCTCATGCTGGTCACCAACCGACTGATACGCCATTGTGGTATTCATTGCCATTCAAGATGGAGTGCGTCTGTTAATTCCTGTAGCTTCTGCACAGGAGGATCCCTCCTTCTCACCATGTTTCCCAGATTGTCCCAGATATGCTCAATAGGGTTCATGTCAGGGCTCCTTGCTGGCCATGGTAGGGTTTCGATGGCATTCTGGCGGAGGTATTCATGCACAGCTCTAGCACGATGTGGTCGGGCGTTGTCATCCATGAATATAGGGTGGGTTCCAGGTGCATGATTTACAAAATGAGGGACCACAACTCTATCCAGTATGGAATCTTGATATCTTTGTCCATTTAGTGTTCCAGGTACAGTCAACAGATCCAGCTTACACTCAAATGAGATGCACCCCCATATCATAACGGAACCTCCACCAAATGGAACTTCTTCCATGATGTTACGTTGGTCGTACGCCGTGCGTCTGGACCTCCATACACGAGTTCGACCATCTGTGGCATGAAGCAGGAACCGACTTTCATCGGACCAGTGTACCCGTCTCCAGGATCTCATGTTCCAGTGTCTTCTTTCGTTGCACCACCTCAGACGCTCCTCTTTGTGGTGTGCAGTGAGGAGAGGACGTCCGACAGGTCTCCTAGCTTTCATGCCAGCAGCATACAGTTTCCTTTTGACGGTAGACATTGACACTCTATTGCGCGTTTCCCATTGCTGGCTGAGCACTCTGCTGTTGGTGAATGGAGATCTCCTAACAAGGCGTACTAGGGCTCGATCATCACGAGCAGTAGTCTTCTTCGGTCTTCCAGATCTAGGCCTGTCCTTCACCTCGTTAGTTTGCCCATGTTTTGCAATCAAACGACTGATTACAGTATGGTTAATGTTCAGCTGTCTGCCAATCTCTCTGCATGACATACCAGTGGTATGCATGCCTATGATTTGCCATTTCACACGATCACTTAACCTTCGTCTTGCCATAGCGGTTCACAATCAAGAGCTAATTCTCTCTGTACAAATAAACCACGGTCATGAACACAAAATTCCTAATCTTGTCGCCTAAATCTGTATGTAATGTTCTACACCTCAAACTGGACTTTTACATAACTGAACACGTGTGCTGTTTCCCGCCACGCACGGACATCAAGCGGCGTGAAGTCATGCATGCATGTGCATTTCGTACTTGGAATTATGTCAGCTAACGCGGGGACAAAAAGTATGGCAGCCTAGTTGTACCATCATGTTTCTACGTTCTATTGTTTTTGCTGGTGCTTAACTTTTGCACAGGTGTATATTAAGCGATTATAATGGAATAACCAATTTTCCTCAGAGCGCTAATGGACCTTTCCATTTTTAGCACGCCCCTCCAAGTTTAGCTAAGCTCCGCCTACACCTCGATCGTGTTGCGTTTGCGGACTGAGAGAAGACCAGCCCCGGACTTTTAACCATTAAATGACTTGCTAGATAACCTAACGAATCATTCCATTCCAGCACTCACCATAACAGAATCGAAATATGTATAGACAAATCTGAGTGCAAAAAAGTGTAAATATAAGAGGAATATGTTACAGTTTAAAATAATCTTAACGAAACCTTATCACAAATTTACTAGCTGTTATTTGTTGTGCACTATACATCACGTTAGATTATAGTGCGGTCATTTTAGCCATGTCCCACCCATCTCTGGCTAAGCTCCACCCACACCTCGATCGGGTTTGGGAGCGATCAATCTCTGAACTCCTTGGCGAACGATTTCTAGAAAACTATCAGGGTAAGCTGTTGAATATTTTGAAAGTAAATTGACCGGGTGTTGTACTGCTTATGGCGGCAACAACGTCCGCTCAATTTACTTTCAAAGTATTTTGCATAATGTTTATTAAATAGTAAAGACATATAATTCGTGCAACTTGACGGTCTATTAATAAGCAATTATAAGATAATAACTGATTGAACGCAGCTCACTAATAGACCTTTCCATCTTACCTATGCCTCGCCCACCTCTAACTAAGCTCCACCCACACTTTGATCTGTTTGGGATCGATCGATCTCTGAATTTCCTGACTAGCGACTTCCAGAAAATTATAGCTGTAAGTTGTTGAATATTTTGAAACTCATTTGACTGGACGATGTTACTGCTTATGGCGGCAACAACGCCAGGTCAATTTGCTTTCAAAGTATTTTGCATAAAGTTTATTAAATATTAAAGACATACAATTCGTACAACGTGACGGTCTATTAAGCAATTATACCGGCATAACCGATTGCCTGCAGCTCGTTAATAATGGTTGATCATTGATGTTGGTTTAAACGGATTTTATCTTTGTTCTAATGGAAGCACATTAAGATATGTGGCTTATAATGCAGTCGTCTATATGCATTAACATACAATACCTTGAAAACTGAAATGATCATCATCTATAACCCGTCCAAAACCCGAGTCAAATTAGGATGACATTTTTTTTCTCCAAATATTGCATAGCCGCTCGAAGCCCGTTAAAGATATTGTTCTTATTTCCCTAACATCATTGAAAATTGATTCGCTGAACTTTGTACAACTCTGACTATCGTTACACGTGGTCGGAGTTGTTTTAAAGCTCGACTAGTTAATTTTAATCTGTCAGGGTAATAACTAACTGATTATCCTTATGCTATACATCGGCCCTTGTTCATTGACCCAGCTAAAAGTGCAAAGGTTCAGAAGTTTAATAATGATTAACCCTTTAGACTAATGGAGACGTCTTCCGCAATTGACCCTGATCTATAGCTAGACCATTTAGAATCTCCCATGATTGCACGAGTTCCCAGAGTCAGAAAAAGATGTGTCCAGACATGTAGCCTGTCAAGCCGCCTTATGCCAATCGATTAATGCTCATCACGTGTCATTACGCTAATTAACCTTAGGCATGCCTCATTGGATACCTGGAGACACGTGATTTAACGAGGGGGCGGGCTTCGTCAATGAACGAGTTCCCAGGAAAAGACGTGTCCAGACACATAACCTGGTCATCCCTCATTATGTAATACATTAACCCTTGAGCATTTGGTATGGCTCTAAGAGATCATCCTTAATTACACTCATTAACCGTCGTCAATCAGCATTACGCTAATTACCCTTATGCTCGCAGTGCTGGATGCCTGGAGGCACGTGACTTAACAAGGGGGCGGGGCCTCGCACTTGAACGAGTTCACAAATTCAGGAAAGGACGAGTCCAGACATGTAGCCTGTCAATCCACCTTAATTACCCTCATTAATACTTGTCAATCAGCATTATGCTGATTACCTCTAAGATCACATCATCGGATGCCTGGAGGCAAGTGGCTTAACGAGGGAGGCGGGGCTTCGGCCGCGAACGAGTTTACCGAGTCAGAAAAAAACGAGTCCAGACATGTAGCCTGTCAATCATCCTTAATTACCCTCATTACCACTTGTCAATCATTACGCTAATTACCCTTAAGCTCATCTCATTGGATGATAGGAGGCACGTGATAATGAAGAGGAGGGTCTTATGGACACCCTCTACATCTAACATCCAATCAGAACCGGAGCAGATAGGGGAACACGTCAAAGGAAACCGACACAAAAGGAAGTGAGATCAAAGGAAAAAAGGTGCCAAAATAACAAAGGAGAAAACAAAGGAAAGAACAAAAGAAAAAGGTTTGAAAACGGGGGCCCCTATCGCCTCTCCTCTACTCATGATTCCCTCATGCCCTCCGGCACTGCAAGTGCAGGGTGCATTGGGGTGCGGGTGCTCGGGTGATGGAATGGGATTCATGACTCTCCGGGTCATACATAGCTGACATCGTGAGTCGGTGGAACGTTCACATTCAAGTGGGGCCGGGCGACCATCCTCGCGGAAGTTGAACCGTTTTGTTAAAATTTCATTTTAGTTATCGGTTTTTGTCGTATTTTTGGTCGTATTTTGCATTATTTTGAAATTCTAAATGTTTAATGTCAAAATGTGACTTGGAATTAAATTTTTAAAGCTCCCACCACCACGGAAGATGAAAATTATGTGGGGTATGAAAATGAGGCAGTAGTATGTCCGGAGTCAAAATGATACCGCCTCCCTCCTGGGGCGCCGATTGGCGATCCGTGGCCCCCACTGCCCTCTCAAACTGTGGAGCATAAGCGGTTTAGACATGTGGTTGGTGTATGCCTCTAGATGGAGGCTCTCAATCCCTGGGGCATAGGATTTGAGACATGTGTATAAAACTCCCGTGCGGACCCCACATGTCCGGGAGACCCTCCTCAGGATACTGGTCAGAGGCCGGCCTCTCTTTTTCTCTCTATTCTGACCGGTATCCTGAGGAGGTTTTTCTATCTGTGGGACAGTTTTGTACCTATCCCACCTATCTTCTACCCCACCCTGTTGATATTCCAGCCGGCTGGTGCGTGCGTGTCTGTGGTGTTTTGACCCCAAACTGGGGGGGGGGGGGGTGTGTCGTGGTGGGTCTTTATCTAGCCTGGTCATATTACCCCGGCCCTAGTCTTACCTAGTTTCGAAATTTCAGGTACGTTCTAGCGAGGTCTTTTGAGTGAGATTTGAACCCAGTCTGCAGCCTGGGAACACTATGCAATTCAACAACGCTATTGATAGACCCACCGCAACACCGCTAAAATCTCGCCTCTTAGTAATGTTATCTCTGAGCGTGAGTGCTGCAATCGCTGTTACGCATGATAGCGCACCAACACAGCAATGTGTGAACACATAACTTATCAGCTATAATAATGCATACATGCCCCAGATAGTTAATGCATTGTATTATACACTTTTAAAATCACAGGTTCAAATCTCGTAATGCATTATTAGAAAATGATAAACTTTAAAATCGCAGGTTCAAATCTCGTTATGTGTAAGTATGGTAAACCTGTCTATAATTACCCGTTACCCGAGAAGCATAACAAGACCAACTCGCACAGTCATTGACTGACCACATAAAACTCATGATTGCAGGCCACAGACCCTCGATGGGGTCAAAGTCAAGAATAGCTTAGCTCACCTGCTATGCGTTAACACCCAATTAGACACAGCTCCAGTGATATGTGCCCCCCCCCACGGCCCTCTCAAACCGTGGAGCATAAGCGGTTTAGACATGTGTCACCAAAGACATAGGCTCAAACAAATACATAGTCATGGCTAGTGTCGCATCAGTAAGATGGGTCTGTCAATAGCCCTTTCCACCTACCTTGACAATGCTCACCTGGTAGAATGCTGAAGTACCTACCATTTGCTCCACTGCAGACGTGTTCACACGTTACACAGATAATCTGGTGTTGAGCTAACTCATGAGTACAATCTCGCCCAACCCTCTCCACAACGTAGTAGTGGCAGACAGATTCAATAGCTTCATGTGGGTGAAAGCGGTCATATATATATTTCCGGAGATGGTCAACCCAAGGGTTATACTGGGCCTCATCTCAGAAGTGTGCCCACTTGGCCTCCAATATCATGGCAGTCTCGGCGCTCTGTGCCACTGCTTTAGATGCCAGCACTAACAGTATGAAGACAATCATGGCTATACATGAAGAGTAAAACTGAAAAGAATGAACGCCTCGAGAAATATATGTGCCAGATAGAGCCCTGCTCCATCCGGTTTGATAGTGATCTTACTCCCCTCAGGGGCAGGGGCTAGCTGCTTCACTCTGCCACCGGCTAAGAAACATAACTCTAGGACTATATGAGTCATTTGCGGGCTAATGAGTCTGACTCGATGAAGCAGGTTAACAGCACCCTTGGCTTTGGTGACATGTGACACACCATCTACCCGTATGGTGCCTTCATGGAGGTTAACAGCTTCTTCATCGAATGGACGCCACAGCAGGAGCTTTCCACCTGTAACCCCGATCCGGTTACCCACCCTCGTCAGGGAGACACCTTCACCTATGTAGGTGAGGAAGGATGATCCCCGATTGTAGAGCTTTCGAACTTTCCCATCCCTTTTCACAACAGTGGAGAGGGGAGTAACCTCTATGTCAATGACTGCGAGAGGCCTATATAGGGGCAACCATGGTTGCCAGTTACCCCCAGGTCCGGCGCGGTACCACACTTCTTTCTTCTCAAACATGAACTGCAGGTTTTTTGCCAGGGTCAATAGCAGGCCATCACGGACCAACGGCGGGGCACCGCTCGACTAGTGTTTGACCAGGTGAAAGCTGAGGTCGCTATTTAGGGTGTTGATGTCTACCACCTCTGTATACAAGAGCTCAATCAACGGCTCGAGGATGTACTTCCTCTTCGGGAAATCGTCCCGAAACATGATCTTGTGGCCATCTATGTCATGACCCAGGCGCCCCTTCGTCACATCCTTGAGGTCTGTGAGCAGCTCCACCCCATCACCACCAATGGGGTGGAGGGAGAATGCCTTTGAACCTGCTTCGTACTGTAGGGCGAATGACTTGCCATCACTCTCTTCTACCTTGGCAGCATGAACTGCATACACATCTGCCAGGTCAGCAAGACCAGTCGAGTGAGCAAATATGGGTTCCATAGACCTCTATAGGAGGGGTTTAAACGAGCCATATAACCATGACGAACATAATCTCACCCTCTCTAGCGGGGAGACAGGCGGTACAGTACCATGTAGAATGGGTCCTCTTCGAGGTGCCCCAGCGAGGCACAACATACATACACACCGATGTGCTACATCAACCTCCGGGCAGTGCACACAGCAGCTCACTGGTAGAAGTCGGCCGGGACGTGATAGAGTATCTCCCAGGTGCCAACAGCAACCCATGGAAAGCTATTAGTCCTAGCCTGTTCACACCTGTAAATCACCTGTTTGACAACCCCTCCATTAACCTATATGCCAGCACGGATGGAATATCGCACGCCCATTTAGAGTTTACACTCTTATTACTCATTGACCTGATATGATATCATACCAGCAATGTCTGGCCTTGGCCGAGATGATGAACCCTATAGAGGATTGCCCCTTCATGACCCATGCACAGATAAAGGCCTTAAACGAACAGATGCTCACACAGCAGCAGATCTGTCAACAAGAAGGAGAGCGCCTACAGTGGGAGAACTGGTATCAACAGAACGCACGCAGGGCAAGGAGGCGAAGGGACAGGGAAAATTTCCAATACTGGCAGGCCCTCCTGGAGGAGAGTAAGCGGGATGCAGGAGTCTTGATAGACGACGATCGGCCCGCCTAATCAGGGCAACCGGCTCAGTTTCAACATCGGAAACATCATAGCTGGGACTCGCCAATTAGGTGTGACGGTACTTTACTTTGGCTATGCTAAGGTATGCGTACCGAACACATCAGGTATTCAGCTTGAGCGTGCATAGAGCACGACCCCTGTCGTCACCGCTGCAGCAACCACCACTACTATAATCTCTGCTGTCTTCTGACCTGTCGATGCTTCATAGTCGAGCATTGGCTCAGATACAGCCTCGTAGTACTCATCGAGACTTTCATCTGCCTCTTTGAGGCTCTGGTTGGCCTGAGCTCGGAGTTGTCGTCGGTGTGCCTCCCTCTGGCGCATCCGGTCGAGTGCTTTGCTATATTCAAACTTCTCCTTGGACAGCTTCTCCATCGCCTGGTTATGACACTCACGCTCGACCTCTGCCGCCTTCTTGTCGGCGAAGCTGAGTCCCCAGTTCGCTAAGGCAAACACGCCCGCATTCAAGATTGTGGATGCCATGCTATAGTCTACAGTTTAAAGCTACTATATAGCTGTCCCCAGCGACGGATATGTATGAACCAGAGGCTTATGAAGATCCAGTCGAGGATATAGATGATGAGGACTATGAAGAGGACTATGATGAGGAGGAGGAGGATGCTGACGATGTAGCCGAGACTGCAGGTGTATATGATGATGTAGAGCCTGAATCCCGCAAGCTAATACATAGAGTGAAAGGAATCTATCGCACTTACATAAAAGGTTCTATCGGTCCGCTGGCAGCAGTTGGGGTTCTGATCACTCTGTTCACAACGAAGGCGGGCGAGACGGTCCGCATGATCGCCAACAATGCTCTCCACTTCTGATGTTTAGACATACATTTGGCTGAGCATTTCACCTTCCCAGCGAGGCACTCCACGTAGTAGCACTTGGAACAGAGAGCGATACCATGGCTGCCTTCGAACTCGAGCTTGAACAGTCCCGGAGTCCATCCAGACCACTTGTCCCAAGCTAGCCACTCCCACTTATGAGCCTCATACTCTGCTCGCATCTCAGGGCGAATGACTTCGTCGAGGCTGGAGGCAGCTATTGCGATGTACGCAGAGTCTGTGTCCATCTGCAGGTACTCAAAGCTGTCATGAGGCACATAGTGATCCAGGAACTCGTAGTAGAACTCCAGCATCCTCAGTTCGCGAGCTCGTATACGGCTATCCCCACCTGGAAGGGGCGACGAATGGTGATTTTGGCCTTGCGACTGTGGAGCTCGTAGGACTCGCCGATCTCCTCGAGATCCTCGAACCATGCACTGTGGAGGGCTCTATCTACCGCTCGTTCATCCTTGGTGAAGGTCGTGTTGCTGTGACGCTCTAGAGCCTCGATGAGCTTGCCATCAGCACTGTTGCCTAGTAGCTTGAACAGATCTTCCAAGAGCGCCTTGCTCTTATCAACATCTCCTGTACGACGAGCATCGGTAACATTGTTCACAAACCACTCAAAGGGTCTCTGCGGTTTGTAGTCTATTGTGCTGTAGACAGCTGTAATCTCTAGCCCATGGGCGAGGTACCACTTGAGTGACGGTGCATACAAGAGCTTCCTCTTGGCTGAGAGTGCGCCGACTAGTTTACTGGTTGTGGATCGTTTCCTACCTGTTTTCTCTAGGTATGTGAGCATCTCAACAGATACTCCCTCAGCTGGAATCTCTCTGTTGTGGAAGAGAGGTGGCATTTCCTCGAACTTCGCCCACAGTGCCTTAGGAACCTCTATGTCCACTTCAGCGAAACCGAACCAGTGGTCAGCCAGCAGATCCTTCTTAAATCGTGCTACATCGCTAGCACCGGACCACTGCCATACTGGTGGAGCCGTCCAAGGAGCAGCCGACTGACACAGAGATCGGTATGTGGGTACTCTCAATCGTGAGAGTCTCCGTAGGATGTGTCTTGATACCATCTAGGAGTGCTTCGAAGTCGTAAACTATGAACAGTCCGAACTCGTATAGGGACGCTTGGACAGCGTTTTATACAGCACTCCCACTGTACCACAAGCGTGCATCCAGAGGCTCTCAGCTTCTCATCTCTCAGGACTGTCTTGCGGTATCTTTGTTCGGCATCCTCACCTCGCTGGTACTGTCGACATCCATGCCAGTAACAGCCATGGAACTGGTAAACGGTGTTGGTGGCCGAATCATAACCATCTACGGGAGCACCCTCGATCCAACGCTCACCCCATGCCCACACTGTACATGGTGTATGTGTACGCCTCTGTTTCTCGACTCATACTCGATCCAACGAGTAGCCGCTGAACTGGATGGTTGGGGCGGATAGAATGCTTTCTCATATGCAGACTGTGTGGTGCATCAACCTTCTCCCCAGGGCACTCTATGGGGTTTTTTCCGCCTGTACAACAGTCAGCATGACGCTGAAGATTCGAGGCCTTTGGGAACCTCTGCTGACAGTGACTGCAGACTAGTGTATGTGCGAGCTTGGAGATGTTCTTGATGTAGAAGGCGTGGTGGTCCCACACTCCGATGGTCATGGTGTCACGGCAGTGAGCCACTTGCCTGATCAAGTGCCAGGTGCCCTCTTCTGTTGGTTCGTACACGCGAATCCCGATCTTGGCGAAGAACCCTACCTTGTCCAGCTGGTCTAGGGATGTCTTTGGTACGTCAGCCACAGGCCTGTTCAGGCCATAGAACTGTGTGGCAAGCCCTCGTGCAGGAGCTGTACTTCTATCAGCTCTCACTCCTCGGTGGACTGCTAGACATCTCCAGAGAGACAGGTTGTCCCTGTAGGTGTCGAGGGCAGTCATACTCTTCTTCTGTCATAGCCAGTCTGGGAGGGGGCCTGTCCCAAGCAGAGGTTGGCGGTCGATGACAGACCTGACCTCAACGTTGATTGATCGAATGAAAGCCCACTTGGTGTTGGGTCAATCGATGTTGTCTGGGTCAAGGCGGGCTTGCTCTCTTGCCACCACCCAGTCCTGAGCTGCTCCTATCGTGGTCAGCCACGGACTCCCTGGAGCGTTCTTGTGGAAGAGCATCACCCTACCGTCCTCGATGTGTCGGATGCGATAGGTGTGGGTATACCGGAGGTAGAAGGCGTTCTGAACAGTCTGCTGGATCTTACCCATGATCGGTCCTGTGATGTCTCCATTGAGGCCTTGGAAGAACGTCCAGCGTATTGTTCGCCGTCCTCTCTCCTCACCTTCCATCTCACCCAGACGTTCATTGAGAATCTGCTCACCCTCTCGCCTCATGCTCCAGGCTAAGGGTTCAGACCTCTCCATCACTCGCTTAGTGATCCTGCGTAGGGCAGGTATGCACTCCATTGGATGGTCTGCCATCCGCGTCACTACAGCTTTGGCTCGTAAGCTAGCAGTCACCTCCTCGTCCAACCGACGAAGTTCTCAGAATCATCTCTGGTGGTCTCTGGAAACCGTCCCGTCTTCATTGCTTGGGAGAGTCGCTTCTGCAACTCCTCGGCACGGGCCTGTCCGATCATTTGGTGCAGGTCGGCTTTCTTGGCCTTAGAGTAGCCTCTAAGGCCGAATTGCTTTGCAATAGCGCGAAGCTGTGCGACAGTAATCATGGTGCTTATCACTGTGGATGCCTGTCTCTAAATGGGCGTTCAGACCCTATTATGTGTGGTTGAACACAAGGCGATCAGTACCTGGAACTTGTGGGTGGCCCGTGTCGATATGATAGTGGATGCTCATCACTAAATGGCCGTTCAGACCCTATTATGTGTGGTTGATCACAAGGCGATCAGTGGTGTATATCCCTGTGGATGACTGTCTCTAAATGGGCGTTCACGTGCCCAGAGGTTGGGCCCTCGGCGACGTAGATTGCCACTTCTGCGTCCACGTGAACGCCCAGCGACGTAGATAAATAATTGGGGCAAAGTTATCTACCGGGACGCGCCGTGACGTAGATAGCTGTGGGGGCAAAGTTATCTACAGGGACGTGCCGCGACGTAGATAGCTGTGGGGGGCAAAAAGTTATCTACCAGGATGCACCACGACGTAGATAGGTGTGGGGGCCAGGGATTGAGAGGGCGGTGGGGGCCACGGATAGCCGATCGGCGCCAGTGGAGGGAGGTGGTATCATTTTGACTCCGGACATACTACTGAGGCTGTCCATCCATCCATTTGCCCATGCGCAGTTCTGTCCATCTGATTTGATTGTGTAGCATGGATCTACCAGTCATGTACAGACCGTCCCAGTCAATCTGGTTACGGAGCGGACGGACCGGGTACGTTTTAAGCACGCAACCCCACCCCCTGGTAGGACGATACGCGTGTATAAAGCCATATAACAGAGGCTCAAAACGAGTCCAAGAGATCGCCTAGCGGGCATGCGCGGGCGTCAGAAATTGCATACCAACGTGCGTTAGCGTATGGAGAGTATGGCATCTTTTGAATATTCGGGTCTGTATTCGTAATTCCTTAATAATAGGCCGTCCACGTTCTTGATAAGCGAGGAATCCGAATCTTGTTACAGATTTAAAATCGGTCAAGAAATGGTGGAGATATCATCAACGTTTGCTTCTGCTCAAAATAGTTCTCAATAACGTTATAGGCGCGAGTGTAATTTACTGAGGCCAGTAAGTCACGTGGTCGCTAACCATGCCTCGTCACGACGCGCGCACGTTGATTGGTTGAGGACAAATTCTGTGACGTCACTGATCAGTATATAAGTAGCAGAAAAATCAGAATTCGAGAGAGAGGTGGTCTGGCTGGCAGTGCATACCGAGACGCGACCGTAGTCCAGTTCCGGGTATTGCTTGATGCACCGCAAGAGCTATGTGCTGCATCTCGCCTTGTGAATCCGCAAAGATGCTTTTGCATTTAATAACTTTTGAACTCAGCCCTTTACCTGTTACTTCAAAATCCGCTCACTACGGAAATTCTCAATATCCGAATAATTCACTATGTGTATTCTTACATGACTATCTACTAGCCATCCGCATCCGCTAAGTTCATCTTCACCGTTCATGAGTATGAGCCACATCAGTCTGAATCGTCTGCAGATATTCTTAGCAGCAACTCAGCATCGTGCCATCTCGCGTCCCGGATAGGTGTCACTTCAATTACAGTGATTATAGGACTCATTTTGTACCGATGACTAATATGTACTTTGTAACATTTTTATAGTGATATTTATACATATCAGGTACCGATATATGTAGCTACCGCAAGGTCGTGTAAGACCTTATTTTTATGGTTTATATATTTCATTGTATATATTTAATTATTGATTAATGTGCCGATGATTAATAGACACCGCAAGGTCGTCTTCTTCTTTTCGATCGCTGGTATCACACTTGGAGAGCCGTTCTCAAGATGAAATCTGTGGTTTTCTGCAGTTCTTCCACATGCCCATACAGCTCTTCAAGAAAAGAGGTTGACAAAGGCCAAATCTCTTCTCTCAGCAGATGATATGTACTGCAACATTGAGGTATGTGCTCTGTGGTCTGTTCTGCTTCTCCACAAGGACAAGCGGGCGATGTCGTAAGGTGGAACCGCCTGTACATGTGTTGGTATAGTCTTTTATGTCCAGTTCTGAGACGAAAAATGGTCACTTGCTCTGGCCTCTAGAGATGAAGGTAGGCATCTTCTGATTGACGTGTTCTATAAAGTGACTTGATGATAGTCTTCATCTCTGTATGTGTAATCATGTTTTCTGTCTGATTCTCTTCTGCACCCACCTTTGCCATCTTGTCTGCTTCCTTATTTCCTTGGACTCCACGGTGTGAGGGGATCCACTGCAATGCTATCCGAAAGCATTTGATGGTTTGTGATGCTTCTTCAAGTTGTGGCAGCTTACCTTTGGTGATAGCCTCAAGGACGGAGCGGGCATCAGATAAAAAGACAATCTGTGCAATAGGGTCTGCTGTTCTGCTGATGGTATTAGCTGCATGGACCAGTGCTTCGAGTTCAACTCTGTAGTTTGTGCTGTGTTTGCCTGTCGGTATTGCAGCTGACTCATGTTGTCCGTTTGGATACTGTATGTGCAGTCCGGCACCTCCGCTCCTAATTGCATCTTTGGCTGATCCATCTGTGTAGATCCTTATCCATGTCTCCTGAGGGTACATTTCTTCCAGCATGGCTAGGGTCAGGGCCTTCTTGCTCACATCACTGTGTTCATCTTTGATTGTGAGATGAGGTACTGTGGTGCGAATAGCTATACTCTCTAGTTTGTTTTCCCAGGGTGGAGGATCAAGGGTGTGGTTTGCGTCTTCTATTTGTGCTGGCAACATTTCTTGGTATTTCCTTTGAAGTGCTTTTGTCTCTTTCACAAAACTTGATCTTTTAAGTCTTCCTGATGACAGCTGTGCTTGCCTGATCTTCACCGGGTGGAATGACGTCGATAAGTCCGTCACGAACGCATATTTGAGTGACGGTCTATGCGTTGTTGTACAAATTGTTTGCTTTTACTATTTAATAAACATTCTGTTGAATATTTTGAAACTAATTTGACTGGGCGCTGTTGCTGCCATAGGCAGCAACATCGCCCAGTCAAATTAGTTTCAAAATATTCAACAGCTTCCATGTATAGTTTGCAGGAAATTGATCGCTAGGGCATTTGGGGATCGATCAATCCCAACACGGCGAGGTATGGGTGGAGCTTAGCTAGTGGTGGGCGGGGCATAGCTAAAAATGGAAAGGTGAATTCTAAGGCTGGTCTCATCCAGATTATAGTTGATAAGTTTGATGCTAACATTTCGTCACAAAATAGACTTCGCTCTATACGTACACTTGCAATGCCTCTTAAACAAGATAATGATGCCACTGAGGAATGCTGTAAAGAAAAACAAACAATAACTCATCTGAAAAGATTTGTCATGAAACCTGAAATCAAATCACATGTTGATGTACAA
The DNA here is from genome assembly GCA_034401795.1 of Chaetoderma sp. LZ-2023a. Lineage (NCBI taxonomy): Eukaryota > Metazoa > Mollusca > Caudofoveata > Chaetodermatida > Chaetodermatidae > Chaetoderma > Chaetoderma sp. LZ-2023a. The sequence goes on along the minus strand of CM067373.1, from coordinate 164,248,868 downwards.
CGCTGCAATGGTCCTAAGAATTTAGCCCAATATGCCTGAACACGAGGCGTTGAAAGTTTTAGCTCACCAAATCCTCGTCGTGCAGAGAGTAGGGAATGCATATTTTCTGAAAAGTTGTGTATGTTATTCCTCGCCCCCCTCCCCACCCCCAGGATTTGGTGGCTTTACACACTAATGTATCAAGAGCAAGGTCACAATCTAACATGGTTGAGGCCAAAAAGCAGGGTTTTGTATAGTTTTTTGATTAATATGATGCCATCAGATCCTGACACCATGATGGCTGATATGGTGGAAGCACGTCGACTGACAAGTCAAACTGGACACACAATTACAGTTTTGACCAATAACAAACAGCTATATCGTCTTCCTGTTAAAGTAATATGGTGCAAAACTATCTGTTTTGTAATGTTATACCACGATTAGGTGGCATGCATACGTTGATGAGTTTTGTTGGATCGGTATCTTGAATAGTGGACTAGAAGCCATAATGAAATCGGCTTTTGGTGGTGTACTTCGCATGCTAACGGGAAAGAACTTTCCTTAAAATACAATAATTTTGCGTATTGTTGTGGAAGAACTGCTACGTGACGTGCTTGAAAGTTTTGATATTAATGAACTTATGGTACTTTTGGTCAAACGAGCTTCTACTAGCCGGACAGCCGAGAGAGAGAGAGAGAGAGAGAGAGAGAGAGAGAGAGAGAGAGAGAGAGAGAGAGAGAGAGAGAGAGAGAGGGGGGGAGGGAGAGAGAGCCTGACCTGTGCATGGAATGTCAAAGAGATGGTACAATACTTCTTTGCTGTCGGCCACACGGACTATGCAAGATATAAATTATATTATCTGCGTTCTATGGAACGACATCTTAATAGATAGGGATTGTATCCGAAGGAAACAAGAGAGATGCCTTGAGCTGTTGAATCCTGTTGAACATACATATAGCATTGTAGACATAGTGTCTGATAGACTCGCTCATGACTCCGTCAATGTTGATAGGATAGATAGCTACCATAGGTAAGGAACAAATGGCCAACTGTGAAGATAGCTGGCCTAACGGTGTCAATGACTCGACACCAAGGATAGGTTTTATCAATGCTGGTGATCCAGAAGAAGGTCGAGAATCGAACATCCAGTAGATTTGATACAGACCTGATCTATTTGAGAGTCATGATGTCCTTAAACATGAATTAGCATGAACCATGAGGCTAGATCAAAGTCTGTTGTAAAGACTAATCTGCATGTAAACTACCATCCCAAACATTACTACCACTAATGGCAATCATTAATGATGCATGTGCTATTCTCTGGGTAATACATTGGCCAATGAAATGAAATGTTCAGATTTATATTGATGGATTCACCACCAGTTACATATTTTCTCAGATGCGCGCTAGCGTTATGCATGTTGTGTTTGATCACTTTTATGATTACTCCAATCGAAGGTGGCAGAAGATGTACCAGTCACATTGCGCAAGCCAGAACTCACAACAAATTAAATCTAAATAGTCCATTGCATCGACAAAGCGTGAGTTTGACTATATCTCTAAATAAGGAGCAATTGATTGATATCATTTGCGATCAGTTCTTGCTTATTACATAATAGAAAACATACAGACGCCACTGACCTTCATAAACTGATCCTAACTGATTCTAATTCAACCCAGTGAGAAATATTTAACTGTTGAACAAGAAATCCCGAGGAACCTCATGTTAGAATCCGTCTACAGGCAGTTGTTGCATTTAATAATGGATATGTATGTATATCGGTTAGCTGTGATGACGGAGACGCAGGCGTTTTCATCTTGCTCCTATTCTATTACTTATACGATAACCTAATATGTATTGATTTAATGGAAGGCACCAGTTCAAGCAGAAGTGTGATAGACATTGGAACAACTTCAAAGAAGCATGCAAATGGTGCTCCACATCTTTTGGCAGCTCATACCAGACATAGAACCTAAACTGGATGATATAATGGAAGAAGCAACATGACCTGTTGCAGCTCGTTACTGACACAAAGGCGAGGTGTGCACGACAAACGTTGGCTATGAAATATCGCCAGCGAAAATGTCCAAAATCAATGGCTAGCCAAAATCACTTCCACCTAACACAGACACCTTTAGAGAAAATTTCAAGAGAGCACACATTCAAACTTTTATTTGGAAATCTACCAGAGAAATAACCATCGGTTTATTGACCCAACAAATTATGGCTGGGTTAAAGATGAAGGAACAAAATCACTATCACCTGTCACATTTCCAGAAGATACAACAGCGGCAGCTCCATAGGTACGTTAGATGATCTGTGCCTGTGAATAGTCACATATGTGGCTGGGTTAGTAATAGACTGATTTCTCTCAAAGCCCTTGGACTTATTATATAATCATATCGTAAATTAGATCCATCAATATCAGAGAAATGATCTTAGTGTAATATGAATGCTTTTTCTGAATGAACCTGTAAAGAATACTGAGCTAGATACTGTATTTGGTGCTATATACCGTCAAACCTGTTTATAATGGGCACTGTCACGGGTACGTTTAAGGTGGTCAATGCAAAAAGGAGTGTCTTAGTGCAATTGATTTGCATTAGATAGTTTGGTAGATAGACATGGGAAGGAAATAACGCGGTTTGTTCTGCGACAAGCAACTTAATATAATGAATTGCTATAGTTTGACAAACGTAGGTGGCCATAACAGACATGTGTAACATAATGGAAATTAGTAAGCTTGTTTAGGTTGGAATGTAAAAGACAAGTACGCCTAAATCTCTTCAAGCAATTCATTCAATAGTTATAAAAAAAAAAATACTTAGACACCAAAATTGTTATTCTAGTTGAAACAGTGATTGAAATATGGGCAGTCACATTATCGGCGGCCATCTTGTCGGCCGTCGTGGATATTCCAATTTCCCCAAAGGTGGCACATATGCACCCGTCATTTTCCGATTTAGTATATCCTAGACGTGTAAAACAATTTAAAACATTGGCCGTACCATACTTTGCGGGTCCTACTGCCACAATCGATGGAAAAATATGTTAACGGAGTTAGTTTGAGTTGAGATTTCACATATTATAGTTGCTTTATTTCTATGACTTCTCCGGAAGCCAGGTCCCACCTGTTATATCTTTGATATAGACGTTTCTTTACTACGCGTCGCATTCCGCTGAAAGATAAAAGTAAACCCAGCCTATGATTCTACAAATAGCGAAGGCTGGCTATTTATCAAGATGTCTGAACTCACAGTGACTCCTAAGGATGATTTCAGTCAGATGAGAAAGATAGAAATAGTCGTTCCATTTTTGACGATAGTATTTTATAGTAGTTGGGATATGTGACACTAGCCTAAAGGTATAAGCCCCCCTATGTCAACTTAACGCGTTAATGCCCAAGTCAACAGGAAACGCCCTGTGTTAGTATCTTGAGGAGTATCCATTTGTAGACCAAAATAAGATTTTTGAAAGTTTATCACTAAGATGACAGGCTCGCTGATTCCAGCGGTAACATTATGAAAAATAGTCTTCTCTTGATCACCAAATCGCCACTGGCTAAGCTAAATAATTTGGATTTTTTGCTATTATGATTAATCCTGTTATTCGCCAAGCCGGCCAAAACCCGGCCTCTGAATCGACTTGAGAAATATCCATTTCCAGCCCAACAGAAAACTATGTTTGTAAATTACAGTGACCTGCACACGGACATTCGTTGAACTAGATTTCAAATTTCCTTGAGGTACCGTTGACACGAGAGGGATTAAAGGGCTACATACAGTAACGGTATGTATATTGAGATAACTTTCATTAGCCTTTCTCCGTATCATGCTTGGCGCATGCGTGTCGTAGACATTTGGGCTTATCGTGTTGTTATTTCATAGTATAATGATGTTGTAAATGTGTCTCATCTTTAATGGATGAATCCTGTCTGTCACTCAAGTATTGACGTCATAGTCAATTACGTCGCGCATAGGTTGATATCATAATCATAATTGCCAGAAATATTCCGCCATGAGCTTGGAAAGGCCCGTCAGTTGTATGAGGTGTATGTCTTTACTATTTAATAAACATTCTGATGAAGACTTTGAAACACAATTGACTGGGCACTCTTGCTGTCATAGGCAGCAGCAGCCGGCGAAAAAATTTCTGTGGTAAATTTACAAAATAGTTTTCTAAAATTAAAATATCTTGAAAAATATTGACCATCAAAATGTTTAATTGATACATAAATTAGTATTTTCAGCGCTTTGAGGCGCTGGTGACGCAAAATAGGTTAAACTATATAAACCGATCCCAACACGCACAAAGCATCGGCGGAGCTTAGCTAAAGAATGAACGGGGCATAGATAAACCTGGATTCATCCATTCTCTTGAAAGGCCGAATTCGAAAAATCATTTAAATATTCGGATGAATATATTCAACAGTTTACCCAAATTGTTATGTTAAAATTAAGATTCTGGGAATTTCGGATGCAAAGTGTTGCCATAAGTCAGCATGTGAGAAAACCGCTGCTGTAGCGAACAGTGAGTAGAACCGCAATTACCATGTCTGACATAAATAAACTCAGAGCCGTCATTGTCGCCGACCTTTTTTAACATCTGCAATCGACAAAGCTAACGCAGTTGCAACGTTAACCTTGTTGATGGCATTGATTTTTTGTAATACGGCTTTGTCACTCAGTTCTTTATCAAGATAAATGCTTTATTCTGGTGTACGTTTCCACGAGATGGACGCTTGCTTGGCACAATCAGCTTTTACATTTTTCGCCACTGTGTTGTCAAATTGAATACTTTACACTCTACTATGTATATTTTGGAAACGGTGCTGCTGTAAGTTGTTGTTATCCTAGACGGTGATATCATTAGACAATAAAAACTTTTTAGTTTACACATGTTCTGTCGCCCAGAAACGACTGGAGAGCCCATAGCATCGCCAGCTACTTTTTAGCGCTGAACCGAAATCAAATCAGCACATGCCGAAATTGTGGGGAATGTCAAACAACACAAGGATAATTTAACAAAAGGATAGCTGGAAGCAATTAGGTTGCCATACGAATGTCATGTCGTGCAATAGTGTCATTTTACGATCACATAAAATGAATGCTTCCCCTACAAATGATGATGTGTGCCAAGGAACCACGTATTAGTAGGCACTAAACAAATAGAGATCCTGATTTGATACCAACTTAATTTGCAGGTGCGGGCTGACTAAATATTACATGCATTGGATTCCTCGTGTTTTGAGATAACTTTTCGAAGTGCACCATTAATGGAGAACTCCGTATCTTCGAATCATATAGATTAGGAATTATGCAATCATTGATACATAATTATAGTATGATGTAATATATGTGCATCATTCATGTCTTCATGAAAAGACCACCCTACAGAGTACCAACCATGTTTTATTCAAGGCCTGTGGTATGTGAATCGGGGTGGATTATCCATTATATACACTAGTCACTGTGCCTATGGAATAGGAAATGGGGTTGGGGCGGCCTATGCCAGATGTGGAGGGGTGGGGTGGGGTAGAGGGTGGGGCTACGAAATTGAACAAAATATCAAATTCACACCAACACCAAACCTAAGGTCTATATTTATGCAAATTGTGTTGAGAAATACAGATGTCTTCTGGCAGCATCCTTCCAAATCAGTGACAAAAATGTAATAATTTAACAACTATCTCTGGAAATGCGGGAGAGGCCACCTAACATCATCCAGCTTCCAGTATTTTCTACGGGATGACAACCAAACGACACACACAATGACCACTTTCTGGTTTGCTTATAATACGCCACATTCCCCTCATCTGCGTAGCAAGGAAACTATTTGATGATGAAACGTCAATGGAGGGATCCGATCTCTCACTCATGTATCTAACGTTATGATTAAAATATGTCACTTGTTAGCAAACGTCACGAACCTAGAGAAGTATGCCAGGAACGTGTCCGAATCGTATGTGTTGATGAATGTAAAGGTTAATGAGCATTCTACTTCCAGTAAAATTCGTTCCAAAATATCCAACAGCTTACCTGTACAATCACTTGAAAGTTATGTTCTGTTAATTCCGAACTACCAAATGGACTCCAACATGTGAAAAGGTGGGCGGAGCTTGGATAGAAATGGGGCGGGGCATCGCTAGACTTGGATCACTCCAGTATCACCATCCCTTGCAACACTGGTTCGGCAATTGTAAACTTACGGCTATCAGTGACCTATACACGATGCAGCGGTTGTGGTCCTCTGGCAACTTAAACGATAGTGAACGAGAGAGAGAGCGAGAGAGAGAGAGCGAGAGAGAGAGAGAGAGGAGAGAGAGAGAAGGGGGAGGGAGAGAGAGTGAGAGACATGGAGAGAGAGAGAGACAGGGAGAGAGAGAGAGAGAGAGAGAGAGAGAGAGAGAGAGAGAGAGAGAGAGAAAGCAGGGGGAGGGTGGTGGTGTATGTGTGGGGGTGGGGTGGGAGGGAGAGATAGTACATTGTCGCACGTATGTACGAAATGTTAGGATAAATGTCTTGTACCGAGATTAGTGTTCATAGTTTGTGACGGATATTAAGCGGTATTGAAGTGAGTAATAGATTCTGCTTTAGCAAGATTACCGCTCATAAAGGGATCCGATCTGTCAGTACTGTCACTCAAGGAACAAATTCAAGCTCAATTTTTTTTTATTGGTCTAAATTCCAGCAGCTACGTTGTCACCAATACGCTACAAGCACTAGACAACATAGATAATTTCATAAATATGCCAACCCACTAACACGTCACATACATGTGGGCTGACGTCATAATCAATTACATCATGAATGACGCAATTAAGCCCACCACAAACGATTAATAGTCCGTCAAGTTGTACGAGTTGCCTGTCTTTACTATTTAATAAACATTAAGTCGAATATTTTGAAACTAATGTGACTGGGCGCTGTGCTGCCGTAGGCATCAACAGCCCCCAGTCAAATTAGTCTCGAACGATTCAACAGCTTACCTATATAGTTTTCTGGAAATTGAGATTCAGAGAGTTTAGGGATCGAACAATCCCAACATGGCCAAAGTGTGGATGGGCATTAGCTAACAAAGCGTGGGTGGGAGTAGAGATGGGCACGGCATAGCTAAAACTGGATTCATCCATTCAGAAGACGTTATTAGCTTATTTGACCTATATCAAGTCCGTAATTTCTAGGCCAATCCAGGATATATCTAGGTTGAGTTAAATTTCAGTAAATTCTGGCTAAATTCCCTACACTTTACATAGCTACTCACTTACGCTCAATGGTGGAGAGCGGCAAGGAGCTGTGAATGAAATTGCCTATGTTCCATTGATAGCGATATACTCACGCGCAAAGACACGAAGCCGGGTCGATGGTTAAGAACGTCTGTACTCTAACCACTGAGCCACCTCTAAGAAGTTATTGGTTTGATTGGCGTCTATCGAGTCCCTGATTCCATGTCCCATTCACGCCATATCTAGGCTGGTTTTATTTCAGTCTATTATTGGTAACTTCCCCAGCTTTAGACTAGTACCCATTTATACTCCTGTGTGCAGAGAGGCAACGAGGAGTGAAGGAGATTACCTATGTTTCCAGCGATCGTCAGTTTGCCGAACAGAGACGGGATCCTGGAGTCGTCGGTTTCACGGCTCTGCTCCTTAAACGCCTGAGCTACCGCCTCCTCACGACCCAGCTCTTACCTCTCTGTCCATTTAATATAAAGGGCATTTCATTAGCGTGTTACGATAACATAGTTTATTCATTGGTTTACGGAACAAAGAGATAAACATCATGTCGCGTCAAATTGTTTTATCTATTTCAGTTTGCGTACAAACTATCATTCATAAAAATACGCATGTTGTTAATTACATTGGTAAATACGCACGAATTACTGGGAGTCTCTTGCAGAGCATCCAATGTTTACTAATATTAGAACGCTACTGACAAGAAACGACACACTCCTTATGATATAACACTCCTTATGATATAAGTAATATATTCTGATGCATATTTTGAAACTAATTTGACTGAGAGCTGTTACTGACTATGGTGGCAACAGGCTCCAATGGAATTACTTTCAGCATATTCAACAGCCTTCCTGTATATTAATCTTGAACTCGGAACACTGGAATTTCAAGGGTTAAATGGGCATGCACGCCTGCCTATATACATGCCAGTTAATGCCTGTAGGTATCGTCAACGTAGTGGTCGATATTGAGTCATTCTTTTCTAACATTATAGCAATTTATCCTATTTGTGTGATAAATATAATCTCAAAATTAATTCCACATGCCTTCAAACCTCGTTCAAATTGAAATTTACTAAACGAGGTTAATAAGCTTGCTTATTATATGGGAACTCCTATGATATCCGCAGCTGAAACACAAACAGGGGAGATAAATTGCGAAGTCGTACAAATGAAAGCTATCAGGAGTTATCTGCTTTCAGCGCAATGCCGTGTGGCTTTCGCTATGCGGCATATCGCTGTAGTTAGTTACTCAATTGTTCTGTCTCCCCGGCTCTGCCTCACCCCACCCTCCCTTCCGTCACGCGCCTCTGTTTATATATCCATACACCTCTACCCTCCGCCACGACAGTCTCTCTCTCTCTCTCTCTCTCTCTCTCTCTCTCTCTCTCTCACACAGATATTGCTTCGGACACCGTTGGTGGCAACGGTCATACACACGGAATAATTCCTGCTTTCAATAAAAAGGCTTTTGTACACGAGGATCCATTCCTCTATCTTTAAACATGAGTGATGCAAAGAGTTTATCCATTACAAAACAACAACAACAACAACAACAACAACAACAACAACAACAACAACAACAACAGCAACACGCACGCGCACGCGCACGCGCACGCGCACGCGCACGCGCACGCGCACGCGCACGCGCACGCGCACGCGCACACACACACACACACACAGTATATTCCGCATATTTTTCAGTTTTATATTTTTTTGCTGTATTCTTGGAACCAACAATTTTTAGAAAATATAGATACTAAAAAACAACTAGGGTTGGTCCCATTTTTTTAATGGGTTTTAGGTACCTCTTTCAGTTTTTCAACATCACCACTATTTAGTCATTAAATTCTTAACATTTTCGCGATCTGCAAGAGGGGCCCTACCAATTTCTGTGGACATCAAATAATGCTACATGTATGTCCTAATTAGGTGGACTTTATAGACAGGTGCACTTTCTGTAGAGGATCAAATATATTGTTTCATTAAACCTATTAAGAGACCATCTGTTGTAAGAGAATAATTTCTTTGTTGATCAAATCCAATCAAACAATACATTTGAACCCGTAAATAAGAGACCACCTGCCTAAGAGATCACTTCATCAAAAACAGCAAGCGGTGGTCTCTTAATACAGGTTTCACTGGATATGCGTTGGTACTGTCATTGAGTGCAATAGTCAGTTTGGATAATAATACAATATTAATCTTAAACTTAAAGTAAAATTAACAAATTAGCAAAATTTCCATGATCAAGCCTGGTGTATAATGACTGCAGCAATACAGCCATGCTCTACAGTACCAATAAGCATAGTTATGTGAGGGCCAGCATAAGTCAAAATACAACTACGCTTGCAGAATCAGTGTTGGTTACTTGCATGTTATTATCAACGTCATAGTGCACTAGTTAATGATAAATCTGTAGACCCGCCATCTGTGTCTTTGCATAAGCAAGATCTTGTCGAGGATCAACCATCACAATCTAGCGCAGATGAACAAAAACACCAGTTACCTGTCTGGTCTGCATATAACTCTCTAGTGTGCACATCTTTCATATCAGACCAAAAGTGAGCTTTATCCGGATCATTCATTGCCAGTTATTAATGCGCATGTACATGAGTGGAGTACTCTAGTTACAGTTTTGGAAAAACTTTACAAACTCAATAAAATTACATGTCGAAATAATCCAGGCAAAGTCATTGTCACATTTGACATGGATCAATACAAAAGCGCACTTAAGTTAGAGTATGTGGATGATCAGTATAAAGGAAAGTGGATGCTGTGTCCTGGTGCATTTCACACAGAATTATATGCACTTAGATGCTTAGGTAAAACGGTCGAACAGAGCGGGCTTGATGAAACCTGGAGCAGAGAACTTTACAGTTCTGTAACTGCTAGTCAAATTATAAATGGCAGTCACCATAATCGTGCAATAGATGCACTCATGATTACTTTGTAAGTGTTTTTTTATCTCTGGTTTGGATAATTCTTGAAAACAAGACCTGCTGTACTTGATGCACTACAAATAAGCATTGGGAAACTCGCAACAGCAAACCAGCTTGGTTTAGAGGTATAAGAGAAGCACACAATGACCTACTCATTCTGATCGAAGAATTGAGTCTGGAGAAACAGCTTACTGAATTTGATAAAGACCATGAGAATTTCCCAATGTTTAACTGGGCGCGTATGTACATGCAACAAGTGATGGCACTACTAAACCTCACCCGCTCAAACAAGAAGCAAAAAATTTTCCTATTCCTATCTTCTCTTGAGAAACTGTGCAAATAGTTTTCAGCTATAATCGGCTAGATTATGCTCAGAATGTCATTGAGTTCATTGCACGTGTCTATGATAGCACGCAAACAGATCCACACACATGGATTTGTAGCTTGTGAATTTACCCTGAAAATGAACTTTGTTCCCTTTACAGGCACTGGTGTGGACCAAGGGCAAGAATTTTTTAACAAGATCATAAAAGGTGATGGCAGGATTAGAGGTATAACGTCCAAGCCAGCTACTCAGCTTAAATATTGTCTCAGTACACCGGCGTTATCTCAACTTGCTAAAGAAACTGAGCATATGATAGATATGCAACGCGCGACTTACAGTCACCCCCACCAACTGTCATCATTCAAACTGGCTAGACAAGAAAAGGCTATTTTAGCATTGAAATCAGTTTTAGAGGAATGCAACCCCTTTGCTGACAAATCGCTAAACCTTTACAATTTAATGACCAAGGTTGTGATGCCCAAAAACATTGAACATGATATTCTAAACATGGAGACGCATGGGCAGAAAGCCTTGGAATCATTTGTTGAACAGTGCATCTGTGGTACATCGAACTTATCGGACCGTATAAACTTCACTTTCCCATTTGGGAGGATGCATGTAAAACAGTGAAGCTGAAAGGAAGATTTGGAAATGTACAACTTAAAGCTACAAACTCACTACTTGTCAGGATACTGATAGTTGCAGTCAGATTTCCAAATAGATATTGAGGATGTGATATCCACATATGGGTTCACAGCAATCAGTTCCACACTAATGAATGCAGATGGTTGTTTAATCCCGTGTACAAACACGAGTGAGCTTATCAATGTGCTTCAAAGTGTAGCTGATCAGCCACAGTTACATGAAATCAGTAGCACAGTCACATACTTGATCATTGACAGTATGGCATTAGTTCACGAGATCATGTGTCAAGCAGTTCAAGACATGTATGACCCTAGGTGAAGCATTTGCCTCAATCGTTGATGCCAAGTGTAAAGAATTGTGCGGGTGATCGTGTAATCTTCGATAATTATGATAAACAAATATTCTAAAAGATGACACTAGAGGGCATGCTACTGGTTTGCGTTCCACCACTAAAGGCTTCCATGTTGTGGACACAACACCCATCATAGATATCAGAAAGTTTCTCGAGCGCAAGGAGACAAAGGATTCACTAACACACTTCCTTGCTGACAAAGTGATTACATTGTGTGGGGCACCTATTATAACAGCAACACGCTTGCGAGTTCATAACAACACATTTCCCTTCCCTACACTAGGGTAAGCACACAGGAAGAGGCAGATTCACTTAAAGACTACATGCTTATGATGTGTGTAAAGCTAAATCAAGTAATCCTGACACAAGACACTGACGTAATGGTGCTTGCTTTACGTAGACTTTCAGACCTTGGTCCTCATATAACCTTCATCATGGGCACGTGAGAGCACCGGAGGTACTACAGCCAATCTACAATGTTCTTGGTCAAAACAAAACGTCTGCATTGCCTGGGTTTCAAAGTCTCACGAGGTGTGACACAACAGGTCATATACGTGTTAAAGGCAAAAGAAACTGTGTTTAAGGTCTTTCAGACAGCTAGCCCCTTTCTGAGCACTGCTTTATCACAGTTAGGGATGGAGATTATTCCATCATCAGACGTTATTATAGGTTATGAGACATTTCTGTGCCAACTCATGAGTACAAGAGATATTTCTGCATCAGTTCCAGGGACGCTCAAGTGGACAAAATTCAAGAAATTGCCTGCAGACCATGGAATAGATAAGCTACCGCCGACCGCTGGTGGATGGCACCAGCACATCCTGCGAGCACATCTACAAGCCTTCCTCTGGTCTCAAGACATTGTGCTATTACCTACAATACCAGATCCAGAGAAGTTAGGATGGTCTCGTGAAACAGATGGAGCACTTGTTCCCATATTATCTAAGGTATAACCGGTACCTGCAGAAGTAGTTGAGTTAATCAAGCGTGCGTGCGTGCGTGCGTGCGTGCATGCGTGCGTGCATGTGTGGTGCAAGAAAATGCTTAGGAAGGTGCACTTGTAAGCAAACAACTTGCTATGTACAAAACTGAGTAAGTGTGAGGCTGATGAAGATTGGTGTAATGCGGTTCAATCAGGCGACACTGATGAGGATTGAGATTATGACTGAAATGGACCAAATGTGAATGTGAAAAGGAAACATTATCATAATCAAACATAATTAGTTACTGCTTAGAGTAAAAGGGTTATTATTTTTCACCGTGAAGGATGCATGACTTGGAATGTTTTTCTGTTACTTTACATGAAGAAAATGCCAAATAGCATTATATACTCCAGGTCATGCCTATATGCAATGCCATAATAATATGAGGCCGATACTTTGTGATTAATTTAGCATTTTAAAATTATTTGTATCTCAAATTAACCAGCATTTTATTATGTTCCTGTCAATATTCTCATTATTATAATCATCGGCAAAGCATCCTGTTAACATATTGGAGCAAAATATTTGCCATTGTAAAATGCCATGACGTGTATATAAACAACAACAACAACAACAACATATGTTAAACATTACCATATAGGATCAAAACTAAATGAGGTTTAGAGTGTATCTGATGTATGTCAACGTCGAATGTCAAAGTAATATAAAATGGTTGTAAATAGTGGGCATGTTGAATTCTAAGATAACCAATATATTGATAATGCAATTTCCAAGCTCCATCACCCAGAAAATGTCGGAGTAGACACTAAAATTAAGTTTTATGTGCTCTGGAACTGAAGATATTAACAGAAATATGATAAAATGGCGGCCATCATGAATTAAAAAAATGGAACAAACCCCAGATTTGCTCTCTGATACATAAAGAATATAAAAAGTCCAACATAAAAGAATATAGCAAAAAAAATTTGCAAAACTACTCAAGGGCATATACTATGGAAGCGGTGTTGCAGAGTCCTATCAGCTACCCACTTATGGGGTGCGTTGTAGCATCTGTTGCTCCGAGGATGGATGACAATAAAGATATGTGTTTGGTTCATGGTTACTGTCAATAAGTAGATCTGTAACCAATGTTGCCGTATTACCTCTTCACCCACAGCTGGCCAATTCCCCTTTCCAGAGTATCCGTCCATCATATGGCGTCATATGGCGTCATAATTAGCTAAGTGGCGTGTAGGATGACGTCATATTCACTACGTCATAAATGATTCAATTTGGCCCGTTTTTAACTCTTAATAGTCCGACACGTTGTACGAATTGTATGTCTCTACTATTTAATAAAGATGCAGTTGAATAGTTTGAAACTAATTTGACTGGGCGCTGTTGCTGCCATATAGGCAGCAACAACACCCAGTCAAGTTAGTTTCAAAATATTCAATAGCCTACATGTATAGTTTTCTGGAAATTGATAGTCAGGGAGTTCAGAGATCGATCGATCCCAACACGGACGTGGTGTGGGTGGAGCTTAGATTGAGATGGGCGGGGCATAACTAAAAGTGGAATGGGCCATTAATGGTCAATGCTAATGACTGTACAAGCACACACTTTGAAGAAGATAACAGTCGCCTAACCATTTCAAAGATAGCCTTTAGAGCTGACGAAACATTTGTTGTTCTTGCCTTTAAGGGACCTTTCCAGTTTTTGCTACGCCCCGCCCACGGCTAGGTATTGTTGGCCATAGGCAGCAACAGCCCCCAGCCAAATTAGTTTCAAAATATTCAACGGCGCATGGGCTACCTGTAGGCTTATCTTGAAAGTGGGATTCTGGTAATTCAGGGTTCAAAATATATATATACGGATGCCAACACACGCAGAACATGGGCGGGGCTTAGCTAGAAATGGGCGGGTCCTCGCTTGAAACTGGAATCCTCTATTAGAAACAGGGCGTTTTGCCGATACCTCAATTATCACAGATTCTACAGAGGCTGAGGCTAACATTCTGTATCGCGGTTACAGGCATTTTAATGAGTAAGTCTCCCATTCAACCGGAATGTAAAAAGTAAGTCCAGTTGTTCCCATTCTCGTGACAATATTTATTTCATCCAGCTTCAGGAACGCATGTTGGCGTGATCTGAATATAATAATACAACCTTGAACACCATTATTTTATCACCTCAAATTAAATGTGATTTTCGCCAATGTCTCGCTTCAATCCGACCGACCATCCGGCTTTTAAGAAAGTGAACCTCGCTAAATTGTCTTTCATATATTACGGATAATTGCGTCGGAAAATTAACGAGACTCAGATCGCGTTTCTCCCGAGAAGCAAGTTCCAATTAATATTTTACTTCAAAGTGATTTATTCGTGAATGCCTGCTCCCTATATTATACACGCGCGTATTTCCAGCTCATCATTATTCAATGTTTTGATAAAAATGTCCATACAATTTAAAAGTATAAGCATTTTAAGCATGTGTTAAAAGCATAGAAACCACCGAGTCTTGGAATCTCTTTGTTTTATCTTCTTGGCTAAGGATATATGGACCCGATCTATCACTCATGTATATAACGCCATAACCTGTTACGTCACAATCAAAATGCGTAATGAATGCCGTATGCCTACATTGTATCTAGCTCTGTCATGAGCATCTAATAATCCGCCAAGTATGTCTTTACTATTTAATAAACAGTCTGTTGAATATTTTGAAACTAGTTTGACTGGCGCTGTCAAACCAGTCAAATTAGTTTCAATATATTTAACTATTTACCTGTATAGTTACCTTGATAATGGGTTTCTGGGAATCCAGGCTAAGATCGATCCTAACACGGGCAACGCGTGGGAGGTGCTTAGCTAGAAATGGGCGGGACATAGCTAGAATTAGATCCCACTTTTACTCTCACACTTTCACGGGTCACAGGAAAATAATTAGATCATTGCAAGAAATCTCTTTCGGAAAGAGAAAGCGAACTCCATGAGAAAGGGGCAACGACGAACTAAAAATACCGCCACTGATGTCTAACATCACGTGCCGGCACATAATAACATGGTGCACGTCGCAACATTCTAATAGCAGGACATAATTAAGGTTACTTTGTGAAGTTTGTATATTTAATTGGTAGTATATTAATTTGAAAAGAAAATTATCGAGTGAAATTAGAATTGTGCATAGTGCAGCCACGTGAATACATCTGCATATGGAAAAGACATCCCTCTTTCCTTAACAACCTCCGCTAATGTTTCCTCGCGACGACGAACGGGAATATGTAAGCACGGCGGGATACGTTATGTTGTTGATTTAAATTTTGTAATAGATGTATCTTACCTAGTTATGAAATATGCGTTTGTAAATTTTCATGTTTGACGCAGAAATTGTAAAAGTTGGCTTTAAAGCAATTTCAAGTTCGAGATAACGATGCTTTGTTTGTCATTATGTTTTTGTGGCGCATTGAACTCTTAGCAAGTGGTGCATCACCGCGACGAAAACTAACGGCACAAACCGGTGCATTCAAACGGGTTTTGGAGACTTGTTTTTATGATAATATATATATATGAATGATCTGAAACGAGGTACCATTTTGTATCACTATTATCAACCGAGTCACACTGCGCAACACGTTTGAATGCACCAGTTTGTGCCGTTCGGTTGTATAATATAAAATGGCGGAATAGTTTACAAATAGCCAGAATCGACATAACCATTATAAATATACACGGCTGTGATTAATAGAATCTCAAACTCATTACAAAGAAATTTATCACACACGCTCATTCAATCGTACTCTACTCACATTAGTCGCTGCCTCAGCTGAATGCTATGATAGCTGTTTATTCTAGAAAAATCGCCTCTATATGGTGTTGCTGTAGCAACCAGGTGATCGCACACTATTCGGATGGGATGCAGTTTGTTTCGACCTCCACCCAGGAGATCATTCTCACAGCCCCTGCTCCCTTAACATGGCTCATACATTACAATTTACGTTCTATAATTATATTGTTGCATGCATTGCTAGTGCGATGATTGCAGATTGATTGACAAACGCAAGTGTATTTTGCAACATAAACATGTTGTATGCAAAACAGCACACATAACTGTGTTAATAAATCGAACTGTATACGTAACCACATACGTTGGTGCACCTATCAAGAGGAGGGGTATGCGAAAATCAATCGATCATATCGTTAGTATCTGGGAGTTGCGGGAGGGGATGTATCCATGTCTTGTGGGTTGGGGTTTTATTTTTATTTTTTGGAGGAGGAGGGGGGAGGGGTGGGCTGTTGATAGATGCCCTTGGTAGCGACAGTTCCTTCCCATAAGTTCAAAGAAGTTCTTAGCATGTATCAGTAAGAATGAATGATTAAACACTATTAAAATGGTTAGAGACTACACAGCAAACATCCTTCATATTACGCTGGAATTCACGTACGCGCGTCCGCACGTCCGCATGTACGCACGCATACAGACGCACAAACACGCAAGCACACATGCAGGAACACAAGCACGTATGCACGCACACACGCCCACTCACGCACCGGCACACCCACCCATCTTACTCATATGAATTATCACTAATTATATCTGGAGGCTGTTATCATTTCGTTCACTTAAATCTTGTTTTATGTCACAGAGACAATCATACTGACGGGCATATGGAGATTCAATGGCTGTCTGCTACTTTATTCAAGGGCAATACGCTACTCTGAGGACGTATGTGAATGGCCGTTAGATACATACAATTTTCTAGCAGACGTCTACACAAGATTATGCCGTGACATTTACAGGTAAACATATCATTATCACATAAGCAAGCCTATAATCCATTGCAAACATTCATTATATCAGTAAATATATAAAAGATCTAAAACTGGTTGCTACTTTCTATCAAGTGTATCGCACTCGTTTAATGGAGATCCCATTTCGAACTTTCTATAGCTCGTTCCTACTGAGATCTTACTAAACACATTGGTAAATTTCATATGAACTGTTTGAGATACTCTCTTTTTAACCAATTCTCCATTGCATAGCTCCAATAGTCTAGGTGCGTAAGGCGTAATGTGTGATTCCTGTACTTCTTGTGGTGCTTTTATAATAAAAATTGTTAAATAATTCACAAAGATGATTACTCTTTATTGATGTCATCATAACACTCTGGTATCCTGACGTCATCATAAGGAAATCCAAGATAGCGTCCATTTTGGCTGGAAAATTTCTATTTCTTTTCATCGATGATTCTCCCTTTTCATTGCCAATTATTCTTCGCTATCGATCGTAACACTGTTTTACAACAATATCCCCAACCCCACCCACGGTTCCACGCACTTGATCCCATGCGTTCATGTCCGTCGATACGGGTTCAAGTCCAATACGGCCATGTTTCCAACCCCATCAACACGGTGCCAAACTTCATTGAATAATTTGTAGAGGCTGTAGAAATGTGTGGCATGTACCGTCGGAAGTATTCGCTGTGGTTCCAACTTCCAAGATGTTTGACTGTGTAATCATCGTCTGATACTTGTGAAAACGAATGGTCGTCAGGGTCATTCCCTTGAATTTTGCAGCTCCTAAAAGCAATGTGAATAAAAACATGACAAGTATCTCGACAGTGTCTTGAGGGTCGGCTGAATAGGATTTCCCAGCTAATTAACTTGAATTGAGTGGTTCATTGATAGAGCTTCATCACGGTAGTCTTGCTATGCCCAAATATTGAAGATGTCGTGTCACATCCACTCCATGCATGTATGAAGAGAATGTTTTTTTCTAAAGGCTGGATCAAGCTTTGATGTCACATATTTATGGAATGAATTGGGAAAGGGCCAACTAGCTTTGGCCTTGTGCCTCAAATAAATTTATGAATATATTATATTTGCCATATCATCTGTCCAGTGGTATAGAAGCAACACCAAGATGTCCGTGTCATTAGCAATTACTTCAACAGTTTTCTGACGCTTGGCATAGCCTAGTACAGCAGAGGCAATCAATGTATCAGCATCTACTTGTGCTTGTCTTATGATATGACTATTCGCTACGAGTTGATCAGTGAGCATAGCAATAATACCAGCTTTATTTGCAATGTTATCAAAGAATGCCACCTGATCCTTGTACCATCGACGAGCAGTCGTCACTTTTATCGTGGGAGCGTCGCTGGTGTTCCTAATCCTTAGTTGAAAACCTAGGATATCCATCGAAAACAACAATACACTGGCCGAGATGATGTTTGAGATATGACGAGTACTGCTCCAAGACCCCCTGGCAAGTATCATATTTCCAGCCTATGTAGTTAGGAGACCAGCCGCCATCAACAACGTACATTCGCTTACCAGACGGACTCGTAACTACTACAAACTTGTACAATGCGTTAGCCAATTAAAACTTCTCGGACTTTCTCATGAAATTGTTCTTGAACAAGGATGGAAGAACAACACACATTTCCCATTGACAATATGGTTCCAAGCTATCATCAATTCTTTGTGAGATAATCGGCTGAATAGAATAGTCGGATCAATGTGCAGTGTTTTGTTTCGTCCTACCCTGACACCAGGTTAAAGATCTTGCAAAGTCTGAATTTGCTCAGATCGGTTAATTTTTGCACCATTGTATGACGTAATGTCCATATTTGACTGTAGTTTATAGCCAACTTCATCAGTACTATCACAGATGATACCATCCATTTTTTTCTGCAATTACACCTGTTGATAATTGACGCAACTCATGGATGTTGCATACGAATGGATTGTGATCATTAAACCAACAGTTTATCCAGATCAGCGACATTCCAGTATTTCCGAGCACTGGTGAGATCTACGCGTTGTTCTGAAGTCGTATCTTCCTTTGCGAGCGATTCGTCATTGCCTCATGGATTTCCACACAGCTGGTTACGGTGCGTACAGATTCCGTCAAACCTCGTCCATGCGTCAAAACGCCACGGCTCTCCATTGAATACACGAGCGTTTGCTCTATTGTCAAGTCTCATCAGAGTCCATTATCAAAAACGTGCTCTATTCTTTCTGCAGCATGAGCGCCTTCCACATACTTCTGATAAAGCCAAGGATGATGTTCTGGTAACTAGTTTGCACATAAGGCCTTGCACTTTTCGCGCAGTGAATATGACCAGTTGCTGCAAATAGGTTAAAAACTGACTACATGCTCTCAGATGTCCGTTCCAGTTCTTCAGTCTCTCACATGATACAAAGTCTTCTACCTTCCGAATATAAATTAGTAATTGGATCCATAATTTCGCGGTTGTGAATGTAAGTAGTCTTTTACTCATTTTTGCTGTCGCTGACGAAATGTCGCCTCAAAACTTGTAGCGGGTAATGCTGCAGTGCAATTACAATAACTCAAAATCGGTTGATTATTCAACAGATTGCAACAAAACAAACATAGCATGCTGGTGTCCTGATTATAAACAGCTGTTCTCTTTTTCTTCCTTAAGAACCGTATAATTGTTTTTCTCTAACCGGACGTCATGGGTTCTCTGAACACATTCGAACGTTAATGGCATGTATCCTACTACTAGCTCCAGTGCCGCCCTTACTCCCTGATTCTTTTAACGTCTATGAGACGGTATCGGTAGTCAGACATGGAGGGTAGACTCCATTGGTATCATGTACGCGGTGAAGGGGCAATGCCGCGTCTTCGCCTCTCTGGTTTTCTCCTACACTAGATAGTGTAGGAGTTCTAATGTTCGCCATAATTAACGAACACTGAGAACTGTCAGACTTTAGTCGAAGCGGAAACTCAGATTAATAGCTTTCTCTTCAGAACACATTTGGCACCTATCTTCGCCTCAAGTTTTCATCCGATCAACCCCAAATTTGATCAACCTTTCGGTGATTGCAAAAAATGTAATTTGTATTTGCTTTTATAGCTCGCAGTCATATTAGTTTCAACATATTCGACAGAATATATCTTACATCATAAAGAAGTTGTGGTTTCTGGTCGGTGAGGGTAAAATGGCTAATAACAATAATCATTAATAATATGTGTGCCACAAAACACAGGAATCCAGTTTTGGCTCTGCCCCACCCATCTCTAGCTAAGCTCCACCCCCACCCCCCACCCCCAGACACACACACACACACACACACACACACACACACACACACACACACACACACACACACACACACACACACACACACACACACACACACACACACACTTCGCCCGTGTTTGGATCGATCGATCCATGGACTGCCTGACTATCAATTACCATAAAACTATATGGGTAAGCTGTTGAATAGTTTGAAACAAATTTAACTGGGTGCTGTTGCTGCCTATGGCAGCAACGGCGCCCAGTCACATTTGTTTCAAAATATTCAACAGCATGTCTATTAAACAGTAAAGACATACAATTCGTACAACAACGATTAGTCCGTCATCAATTAAGTGTTCATGGCGAACTTAACTACGCAATTCGCGGCGTAATTGTCAGATTATGGCGTTATTCTACACGTCACATCGCTGATTATGACGTCATATGATTGATGGATAAACTGCAAACCCTCCATTGATACATCAGCTCAATGGATTCTTTGTGATTCTTGATCCCTCACCACACCCAGTCATTGTTTACGGTTTTCCAGCTAACCAATGCAGCAGCGATGTATCTAGTTATGGATGGATCATTTCGCACGAGGATGCGGCATTTGAACGTAACCTACTTCAGATTGATTAGTCAAGCAAACAATCTGTGCGAGATCAAACTTTCGCTATGTGGTTAATTGCGCTATCGCGCGATGTTAACTGATATGCACGCGGTGTGTGATTGTTAAGTATAATCTTTAAAGGTTTCATTGCTAAGCATATTAAACTGTAAGGGTTTCAGCAACAGCACCTGGGTATTGTTAATGAACCTTTCCAAGTTTATCCATCAATCATATGACGTCATATGGCTTCATAATAAACTATGTGACGTGTGTGATGACGTCATAATCATGACGTCATGAATGACTCGATATAGTCCGTCTTTAACGCTTATTAGTCCGACGCGTTGTACGAATTGTATGTCTTTACCATTTAACAAATTTTATGTTGCCATAGGCAGCAACAGAGCCCATTTAAATTAGTTACAAAATATTCAACAGCTTACCTGTATAGTTTTCAGGAAATTGATAGTCAGGGAATTCGGGCATCGATCGATCCCAAAACGGCGGAGTGTGGGTGGAGCTTAGCTAGAGGTTGGCAGGGCATTGCTAAAACTGGAAAGGTTCATTGTCATTCACCACTTTCTTCAATATATCTTTGGAAATTGCATGGTAGTAGAAAGGCATCGAGAACGCATGTTCCAGTCAACATCTCCTGCGCATTGGCAGCTCACATTCTTTTTAAGAGCAAACTGTTAACGGCTACATGGCTGAGAATCGGATGCTGCATCATATCAAGCAATTCAAGATTGTAACATATGCGCTTACATTGTTATTTTTATCGTCTACCTTATCATCTAGCTTACGTCATGACGATATTGGAAGGTGTATTCTAATTGTTCTCACTGGAAATGGAGAGATCAATATTTCTCCACGCATATGATGTTCCGTGATCTGACTGGCAGAATGGCGTATCCTGTTAATTCAACAAAGCACGATAGACTAGACAATCATTTTGTTCTCGGGAAACCAGTTCCACAAACGTGTAGTGTGATTATATATCAATGAAACAGCTACGGTAGCTGAGGAGCCGTGGTCATGGTGCTGATGTTTTACCAGGCCAGAAACGAGTATATCTTTCCGTAATATGAATTTGAAATACTCTCGGTATACTAAAGTTAACACAATTTCCAAGACCTACACAGCTGAGTCGAGAAAACGCGTTGAAGAAGCAAAGTTGTTTTCTGCCTCCAGCGTGTGCGCGTTTCTCAGCATTATACCTATTCGAGGTAGCCAACAAGCCATGGCATTAACTGCCCAAATTCAGACTTCATGTACAGACTAACACGAACAACACGCGTGGGCGTGTTGTTCGTCAGAACTATGCACGATGTGCAAAGTTGGGCATGAAGCCATGAGCTCAATTCAAGCTCAGTTCATCTGTATTACCTATGAATCGCATAACAGCATGTAAACTTACCCGGCTATGATTCTGCTTTTAACTATAGAAGCACCGTGATGGAAAGTTATCCGCTACATACCACCCGACCAGCAGCATGAATTATAAATAGCTGTTTTCACAGCATCTAAGTATATGCATGTAAACTGACCATGTAGCAAGTATCTAAATATATCCACACGTAGACATAAGCAAGATAATGTGTCTTTTCATCTACCATAATTTTTTCTGACTACAATAGTTATTGCGTTGCATCGAGAGAAATTTTGGTCTTCTTTCAGTAATATGTATCATCATTTGCAAAGATTTGATCTTATCAATTTCTGAATTCCATTAATTTCTTTATCCATTAATCTCGTAAATACACATCAGAATTGCTTGCCAGATCATGATCAAACTCTTTGGAAAACAGTGTCACCATCAACCGCCTCCACAACGTAGATTACGAGTTCAAGAGCCATACATCTCAGTATGGATTTTCTTGTTACCCCTCCATATTGTAAGGCATGGTATGGCCTATAAAATTATCTCATATCAGTCCATTTCGTTAACCCGAGTCTGGTAACGTCAGTCCTCAATTAGTAGTTATCAGTAACATGGTTCAAGGATGAACCATCATCATCTGATATTCACATAGCTGATGATATTATATCTCGTCGCATCTAAGAGACGAATCCTACAGATGGCATTGGCTGGGATAATTATCTAAACGTATGATGGGTGTGGTTGGACTATCGGTGAGAAGAGATAACGTGACACAATGGCAGGTTGAATTAATAGTACGAAACTATATCTGGCGTGTGTGATTGCTGGTTCCGCCAGTCTCCCTTACCAGTGATGCAATACCTCTGTACCTAGGAGCCGATGCTGCCAATAATGTGTCCAACAGGATCTAGCAGCGGAGGAATTGTATGTATCATGATGTTTATGCGGGGCACGGCGGCGCCTCTTGGGGCCTAACCGAGGAAGACTACCTTTAATGTTGGCAGATTCAGTGGTGATGACATCAACATCTAGTTGTTCTATTCGAAACAACGTTAAATAGCTAAAGCGCT
Source organism: Chaetoderma sp. LZ-2023a (assembly GCA_034401795.1). Classification (NCBI taxonomy): domain Eukaryota; kingdom Metazoa; phylum Mollusca; class Caudofoveata; order Chaetodermatida; family Chaetodermatidae; genus Chaetoderma; species Chaetoderma sp. LZ-2023a. Next base: position 164,225,349 of record CM067373.1, on the reverse strand, counting down.
ACAAGGATCCGTGAGCAAATCTCCTCGACGAGCCTACTTGATTTAGCTGCTAATATCCTAATGGGTATATAATTTATGATAAAATCATTTATGCCACTATTCCGGTATGTGAGACGTGAATGTTCAATTGGTAATGAAACACTACCGGAGCGATCCTAAGCTAACTATAAGTAAGGAGCACTAACTCTGCGGGCAGGATGCTCAACCTATACCTATTCCATATGCAGATGTTTTAGTTTATATCAGCCATCTTCAGGTTTTGAACCATGAAATCCCTAAATCTCATTTTCACTGTAAATATACAGGAAAGCTGTTGAATATTTTGAAACTTATTTGTCAGGAATTTACGGCAGGCAACAGCTTTCAATAAAATTAATGTCAGAATATTAAACATAATATTTATTAAATCGTAGATATTTTTATTTTGGTATTTCGTATTCAACGGCTTAACTCTGCTATTCGACCGTTCGAAGATCCGAGCCGGAGTATACGGTGACGTTTGGGTACCGTTTTCGATATACTGTAATTAAAGGTATCACGTTGTTGGTTTACCTGTCTCGCATGCGCATACCTTTACTCTCGCTTGATGCAGGAGTACTCGGGTTAAATCTGTACCACGAGATACCGTTATCCGATTATACTCTCGGCCTTCGGATATCCAATCCGCCTAATCAGAGTAATCCGACTGTATATCCGAACTTTCTCTAAGTTGGTCCTGGTTTTTAGCCATTCCTTACTATCAGCCGATTCATTGGTTATGCAACTCGGAGGCAAATGACTTAAGGCCTGCCTTACTAGCAATCCGGTTACAGTTGCAGGCTCCGAGACCGGAGAAAAAGCTGGCCACCTCATGGGTCCAGTTATCGATGTAAATCGTCCTTTTTTGTTTACAAATCCCATGCATGCTCAGGGTAACTGTTTCTTACGGGGTTCTATTTCTAACAATGGGTGCTTTTGTATTCTTGCGTCATCGTTGCTTTGATGACATCGTCAAAACAGGTTTATTTCTAAAGATATATCATTTTACACACCATTTGATAACTGTATCAAAATGCAGCGGAAATAAGTAATTATTTTAGCAGATTTGTTACTTATCATGCGAACAGCATGTGCTTTCACAATTCCTTTTTAGCGTACATAAAATGTTCATACCCGGTAAAGAAAGGATACAAATTGATCCAATTTTCACATCAGGCGATATATGGTAGTTGCTGTTAAACACGACGAGTTGATTTTCTCAGCAATGGCAATTATTTCTTTCAACGGATGCACCTCGGGGTCATTGGGTCAATATACGGTTTTCAGATCTAGATTGAGTTTTAAGTCGTATGCTCGATTCGACTAATATGCCTCCACATATGGTATAGAATAAATTAATTTTAAGGTTTATGGTATGCAAAACAATCCTTATTTTCATTTTTAGCTTTTCTAGTTTACAAAACAAGACTGCGGGTTCTTTATTTTAGAAAATGGTGTTGCTGTTGCCTACTAATACCAGTTATCACGAAAGGCAGTAGTTGACCAAATCCAGATTTACAACTATAAATTAAGGTGTTCGTGATAGCCTTTACATCTATTCTCGCCTGCTGTCATATCAAAGATATTAATGTCAGATCACAATCTCATCAACACAGTAACATTTACATCGGGGAATGGGGTGAGTGTTGTCAACTATTTCCTTTGCTCAGCACACAAAATACATAGTATAAATGATTTTGAGATGGATGAACCAAATGAATTATCAGACCATTGTGTGATCAGATGTAGTATAACATGTAATACGTCGAAATCTTTACAAATGGGTAATAGTAGTGGTGGGCGGATTAATAGTACAAAATACGTTTGGAAATCAGAGAACGCCAATGATTGAAGGGTTAACATTTTATCTAATGAAGTGCAGGAGCTACTTACTAACATGAATAATCTACTAGACAATGATAGTATATTAGATAATGAAACCATAGAAGAAGCAGTAGGAATTCTTACAAAAGCAATAAAGACAGCTGCAGATAGTCTATTCTTAAAAAAGACTAACCGGAATAAGACCAGGACAAATAATTCCCAACAATATTCACCTGATTGCGAAATTAAGCGTAAGCAATTTTTTAAGGCGTTAAATTGGTATAGGAGGGAAAAGACAGAACTGGCGCGTATTAATATGGTAACTTTAAGAACTGTTTTCAAAGAGTCGGTTAGAATGCATACTTATACGCAAAGTGTTGATTTAACTAATAAGCTACTAACTGCACAGTTTACTGATACAAAATTGTATTGGGCACTCCTAAAGACAAAAGATAACAGGAAAATGGGCAATATATGTATCAACGAATTTGTTAATTTTTTCAAAGCAGTCAATAACCCAGAAGATGATTTTTTCCAGGCCGATCCCGATATTACAAATTATGTGGAAGGTTATATGAATGAAAATAACAATATACAAATAATTTTTGATGAATTAAATTCAGAAATATCTGCCGAGGAAATCTACAAATCAATAAAACAGTTGAAAAACAATAAAAGTGCAGGACCGGATATGCTCATAAATGAATTTTATCTGAACGCGATAAATGAGTTAATTCCCCATATACTAGGGCTTTTTAACGGAATTTTTTAAAGTGGGCACTTCCGGAAAATCTGCGCTGAGGGAATTTTGATACCATTGCATAAGAAGGGGGGAGTAAACGATGTACACAATTACAGGGGCATTACATTACTAAGAAAATTATTTACTAAGGTTTTAAATAATAGGTTAAATTATTGGGCAGATACTAATGAAATTTATGTGAAAGCTCAAGCTGTTTTTAGAGCGGGTTTCAGTACAGTGGATCATATTTTTGTTTTAGGTAGATTGATTTCACATGTATTAAATAAGAAAAGGAAACTTTATTGTGTGTTCGTTGATTTCAGCAAGGCTTTCGATTACGTAGTAAGGGATTGTTTATGGTACAAATTGTTAAAATTGGGCGCTAGGGGAAATATAATTAATATCATTATGTCTATGTACAGCAGTGTAAACACGGGAGTGCGAGTAAATTCTGAAATTTCTGACAGCTTCGAATGTAGTACAGGGGTGCGCCAAGGAGAGAGTTTATCGCCTTTTTTATTCGCAATGTATGTAAACGACTTAGAAGAGGAATTTAACAGGGGCGGGGTGGAAGGGGTTGATATAATATTACTTAAGTTGTTTTTAATTCTCTATGCAGATGATATAGTCTTAATGTCCGAAACAAACGCGGGTATACAAAAAGGATTGAATATTTTGTTTAATTACTGCACGAGATGGAGGCTAACTGTAAATCCAGACAAGACCAAAGCACTAGTTTTTAGAGGAGGGTGTCGTTTAGGGAAGGACGATACATTCTGGTATGGGGGAAATGAAGTGGAAGTGGTTAATGAATTTAAATATCTGGGTATATTTTTTACTTCAACAGGCTCATTTTCTTTGGCACAAAAGTGTTTAGCAGAGCAAGCACAGAAAGCAATGTTTGCATTGAAAAAATATTCTAACAAATTCGTAGGCTTAACACCAAGTCATTTGTGTATCTTATTTGATAAATTAATTTTGCCAATTTTGAGCTATGCCAATGAAGTCTGGGGCTGGCACACTGGTTACGACATCGAAAAGTATCATCTAGAATTTTGCAAGCAGATGCTAAGCGTCAAACAAAGTGCATCAAATAGTGTCATCTACAGAGAATTAGGAAGACTCCCACTCATTTTAACTAGGTTTAAAATATTAGATAGCCAACAAAATAAATTGGTTAAAAATGTATACGATGTTTTATATAAAGATTGGGAGACAAATAATCAATGTGTTAATTGGGTAACCAAGATACAAGATATGCTAATTAGAAGGGGTGTTAACGATGTCTGGCTAGCACAGGGTAGAAATGTGAGTAAAAATGAATTTATTTCAGAATATAAACAAAGGGCGTATAATAATTATTTACAAGAGTGGATGGGTCAATTAGATATAAGTAACAAAACTAAATTTTACAAATATTTCTGCGAATCATTAAGCTATAAATGTTACTTAGACAAAGTAAAAAATATAAGACATGGACAAGCACTCACCAGGCTCAGAACTGCAACACACAAGCTACATATTGAGACTGGTAGAGGGAAACAAATACCATTATCTGATAGAACATGCCCATTCTGTACGAACGATATTGAAGATGAATACCATTTTATCATATTATGCCCTATATACAGTAACTTAAGAAAAAGTTTGATCAAACCATACTACTATATAAGACCAATCGTTTTGAAATTTATTGAGCTGCTTCACAGTAGTAACGAAACTGTTTTACGGAAATTAGCATCCTTTTAATATCAGGCGTTTAAATTACGAAGCGAAACATTGTCATGAGCATCTTCCCCAGAGAGGGCGAGGTGGGGATAGTGTGCACTGAATGAATGAATGAATGAATGAATGAATGAATGAATGAATGAATGAATGAATGAATGAATAGGTGGGTGGGTGGGTGGGTGGGTGGGTGGGTGGGTGTATGGAAGGAAGGAAGGAAAGAGGGAAGGGTGGATGGATGGGTGGGTGGGTTGGTGGGTGGGTGGGTTTGTGTGGATGGGTGGGTGGGTGGGTGGATGGATGGATGGATGGATGGATGGATGGATGGATGGATGGATGGATGGATGGATGGATGGATGGATGGATGGATGGATGGGTGGGTGGATGGATGGATGTGAGAGGCGTAGACGACGGGCTGGGCTGCAAAGAAATATCTCCTCGTTTCCTCTTTCGTCCCTAGTTTTCGCGCCTAGAAACGAGGAGGTAGGACTTGATTGTATGAATATGAATGAACAAAAAGTTATATATATATATATATATATATATATATATATATGTATTTGATGGTGGTATTGTGGGTAGTCGGAGCGCTCTCTCCTCGATTCTCTTATTACAATTACTTTCTTAGGGCATGTGATATATACATAGCGTGAATCCTGCCCAAGTCACTAGCTATAATCTCAAAGAAAGTAACAAGACTAACGCTCCTCTTGCATAGCTCCGGGCCCATGGCCCACCATCACCTATAGTGCATTCACGGGCGGCCATCGATAGTCCAAACATCCATCTGTCAGTACCTGCTCGCCTACTTGCCCTCCCCTCCCACTTCCATTCAAAGAGTCTTAAACATCCTTGTAGAGACAGTTATCCATAGAGAGAAAAGCTAACAAAGCATAGAGCTAATGCCAATGGGGCTGGGCATTCTATTTGATGCATGGGATGCAGCATGGAGAGGTGCCGGAGGTTCATTCAGGCTTATGACGAAGTTCCTTAAGTTCCTGACGAAGTTCCTCAAGCTTCTGACTAAGTTGTTGACGAAGTTCATCAAGTTTCTGCTGAAGCTCTTGGCGAAGTCAGGCTCCTGACGAAGTTCCTTAAGTTCCTGACGAAGTTCCTCAGGCTGTCATCAGCTCCACAGCACTTGGGATGTTTTGCTGTGGTTAAAGTGTTTTTACCCAGATATGGATCCTAACCCACCTCTTGATGTTTTTCTTTTGGTATGCTCATTCAGGACAGCCTGTGTTGTTGGGGTGTATTCCAGCTGATTTCCCTTGGCAAATATTTGTTTTTTGGGTCGTTTACATGCGTACATTCACTTGTTCTGCTGTAGAGAAGAACAACGAATCATTTAATCAAATCACAGGCGTTGTCTCCTCTGGAATAACTACTAGTGAATTAGACAGGCGAAGAAGTAACAAGACAGCCTAAGACAGCAACAGCGCCCAGTCAAATTAGTTTCAAAATATTCAACATCATGTTTATTAAATAGCAACGAATTACAAAGGCATACAATTCATACAACGTGTCGGACTATTTGAGATTTGATAACGGTATATATGGAACGCTTTGTGACGTAATGATTGTGACATCATCATACACGCGGTGATCTGATTATGACGTCATATGAGGTCAGATGATAGATGGATACTCCGGAAAGGTGAATTACCCCTATGTCTCTCCGTCACAAGGCACATACTTAGCGCCAGTCTGTTACAGTTATCTCGGTGGTTCAGATGCACGATGTAATTTGGATGTCCCTTCGCCAAGGCTAACATGTATGCACCGCTTGGACATTGCCACTTCTTCAGACCAGTAGTTAACTGGATAGTTATTGACGAAAGAGATGGAATAGGAATATATGTCATAGCTGATAACTAAATGTTTTTGGTAAACGCCAACTGTTTTGCTAGGACCATTTATATAATTCCATAGAAATATTTACAAACGTAAATTTAAAATGGCACATATGGGTCACCATATAAATGTGATTTTTCCTCCTTGGCTATTGTCCGATCACATGCACCATGCTTTTATATGAAAGTGCACATGAAAAACGACTTATGTGCAAAATTTCATGCTTTTCACATTTTGCTACTAGACGACAGTCATTCCAGTGGTATTTTTTCAAAAACAGTCTTCTCTTAACCTGCAAATGGGCATTCAATAAGTAAATATTTTGGTTCTCTTGAGCAAATTTAGCCATTAAGTGCCTAGCCAACTAATCCAATCCTTGGTTTTGGAGCTCGTAATCAAAGGGAGATCACCCGTTCAATATATGGGTCCTGGCTCTGTTTTATCTTCAGCGGCGAGCCCCACGCGGATGATAGTATATTCAAAGTGCATAATGTCGTATTGTCAGTCACCTTGTAGGCAGCAAGTCTGAGTCTGGGTTCTAAGAATCTGACCGTGACATATATATGGATAGACACAACGGGCCCCAACCCCCTCCACGATCTCTTATGACCGTCGAAATATGTCAGTTGGGGTGGTGGGGGGGGGGGGGGAGGGGCTGGGGTGGTGTTGTGGGTATGATTAAAATTAGATAAAACCAGTACGAAGCCATACGCGTGGTGTGTCGTCCCTACGTCACAGCGGTTATTTGACGGTTGCCATTCACATATACGATTTCATGAGGGTTGTCATTCACATATACGATTTCAGTACTACGTGACCTAGGACAGCCGAGTGACACGTTACATGCCTAAATTATCTCGGCGCGACTGATGCAGCGCTGCAAATGTGTTTGCGTAAATCAGTTGTAAGCCTATGCTTATCAGTACCACTCCCCAGTCCCATCACCACATCCAACCACACCACCCCATCGAACCACACCGCACCCACCACCAACCAAACATGCGACCGCGCCTGCATCTGCACCTGTACGCGCACACGCGCACAAGCACACAATACACATGCGTAGGAATAGGCATACGCGCGCACACCGCACCGCTCCGCACCGCATCGCCGCCCCGCACCGCACCGCACCGCACTCACTCACGCACGCGTACACACACAGGCACACACTCCAACATACGCACACGAGAACACGCACATGCACAAGCACATGCACACGTACCGACTCTCACATACGCCCGCTCATACACTCACGAGCACGCACCCTCATTCGGGTACGCATGGATAATACGCGTACGCGCGTAAGCACACGACCGCGCGCATGCACACATGTGGTCGTGCTCACACACGCACACGTGCATATGATTTCGTACACATGGCCGCGTACTAAGGTTAAACATGATAAAGAATAGCCTTAATATTATTGGTACTAAGTATATCTCTAAGTAATTGTAAATAACCCAGCTAGTTGGAATTTACATGGGCTACTTATCTGAAATGCCACACAAAGGACTGCTGCCAAATTGAGAGAAATGATAATTTCTTGCTAATTGTTGCTATCTGGAACGGACTTCATTAAAATCTGTATCGTGTATAGGTTTTCGTAGAATGACAGATATGAAGCAAAGAAATGGTATTTAAGGATGCTTAACAGCGATTGTATTTGCGCAAAATCGCCCCCTCGTCCATTACTATATTTCCTATTTCCGCTTCCGCTATCTGCTTTTATAATTCGCTGTCTTAAATCCTGAGCCTATCGTTGATTTTAAGTCAAGGCCACCTCACTATTATTAATGAGTGTACACTTGCTTGACAGTTTCAATGAAACAACTGGAATCAATATTTGCATCGTTAATGAGCAATTTATCTTTATTGAATATCCAAGAAACATGGGATGCCTGGGTTAACAGGCACACTGTTAGTTAGCGGAATCTGCCATTGCCGAAGCACTCACACTAGGATATATAGCTCAGGCACTCATCTGGAATGTAATTTTTATCTTTTTTCAGTTTTCGACCAGAACAGTGCAACCACGGGGATTGAAGAAAATCATCCATCTAGCGTTTAGAAGTCGGCTACGCCGCCACTGGTCGTCCATCCAGATGATAAAAGTCCTCTTTCACAGGACCGGCTTCCAAATACCCGTCTCACAACCACACAAATTGAGTGGAACGGATGGTATGCAATTCAGCTATTTTAACCGTTCTGTAATCCCTATTTCTATACCATTGGGCACTCACATACATGTAGTTTTAATAACGCTAATCATTAATTCTATTAGCCACGTCATTGACGACGTACTGGTACTAGGGTATATCCCACTCACTCGTCTGAAATTTAATTATTTTTCTTTTTACAGTTTTCCTCCCGAGCGGTGTTCAAACCCAGGCAATTCTGCGAGACCATCCCTCAAGTTCAAGTTCACTTTAATCACTCAGGCCTTGCAAAGACATATGAGGTTAAGCACGGCTCCTCTTACACTGGTCCACTATCCAGTGCCAAAAATCCTCTTTCAACGGATCGGATTTTAACTACCCGTCTCACAATCACACGAATTGACCAGAAATAATTGTGTACACTCCAGATATTGCTACCACCCTGTGGTCCCTCCTTCTATATCACTATATATGCACTAGCGTGTATGTTGTATTGTCAATGTCAAGCATTAGTTCTATGAACCCTGTCATTGACTACACGCCGGCACTAGTATATATCTCAGCCAGTCATCTGGGCTGTAATTTTGATCTTTTTACCTCGACCCGAGCGGAGTTAAAGTCCAGGCAAGTACGCGAGATCAGTCCTCTAGCGTTTGAGGTCAGGGCGGCAACTCTTCCAATGGTCACGAAAACGATTTCTCCAGAACCACTGAATGAATCGGGCTGAAATTTGAGAGATATGATTAGGGACTAAGCGCCATTAAAGGTTGTTCATGGGACTTGGATACGTCAAGAAACTTGGCCGGCGTGGATCAATCAAAAGGTATCGTGTTTGGCGGCCATATTGGATTTTTTATATGATAGATTTCGAAGCCAAAATTGGTTTTATATAGGTTTTTGGGTATACTGATTTCAATTTGCACTTTCAAAACTGCCGGATAAACGGTTTGGAGGCCGTCTTGGGTCGTTTTCCAGCCGAAAACTCTTATACTAAAGCAATGCGAAATTTAAAATGTCTTTTTCACCAATTTCATGATTTCATTTATATTTGGCAGAGCGCGGCCTTAGGGCAAAAGGGTCCAAGTTTGTCGAAATAAAGCCAGTCGGCCAATTTCACCGGCGGATATCTTTGATTTTGGCCGAATTTTAGAAACTTCTTTTAAAATCTTTTCTTCCAAATCCGCTTGGAGAATCGATTCAAAACTCATGAACATTCGTTTATGGCAACAACTGAACGAAGCTGGTCAAGGGAACTTGATTGGCCTAATGCTTTAGCGGCCATCTTGGATAACCCCGTTTTCATGCACACAACTTCTTCCCCAGAACCGATGAACGGATCTGGCCGAAGATTGGGAGATATGAACAGGCCTAAGGGCCATTAACGTTTGTCTAAGGGAAGTTGATATTTAAAGAAAGACGGCCACTATGTTCTTGTTACAATTCTAGTCAACTCCTTAGGGTTCTACTTAAAGCCGATAGCCTTTCTAGTTGAAATGCTTATGCTCCAGGTGAGCGATACAGGCCCCTTGAGCCTCTTGTTAGAAATATATTTTTTAATCTTCTTCTCCAAAACCACTTGGGGGATCGAAGCAATGCTCATGAAATATCATCTATGGGAAGAGCTGAACCAACTTTGGTCAAGGGAACATGATTGGCCAAAGAGTTCGGCGGCCATCTTGGATGCCGTGGTGTTCGCTAAAACGACTTCTTCTCCAGAACCTCTGAACGGATCCGAAATTTGGGAGATATGATTAGGGACTAAGGGGCATTAAAGTATGTTCAAGGGTAGTTGATAGAACAAAAAATCTGGTCGCTGTGTTTCAATCCGAATGTAGCGTGTTTAGCGGTCATATTGGACTTTTTTATTTGATGTATTTTGTAGACGAAATGGGTTTTCTATAGGTTTTTGGGAATTCTGATTTCAAATTTGCCATTTTCAAAATTGTCGCATAAACATTTTGGCAACCATCTTGGATCATTTTCTCGCTCGATATACTTAGCATAGTAAATTTTGTGAATGGCAATCTTGGATTTTTATCTTTGCGGATTCTAATCACACTTGGCTTGAAGGATCGTATTGTGGTAGTTTTTTTCCCGGTATCTATGTTACTGGTTGTCGGCTTGGATTTTCCGAAAATCCTTTAAAATGCTGCTTTAAATCAATGGTCTGGTTTCAACGAAGCTTGAGTGGAACAATCCTAGTGTGGTAGATTTCAACACTTTTAAAGAAAATTTTGATTTGTCAAATTTTGCGATTATCTTTGATTTCCAAAAGTGTTCAGGAAATCATTAAAAATATTATTCCTAAAAGTTAATTTCTGGCCAGAATTTGAAATTAAAATTTCTGTTCTTGTCCAGAGCTCTGCATTTCTGACACAAAATCTATGGGGCTCTACATGTAGAATATCATTTTTCTACCTGAAATGCCAATGTTCCAGGTGAGAGATATAAGCCCATTGAGGCTCTGGCCTCCACAAAATGGGCATTGACATGTCACGAGCCTTCGACATAATTAGAAGCTCAAAGAACCTAAATGCACTACGCCAACCCAGTTGCAATGAAGATGCGCTACGACTAGTGAGACGACTACTTGAAGACACCAAACTGAGAGTACGAGTCAAGTCAGTGAAGTCTGCAGAGTTTGAGACATCAATCGGCTCCCTACAAGGAGATGGTCTATCCCCTGTGCTTTTCACCTGTTACCATGCCGCTGTGGGAAAATTCGTGCGGGAAAATGCTACAAGACCCATCCCACAAAAACCCCACCCACCCCATCCCACCCCACCCCAGTGCACATACTAGATGTGTCGCTAGAGAACATATGCCGACGACGTGGATTTCATAGACAAGGAAAAGAAACCCATTGACGAACTTCTCCCAATAGCTGCAAGCAAACTAAAATTACCAATCTATTTATGAATGAATCCAAGTCAAAGTTCACCCACATATACCTATCTACAAAGCATGAAACTAAAGAAAATGACTATCAACTTCGTGGCAGCGAACCACGGAGGAAAAGTAAAATCATGGGCTCACTGCTTTGTAGTACTGCTGACATTGCAGTACGTTGCATCATGGGGTACATAGCTTTCCAGTCTTTCTCGAAGCTATGGAATCGTAGATCAAAGATGCCTTTGACAAAAAGACTTACGTTTATACAATACAACCTGCATATCCTTAACGCTGTTTGACTGTAACAGCTGGACAGGTCCAAAGGCAGCTCTAGACAAACTTGATGCCTGCTACCGCAAACACCTATACGCACTGGACACCGATGGTCAGACAGCATAAATTCACATGTTACACTATACAAGTTGTGTAATACATCACGGCTGTCCACAAATGTCGCCCAGCAGAGATGGTCCATGTTTGGCCATGTGCTCAGGATGGCAGGGGACACACCAACACAGAGAGCCTTGGAATCTGACCTATTGGGAGCCAGCAAATATAATGCCAGGAGAGGACGTCATTGCATTACTCTGTTAAGCGTGCTACGATGTGACATCAAGAAAGCAGGACTCGGTACAGTCAAATCAATAATCGACCCGAGGAAGCTAAAGGTTGTGGCTGAGGACAAGATACAATGGTCAAACGCGAAGAAGGACTGATTGCAGCTGTAAGATGTTTCTACTACTACAGCCGCAGAAAACAGTAATCATACTTATTGATGGTCAGTACGTGATTTATGCCGCTGTGTGTACATCGGGTGTTTCTAGACCAACATGGGAGTAGTGGTTATAAGGCATTCTATTACTCGTGGTTTCGTGTTACCATACTGCTACAATGGGTGAACCACTTTTAGGTATGCCCCGGCCCATCTCTAGCTAAGCTCCACCCATGCGTTGGCCGCGTTGGGATCGATCGAACCATGAACTGCCCGAATCCCAATTTCCAGAAAATTGTATAGGTAAGCTGTTGAATATTTTGAAACTTATTTGACTGGGTGCTGCTGCTGACAATGGCGTCAACAACACTCAGTGAAATCAATTTCAAAATACTCAACAGTATGATTATTAAGTAGTGAAGACATACAATTCGTACTCTTGACGGACTTTTAAGCGTCCATGACGGACTCAGATACGCTATTCACTACCGGTATGTATTTTGATTATGACCCCAGCCTACATGTGACGTACCGTAATTGATTATGACGTCATATACTGAGAGACAGATTGGATTCATAAATTGTGTGCTACATTTCTTGGATATGCAATTAATTTATTTTGCTCTGTTTCAGCATTTCCTATTGTTGTAGATTAATAACGTTGAGCCTTGCAGCAGAATCAATCATTATATCAGTATTTGGGACACCGCCTATATTTACTAGAATTTTGTTGTTTCCCATCACATATGGCAGCAACAGCCCTCAGTCAAATTAGTTTCTATAAATAAAACGCATGGTTTTTTTAAATAGCAAAGCCATACAATTCGTACAACGCGTCGTACTATTAAGCGTTTAAGAGGGACTAAATCGAGTCATTCATGCTGTAATTGATTATGACGTCATCCTACACGTCACGTAGTTGATTATGACTTCAGTGCCATTCGGTGTCCATATGAAACATACATTTGGCCAATCATTTACCCTTTTAGACTTTGGGTGGGTGATTAAGTGTTGCGTGTGCTTGCAAAATTAGTTGTTTTACAAAAGAAAATGTATATGAAAATAATGTTGGTACATTCGATGCATAGTTTCAAACGCAAATCTGATTTGTACGTCTTTGGTGAATATACAATTTCATAAACATTATGTTAAATATTTTGAAATTAATTTGCCTGGGAACTGATCCAGCTATACGCAACAGGTTACCTGTATTGTTGTGACCTTGAAAATCTGGTATTCTTTGAATTCGCTGTTAAAACCTATACTAATTAGCGTGCACATTGGGCGGAGCTTAGATAGAAAAAGGCGGAGCATAACGAGACGTGGATCCATATATATTATTATCAGAGCTGGTGGCAGATAGACGACGATTGACTTTGAGAACCGTTTAAATGTAATGGTCTTCTGTCTTGTATAGCAATGGATGAATACGCGTTTAACTGTGCCTGTCCCAGCTCTAGCTAAGATCCACTCATGCGTTGCGCGTGCTGAGATCGATTTATATACTTTGAATTCCGAATTCAGAGAATCCTAATTTAACGATAACTATACATTTTGAGCAACAGCACCCTACCAAATTAGTTTCAAAATAGTCAGCAGAACGTTTATTAAATGGTACACATACAATTCGTACAACTGACAGACTATTTAACGTTCGTGACGGACTTAGTTACATCATTCATTACGTATTTTGATTGTGACGTCAGCCTACCTGAGACGTAATTGTCAGTGACAGATTAGATTCCTCTATTGAAAAATGTATACCCTCAGCTCATGAATGCATACGGTAGGCCTTGAATAGATGGATCAATTCCCAACTACGTCAGCCCCATTTCTAGCCAGCACCCCCCCCCCCCCCCCCCGCCAGCCCTCCCCTCATTTCTAGCTATGACACCCCTCATTTCAGCCACGCCACCCGTCCGGTCTAGCTATAAAATAACCCTCATTCCTAGCTATGTCCCCCCTCATTTCTAGCTAAACTTAGCCTGTTTTGTACGCGTGTTACTATCGCTCTTAAAGCTGCTGTGATGACGAGACAGCCGATCGCACTGAACCCCGCATGGATGATCCTAGTTTTAGCTATGACCTGCCCATTTCTAGCTAAGCTCCGCCCACTCTTTGTACCCGTTGGTATCGATCGAACACTGAACTCCCTGAATCTCAATTTCCAGAAAACTATACATGTAAGCTGTTGAATATTTTGAAACTAATTTGACTGGGCGCTATTGCTGCATATGACAGCGACGGTGCCAAGTCAAATTAGTTTCAAAATATTCGACAGAATGTTTATTAAATAGTAAAGATATAAAATTCGTACAACTTGTAAGAGTTTATGACGGACTTAGATATGCCATTCATGGTGTATTTGATTGTGACGTCAGCCTACCTGCTACATAATTAATTATGACGTCATATACTTGACTGACAGACTGGATTCCTCTATTCCTAGAATCCCAATTTAAAGGTAACTGTATATACGTAAGCTGTAAAATACTGCTACCAGTCAAATTAATTTCAAAATATTCAACGGAAAGTTTTTTATTAAATTCTAAATTCACCCAAGACGTAGAATTCAGACGGTGTTGTCATTCTCCAACGCCGTCGATTGTGACGTCAGCTATGACGCAACACATTTTCATAATGTCTTCAGGTACTTGAATGAGAGGTTGGAGCCCGCATTGAATAATGGACACTGTCCGCTCAACAATGCATACTGTAACCATTGAATTCAGCTTTTATGGTGTGATGTAAAAATTCTATAGCCTCTGCTAGAACGTGCGTAGCTTTTAATTTGTATGATGCACATCCAGACCTATTTTTAATACATCACTGAAAATGTTTCGCGGCTAGCTCTTACTGAGCCCCATTTAATTGAAGTAAAAAATAGTTTCAGGATAGACTTAATTGCGGCTTTTGAGCGCATCTCACAGCGTGCCACCATATAATTATTATATCACAGTGTCAGTCAGGTTCTCGTCCAGAATTCCTTGTTTCACATGAGTCAGATGTATACAGAGCATATTGACTATTCCGACATCAATTTGACTGAAAATTGTTACTGCCTCGTGTACGGGTACATTGTTTCAACAAAAAAAACTACACAATAGCAGTGGGAATATAACATTTTCTGCGCGTATGAACTAAGAGATTCAGGATGAACATGCTTAAACACGGGCATTTCATCTCCATCCAGGAGTATATTGCGCACCATTTCCTCCTCCAAGATGATAACCTATCTTGATCGCCGTCTTGCGCCTGTTACGCACTCCCACTGTCCGATAGGCTTATTACCTGAGGTAAGAGAGTCTTCTGCTCGAGTCGTGGCCACATTTAAACCCGGCCACTCGGAGGACAGTCACACACGATCTATCATCGTTCGACGCGCAGTTGTACTTGACTGGTGACGATCATATTGTTTGATACTTGATACACCTGGAATTGAAATGTTCTGCTTGGACAGGTGTTGTCGTTACCGCTTGTGCTAAGGCGTTATTAGCAAGGATGAAATGGGATGCGGAACTTTTAGTAAGTCCGGCGTTGAGCACATTCAAATAAGCGCCTTTTTATCGGTCAGACAGATCGATTTAGTCAAACATAGCTGGGAGCTTATCAAAGACGAAATGGCTGCTACAGGACTACTCGTATACACCAGGTAAGAACGGAGACATGTCACTACATGTATTACCACCAGGATCAGCAGTCAGATTCCGAGTGTCATCAACAACACCAAAAATACCAACATCTTCACAAGCATAACAAACACTGACAACACAGCAACAACAACAACAACAACAACAACAACAACAACACAAGCAGCAACAATCATAGCAAAGGGAACATCAAGATCACAACAAACAACAACATCACAACACGTGTGTATGCTCTAAAATAGTTTTAACAACAACGCTCAAAGCCACGAACGGAATCAGCCAGCATTCGATTGTTCCTTCATTCGTTCGTTCATTCGTTTGTTAGTCCATCCGCCCGACTGTCAGGTCGACTGACCAACTGACTGCCTGCCCAACCACCCATCCACCCACCCAACCCCTGCTCATCTACCCAACAGCCCGGCCAACAACTCGGACCGTTCATTCGTTCGTTCACTCGTTCGTTCGTTCGTTCGTTCGTTCGTTCGTTCGTTCGTCCGTCCGTTGGTTGGTTGGTTGGTTGGTTGGTTGGTTGGTTGGTTGGTTGGTTGGTTGGTTGGTTGGTTGGTTGGTTGGTTGGTTGGTTGGTTAGTTGGTTAGTTAGTTAGTTAGTTAGTTAGTTAGTTAGTTAGTTAGTTAGTTAGTTAGTTAGTTAGTTAGTTAGTTAGTTAGTTAGTTAGTTAGTTCGTTCTTTCGTTCGTTCGTTCGTTCGTTCGTTCACGTACTTAATTAACCGACTAACAAGTCACTTAAGTAATTAACCAATCAATTAATCAATGAAATATGTAACAATTTTCTGCTGCACCTTTTATAAAATGGAGACCCTTAAGGTTTTCCTTGCCAAATGGGAGGGGCGTTGTCTGTGGCATTCGAGGAACGTGATCACACATTGACCATCGTTACTGCGCTACTCTCCTAGATAGTGGAACCGCGTTGACACTGTTGTACTATGGTTAATGAAAAATTCCCTATGACTTTCCTGAATAATAAGAAACTATTTTCCTTAGCTATTTAGAGAATTGATGCTTATGGCCAAAACATTTTCTATTATTTGGGATAATCCACTGGTCTTAATAAAAAGCCATATTGTGGTTATCAACGCTCATTTATTAGTGAAATAGAGGGAACCATTTCTAGCTATGACCCGCCCACATCTTGCTAAGCTCCGCCCATGATTTGCCTGTGTTCGGATTGATGTATATACATTGTACCCTGAATTCCCAGAATCCCCAATTCAAGGTGACTATACAGGTTAGCTGTTGAATATTTTGAAACTAATTGGAGCATCATATTGTTTATTGAACAGCAAGTGCCTTAAAGACATACACTTTTCTTACACTTGACGGACTATAGCAACTTTATAACGGAGTATTCTCTAACAATTATCATTGTGATGTCAGCCTGCAAGTAACTTAATTTATTCAGACGTCATATATTGAGGGGCAGATCGGATCTCTCCATTGCTTTGTATGTCGTTTCAAAACACCTTTGCGTGAATAACAGGTTTGACCTATGCCACGCGGGTAAGTATCCTACCATATAGTATCACCGGACTGATTGAATGGAGTAGGAAGTGTTGGTAGCCTACTTAGGCTTCATTGCATGAGTATGGTGATGGATGCATTGCGCATGAAATCATAGATCTGTTATCTGATAGCCGGCATTGAGTTAATAGATTAGAGATCGTTCGATCGTTTCCGCTGATAAATCGGTAAACCTCGGTTCAACCGGAACGTTAAGGGATTATGAAATAGTGATAAGGATTGCAGTGAATAGGTTTTTAACTTGATTCCGTTTTGATAAAACTTTACTTAACCGTATCTAGTTTATCATCATGTTCTGAGATGAATATAGAAGCTCAAACTAGCTTCATTTCCTGCTTCTGAAACGACGACCCCATTTAAAGTATTTGAAACATTTGAAACAATTTCATATTGGGATCGTTCTGCTGTTTTCCGGATTAATAGCTAAGGAGAACAGTTTGCTCTTATACAGGAAATTTAAAGTGGTTTCTTTTCAACTAACCATTGTACAAACGATGCAACGCGCGGGTAACTAGCTTGGAGGTTTACAGAGATTGTTGCATAAATCTAAGGTCTTTGGCTTGATTTTGGATACCGATACAGATCAGGTTCATGATTGATTTATTGAAGCGTCGATGATCAGTAATCTATGATTGTCTTTGTTTGCTCTGTATTTGTAGCATAATCCCACATATAATTGATGGTTTTTATGTGAGAAAGACGATAATTCATGGTAATTACGTTGGGAATAGCAGCAATGTCGCACAATTGGTTCAATAATTGTGCATTACCTCTTATTGCTGATATAGATCGGTCGTTACTCTCATTATACAGCCTTTGTAGAAAGGACTAACAATAAATACAGTGTAACTGTGGGTCTGGGATTTCAATGGAGGTTTCTTAGGGTGTTTACTTGCGGAAACTTCATATTATATGGCGCAGCTATAACTAAGATCATCGCTGGCCACGCAGTCTAATAGCAAATGCACCCTACAAACACAGAGGCGGTATCTTGATTTAAACATATTTTATTGTAGTCTTTTTGCAAAGGGATAGGGTATAGTACAAGTTCTTGCAACTTAGTTATACCCTTTCGCAGCAGTAATATTAATGGCAGTTAATAATTAAATGCATTTAACTAGCATTGATCTGTTCACACAATTTTCCAATAATAACATATAAAGAGAGAGAGAGAGAGAGAGAGAGAGAGAGAGAGAGAGAGAGAGAGAGAGAGAGAAAGAGAGAGAGAGAGAGAGGGAGAGAGGGGGAGAGAGAGAGAGAGAGCGAGAGAGAGAGAGAGAGAGAGAGAGAGAGAGAGAGAGAGAGAGAGTTAGAGGGAGAGGGAGAGAGAGAGAGAGTGAGAGAGAGAGAGAGAGGAGAGGAGAGAGAGAGAGAGAGAGGGAGAGGGAGAGGGAGAGAGTGAGAGAGAGAGGAGAGGAGAGAGAGAGAGAGGGAGAGAGAGAGAGACAGAGAGAGAGAGAGAGAGAGAGAGAGAGAGAGAGGGAGAGAGAGATGGAGAGAGAGAGAGAGAGAGAGAGAGTGAGAGAGAGAGTGAGAGAGAGAGAGAGAGTGAGAGAGAGAGAGTGAGAGAGAGAGAGAGGAGGAGAGAGAGAGAGAGAGAGGGAGGGAGAGAGAGAGAGAGGGAGAGAGAGAGAGAGAGAGAGAGAGAGAGGGAGAGAGAGAGAGAGAGAGAGAGAGAGAGAGAGAGAGAGAGAGAGAGAGAGAGAGACTGTTTATACAAGTGCGTACTCCTCTTAGTAAATTGTCGTTTGCGATGTGCACGCCATTATTAAAGGCAGCATCTTGAGGGTGGCGCAACGGCGATGATCTACGTTCGAACATGTTCTCCGAATGCCAGGAAATACGTCTGGTCAGAAAGCACTAGAATTTGCAGTCGTATGTTCCAGCATGTATCAGGCACGCAAAGGCCGTCACAACATTAATTAACTTGCTAAATGTTTTGCGATTAACCCTCAAAGAACGTAATCTATGACCCCTAACGACGAGAAAGAACCTAAAGGAACCTAGGACGCTCACAGTGGGCAGGACATCGAGCAGAGGGTTGACGGAAACTGGTTGAAGCTGAAAGACGATTTCATTTTCTCACCTGCAGACCACACTCATCATCATCATCATCATCATCATCACCACCACCATCATCATCATCATCATCATCATTATCATCATCATCATCATCATCATGCATCCATCCGTCCATCCATCCATCCATCATCATCATCATCATCATCAGCATCATCATCATCCATCACCATCAACATCATCATCATCATTACCATTAAGTAAGACGCATCGTATCAATTTTATTATGCTAAGGTTTTCTCAATATAGTACTACTTTTATCTTCGTAATCCTAGTGAACGAAATTCATTGTAAACTTTTCCGATGAAGGGATCCGATCTGACACTCAAATATCGGACGTCGTAGTTAAATATGTTACTTGTTAACTGACGTCAGAATCAAAATGATGACACCATAGTCAAATTAGCTTCAAAATATTTAACAGCTTACATTTAAAGTTACCTTTAAAGGATAACTAACCTCATCTCTGGATTGCTATTCAGGTGATCTAATAAACCACTCATCAATCATGCAGGTAATTTTAGGCTTTTTATCATGCCGCTAAGGAAAGATATTCAGGCTTCAGTAGCTAAATGTTGGTACATTTCTACACCATATGATGGCTGTCATGATTTACTTTTCAACCAATCAAAAAACACTAGCGTGTCTGCCTCGGTATATACGTTCAGTCATAAAGGTGCCATCTATAGTTTGACATTGTCGTGTAAAAGTAACCATATAGGTAACCTGTTGCATATTTTGAAACTAATTTGACTGGACGTTGTTGCTACCTTAGGCAGCAACAACTTCCAGTCAAGTTAGTTCCAAAATATCCAACAAGATGAGTGTTACATAATAAAGAAGGTATTGCATTGGCACTTGCATGACATCACACACTGTCGCTTGAGGAGACAAAATGGTGGCGATCAATGTTCAACTTTTACGCGATATTACAAAGTAGATAATTGTGATACAGATAAGGGAATGTGACACGATATGAATGATATGCAATCTATAAACCATAATCTATCGGCACAATGCAACATTTAAGATGAGATTAGCATCCCTTTAAATTCAGAGTCGGCAAATTCATTTTTCAAAGATTCTAACACGAGAACAAAGCGGGCGTGGCATGATTGGCTAGAAATGGCTCCCTTTATTACTACTGAGTTCGTTTAGTCGTAGACAGTGGCATGTTGCATTAACACTATCTATCAGATGCATATACACCACTACCTGGCGTGTGTTTTCTACGTGTACGGGGATTCTAGACTAGGAACGGATTTAATTTGCAACATAAGTAGATATTCTAAAGGCTGTAAGTCTATTGTTTGGTCTTCCACAGATCGAGGGAGTGACCTTGAAGCAGGTATCGTACTTTATCAGACTGCGGGAATATGAATAAATCTATATAGATGTATTGGTCTATTCCACGCGGCATAACCAGTCTCGAGAGAGGGCTGTGCAAATACCTAAAACGAGTGATATTTACCAATATTTACAAAACCACTGAATTAGCCTAGACAATTTAGGGGTGGGTCCATGTCTACTTATTTACACGAGCTTAGAGCGTGCAAGGAACATAAATAGATGCATTATTAGAAAGGACATATTGGCAATTACTGTCATAATCATGCATTCAAATGTCTTTTTTTAAATGCTGGCAATTTATCCGATCGATTATTTAGAAAAGATGTAAAATAGCTTAATGTCTATATAGTCCAGGAGCTAAAGCTAGGTCAGAATCGTGACGTAGCACACCCAGTATTCGGAAGGTCTGACACTTGCTGTGGCTTGGGGGACATGTCCCACACATTTTAAGCCCTGTTGTACAAACAAATTGTGGTAGCACTAATTAGTTATCCTGATTTCTTTGCATAGGGGGTCTAGGCTTTGGCTGTATCCACAGTGCACAACGATATAAGCATGATCGTGTCATAACTCAAAGTAATATCGTATTAGATTCACCATATATGATATTTAGACGGATATCGACCAAACCTATATCCAACATACATTTTGCATGCATATACCAAAGGCGAGGGTGTATGTACGTAAATAAATTGCAACAGATGTTCAAATCCTTTAAAGTTGAGTCAAGCTCGAAATCACACCTGTTCGCATTTTGGAACTAATATATTCATATGGTAGAGCGGCTGATTGGATTCATAAGAGCTGAGAGAACTGGAGATTGGCAGGCACACCTATCTGCTACTGCTGCTATGGCGCCATATTTCTACAGCATGGACAGAACCAATTATGCAAGATGGCTGCCAATATATCTTGCGGACATGAAGATGCTTCCAAGTACACATCCCCATGTACATGAACAATTCTTGAATGGAAATCATTCCGTAAGTCGCTCAGACCATCCATTCAATCAAGTGTGGACAGATATGGCCTTAGAGCAATCGATTAATTTGGATTCCAAAAAGCGAGGTGGTATTATTGGAATAACACAAAAGCCATGAGGTGGTTTTTAACTAGCCACGAGAGGGCAGCCATAACAACGGTCACAAAGCAAATGTGTGGGTTACAAGATAGTCACATGTTTGGAGTACATAAGGAAATGGGGACTAATCGAATGAACAGGGATGAAACCGATGTGCAGAAGATACTTTCGATGTTCTCATCAGATATAATGACCAATCCCTTTAATATTGCGGAAAACGACGACAGCGAGTGTCTTCCGCTTGTAAACATTGCAACTGGCGTGGTATTGCCTAGTGAAATCGCCAAGAGACGTGTTTCCGCCTGTGACATTGGTAAGGAGATTATGGAAAATTTTGTTCAGGAGCGGCTGGACACTAAGACGAGAAGCGTTTGGAACACGTTGCCACACTTAAAACTTAAAACATTTGCCAGCCTAGCACAGAAGAAAAAACTCAAAACAAATGATGAAAAAATTCACAATGTGAGATCTGACCGCGAACTATTTGGTCGATTAATTATTGCCGCAAGGTCCAGAGATGTTGATTTAAAACTAGTGATGACGTATGAACTGTCTGCTGTTCCACTATCATTGTCACATACGGATGGGACTCTAAGAAAGAATGTGAAGTGTTTTGTTAAGTGAACTAGAACAGGAAGTAAATGTTGATGGACGGCTTCCACCTGTTGACAAGACAGGCGCAACAGCTTATGTAGTAGATGGCATGGCAATTGTGCAAATGGTTAAAACTGGAGGTACGTCTACATTTGGAGAATTGGCTGATAAATACTGGCACATCTTTACAGTTCCACTGAATCAAGAAGACTGCAACAGAGTAGATATAGTTTTTGACAGATATGATAGACTGGAATCTCTCAAAGCGGAAGAGCGGCTAAAACGTGGGTCATCAACAGCATTGGAAGTAAAGATTGCTGGAGAAAATACTCCCGTTCCAAAGCAATGGGCCAAGTACATCAGCAATCCAAGCAACAAAAGTAACCTGGTTGCATTTCTCAGCAAGCGGTGGCGTGATACTGGTCCAAATATGCTATCTGCCGACAATTGCGTCATTCTTGCTGGTGGCTTTAACGATGGAATGGATGTTGTTGTCATTTCAGCGAACAATTCGTCGTATTTGGAAGAACTTCGATCAGATCACGAGGAAGCAGATACGCGTATCATGTTGCACGCGCTACACGCTTCAAAGGACCACATGCGTGTTGTTATATAGTCTCCTGATACAGACGTGGCAGTACTTAGTATATATACGTATCGTTCGCTTCACTGTTCTGAACTATGGTTCCGTACGGGCACAAAGGACAAATTGCGATACATACCAATACATACAGTTGCTCAAGTACTGGGCCCAGCTATCTGTCTGTCTTTGCCTGGGTTTCACTCT
The DNA here is from genome assembly GCA_034401795.1 of Chaetoderma sp. LZ-2023a. Classification (NCBI taxonomy): domain Eukaryota; kingdom Metazoa; phylum Mollusca; class Caudofoveata; order Chaetodermatida; family Chaetodermatidae; genus Chaetoderma; species Chaetoderma sp. LZ-2023a. The sequence goes on along the minus strand of CM067373.1, from coordinate 164,202,344 downwards.
CTTACAGGTTGTGATAGCACTAGTGCATTATTTGGAGTCGCTAAGAGAAAAGCATTCAATCTCTTAAAGTCATCTGAATGTCATCAGCTTAGCTTAGCCCAACTCGGCGAACATGTTGACTTATCACCGAATACTGCAATTCTATGTGAGAAATTTGTCTGTGAGTTGTATACCACCAGGGATGTGGGAAAGACAGCTGATGAAACCCGTTATTGGCTCTTTTGTCAAAAGAGACAAAGAAATGAAAATCTTCCACCTACATCGAATAGTCTAAAGCATCACACCGAAAGAGCCAATTTTCAAGCTCTTGTTTGGAGACGTTCATTGCAAGCTGTTCAGAATGTTCCATCTCCAAATGGACATGGTAGAACATAGTGGATGGTCTACTCAAGCCTGTTCTAATGTCAACGGATCCTGCTCCATTTGGATTAATTGAACTCACATCATGTAGATGTCAAAAGTCTGCCTGCGAAAGAACAGATCTCTGTCAATACAAGGCTAACAATCTACTCTGCACTGAAGCATGCCTTTGTATGGGAGGTGAAATGTGTGACAATGTTCAGCATACAATTGTCGAAGATGACTCTGACACGGATGAGTAACATTCTCTCATTTGCTCACGTGATAAATATGTCCTGCCAGCTTGTGTAGACATGCACTGCATGTCAGTTAAAAGTTTAATTATGAAAAATGTAGAAAACATGGGCATTGTTGTAGCTAAGGTATTGCTAGTCACAAGAAGACCTAAGTGCCCCAATATGTACAAAGCAACATACGGGTGTCTTAAACGAGGTTGATTATGTATAAATCTGCGATATACGATCACTCCTTTCCATTTTGGTTAAGATTGTATTGATATAACATGCGCTTAAGTTTGTGAAAAATTTACCATTGTGAAAATTGTTTGAGAGCTACATTCAACACATATTGTAAATGGGCTTCTCACGGGTTAGTGATACCACAATTATCTTGTACAACACGGCTCAGAATATACCCAAGACATCGGTCTAGCATAATATAGAGACAAACCTTCTAAATACTGGGTGTGCTACGAAACCATTCTTCTAGACCCCTTTTGAAAATTGGCTCCCGGACTAATATAAATCATCTCCAACCAATAAGTAAACAAATGAGATGTCTAACACGTCAAACCATAAGTTACACAACATTTAATTCGTAGATGCCATTTCTGTGTCGATTCTGGTATTTTGTTTAGATTTGAAAGCCGTCACTATAATGGAAAATAGGGTATTATGGTTGACCTTAACGGTGAATATTCACAGCAAAATGACTGAAAATAAAATTGTTTAAATTGTATACATTTAGAGGCTTAAACTGCGGGCCTAGATGTAGTGAAACGAAATAAGTCTTAACATATGATGATTTCATTACGTATAAATTAAAATAATTTTTTTATGTTGTGAATTTGAATTAGGGACTCGGTGCCTCTGTTTAAAATTCACAACTAAAAATACGAAATTTATTTATACGGAATGAAATCATCATATGTTAAGATTTATTTCGCTTCATTACGTCTAGGCCCACAGCGTAAGCCTCTAAAAGTATACAATTTAAACTATTTAGTTTTCAATAATTTTCTCTTTAACGGCCACTTTCACACCTGAATGCTTGAAAATAAAAACAAATTCGTAAATTATATAATTTTAGAGAATTAAATCGTGTACCTCAATGAAATGAAGCGAAATAAGTCTTAGCATATGATTATTTCATTCCATATAAATTACTATAATTTTAGTTTTTATTTTGAAAGGAAAATACGGACACGTATCCTTAACAACTCTGTTTATTGTTAACCTTTTTTACCAAAGGTGTGTGAGGACAGTGCCTGTTCTATAAGAGCAACAAAAGCCAATAATAAAGATGTACAATTATTGAGCCAATAGACATTTCCATTTTATCCATCCATCATCCGACGTCATATGACGTCATAATTAACTACGTGACGTGTAGGATGACGCTATAGTTAATTATGGCATGAATGACTCGATTTAGTCCGTCTTTTACGCTTAATAGGCCGATACGTGGTACGAATTGGATGTCTTTACCATTTAATAAAAATTATGTTGAATATTTTGAAACTAATTTGACTGGGCGCCGTTGCTGCAATAGGCAGCAACAGCACCCAGTCAAATCAGTTTCAAAATTTTCTAAATACTCAACAGCTTACCGGTATAGTTTTCTGGAAATCGATCGATCCCAACTTAGCTTAGCTAGTGATGGCGTGCCATATCTAAAACTGGAAAGGTTAATTGTGCGATATTGCTGCTATTGTCATCGTGATTACTATGACCATATATCATTCATGTTAACTTCACAACTAAAAGACGTTAGAAAGTTTTCTAAGTGAAATCTTCATATGTAGGCTTTATTTGCTGGTGATTACATCTAATCCGATCTGTCTATCAAGTATCTGACGGCATAATCAGATACGTCACGTGTTAGCCGACGGCACAATCAAAATGACGTAGCTCCGTCACGAAAGTCGAAAAGGCCTCAATGAAATGAAGCGAAATGAAGAAAGAGCGTGTGCAAATTGTATGTTTTTGAGGAATTTACGATTTAATGGACATCCTTTGAATATTTTCAAACTAAATTAGCTGTTCACCGTTGTTGCCTTAGGCAGCAACAGCACCCAGTCAACTTATAATTTCACCATAGTCAAAAACTTACCTGTATAGTTACCTCTTAATTAAGATTCTGGTAATTCAGGTTTCAAAATATCCAATCGATTCTAACACGCGTAAACAGTGAGCTTAACGAGTAATGGTAACTAGAATTGGACGTAAGCACATAATTTTTAACAGCTGATCATAGAAGCTCATTTCGCAGTCAATGGACCTTTTCATTTTTAGCTATGCCCCGCCCATCTCTAGCTAAGCTCCACCCACACCTCGCTTGTGTGGGGTCGATCGATCGCTGAACTTCCTGACTAATAATTTCCAGAAAACTATACAGGTAAGCTATTGAATATTTTGGAACTAATTTGACTGGCCGCTGTTATTGCATACGGCAACAACAGCGCCCACTCAACCTAGTTTCAAAATATTCAACAGCATGTTTATTAAATAGGAGAGACATACAATTTGTACAACGTGTCGGACTATTAAGAGTTAAAGACGGGCCTCATAGAACCTTTTATGATCTAATGATTATGACGTCATCATACATGCCGATTAGCTGAGTATGACGTCATATGACGATGGATACTCTGGAAAGATGAATTACCGCAAAGCTAAGTCGTAAGATGTTCCTGGACAGTTGACGTCCGTGTCCTGGTCAATGTCATAGTGAATTAAAGGATAACTAGCCTCATCTATTGATAGCTATTCATGCGATCTAATATGCCACTCATAAACTGCGCCGGTAATTTTAAGCTTCTTATCATGCCGCTAAAGAAAGATATTCAAGATTTAGTAGCTACCTGTTGATACATTTCTACACCCTATGATGGCTGCCACGATTTACCTTTGACCCAATCAAAAGAAAACTAGTATGTCTGCATCGGTATATACGCTCAGTCATAGAGGTGTCATCTATAGTTTGGCAATGTGGTGTCAAAACAACGTGTAAGCTGATGAATATTTTGAAACTAATTCGACTGGAAGATGTTGCTGCCAAAATATTCAAAAAGATGAATATTACATAATATAGAATGTAATGCAATGGCACTTACATGACATAACACATTATCGCTTGAGGAGGCAAAATGGCGGCAATCACTGTTCAACATTTACTCGATATTACAAAACAGATAATTAATTGTGATACAGATAAGGGAACATGACAGGATATGAATGATATGGAATCCGTAAACCATAATCTATAGGTGCAATGCAACATTTGAAATAAGATTAGCATCCCTTTAGGGCAATCCTTTGGGAAGACCATCTACAGGGACTTGGCTCCATCAAATATGGTCAATGATCGGCAAACATCTCAACCTAAAGGAGAAGATGCCCATAAGCATTTCAGACAAAATATGTTCGCGACAGAGATTTCTGCTCAAAGGTTTCAATATAACAGAATGTGAAATCTTTCACTAACATTAGTAAGAGAAAAAATAGAGGCCAGATCATCAAACACAGGTCACCGCATCCTAACAGTTTATCACAAACTATTTTGCATCGTGGTACTGATATCCGCTAACACTCAGTCTTCATGCAAGACCTCCTAGAACACCCTCTTATAAGTTTTTGCTTTTACTGTTCTGTTCTGCCAGCAAAAAACAAAAAAGAAAACACCTCACATTTGTTTGGAAGCGTGAACGGGCTATTTTCAGAATAGCAAAGTTGGCACACATGAAGAAACGGGTCTATATACATGACATATATGACAAGAAGAGGCAGACACGTGCGTGTGTAACCATGACTAGAACATTTTAGCAACATTCGTAATCATTATATCAGAAGAAGCAGATTCACTGGCGTTAGGCGGGACGCTCAGTGAAGACATAATCCTGGGTAAATATGTACATACAATGCTGGACGGAAAGTTGATACCGATACATTGGGTATTGTAGCCAATCTGTAGCCTATTGTGCTCCTCACCAGAAAACGGAAGATCCTATCCAATGTTACTCCATGCCGCATCCGAGACAAGATCGATGACTTGACTTCACTGGATCACATCAAAGCGGCGTTAAACGTGGACGCAGATGCCCAGACAGTGTATGGGCTCAAAGTATTCCTGTGTCAGTAGTCATGTCCAGACACTTTGATTTCCACAAAATGGGCATTGACATGTCATGAGCCTTAGGCACAACCAAACGCTCAAATGCTCAAAGAACCTGGGTCTATTACACCAAGGCAGCTGCAATGACGATGAGCTGCGACTAGTGAGATTACCGTTTGCAGACATCACGCTTAGAGTAAGCGTCAAGGCAGTGAGGTCTGCAGAGTTTGAGACACCAATCGGCTCCCCACAGGGAGATGGATTATCTCCTGTGCTATTCACATGTCACCTTGCTGCTGAATTGAAATCTGTGCGCGATTGTTCCACAAGACCAAACACCTAGTGCATATGCTGTGTGTGCCGCTAGAGATGGAATACACCGATGATGTGGACTCCATAGACGAAGAAAAGAACGCCCTTGACGAACTACTCACAATAACTGCAAACAAACTAAAAGTTGGGAATCTTTATGAATGAATCGAAAAGAGATGTCACCCACATATGCCTATCGCGAAAGCATGAAACTAAAGAAAATGTCGATCGTAGCGGGGAACCATGGAGGAAAAGTAAAATCCTGGCCTCCCTGTTCTACAGTACAGCCGAAATAGATGTACGCTTCGTCATATGGAACATAGCTTTCCAGTCCTTCTGGAAGCTATGGATTCGTAAATCAAGGATTCAACCTGCGTATCATTGATGCTGTATAACTGTAACAGCTTGGTAGCTCCATAGGGGGCGCTAGACACACTTGATGCCTGCCACCGCAAACACCGATGGATACGGATGGCCAACGATGCACTATACAAGATGTGCAATGCATCGCTGCAGTCCGTAAAAGTCGCTCAGTAAAGGGGTCCATGTTCGACCGTGTGCTATGCATGCTAGAAGACACACCGGCGCAGAGAGTCTTGGAATTCGCCAAACTGAGAGCCAGCAAATATAAAGCCAGGAGAGGACGTTATTGCATACATATGTTAAGAGCGCTGCGAGGTGACCTCAAGAAAGCAGGACTCGGTACACTCAGATCAAGAATAGATATGAGCCATCTAAAGATTTCGGCTGAGGACAAGACCCAGTCGTCAAAAGCGAAGAAGGACTGATTTTATTTCTAATACTACATCCGCAGAACACAGTAATTATACATATACATTGGGGTGGAGAAGATCGCCGCAACACTAGGAAATGAAGTGTATGCGACAGCATTAGGCCTATGTGTGTAGTCCATCAGTGTCTGTGATTCGGTGAGAGCTTGTAGAATACACGAGAAACTATATGTTCTGACAACATATTGCAATGAGCTTAAGTAGCAGAAGGCAATATTCAACTCTCGATCAGCAAAGTGCGTGTTATCAGTTGAGATGTTTCATATACTAGAGGAGTTTATTTGCAGTGTGTATGTTGCCAAATAATTGAAATGCTGTACAAGCCCCTCATGGCTAAGACAGGTGACAGAATCAGTACCACTTAATCCGTGTAAAGGCGTACATTCCTAGAGAGCAAATTCACATTTCCAGAGTATCCACCCATCATATGACGTCAAAATCAACTACGTCATTTGTAGAATGATATCATAATGAATGACATCATGAATGACGTCGAGAAGTACGTCACGAACGCATATTTGAAGACGGTCTATGCGTTGTTACACAAATTGCATGCCTTTACTATTTAATAAACAATCTGTTGAATAATTTTAAACTAATTTGACTGGGCGCTGTTGCTGCCATAAGCAGCAACAGCACCCCGTCAAATTAGTTGCGATAAATTCAGTAGCTTCCCTGTATAGTTTTCAGGAAATTGATAGTTAGGGCATTCGGGGATCGATCAATCCCAACACCGCGAGGTGTATGTGCGGTTTAGCTAGTGATGGGCGGGGCGTAGCTAAAACCGGAAAGGTCGATTATCAGACATCTATCCCGCATCGCAGTTTAATGCAATAATACCACCGCCACCACCACCACCACCACCCTCCAGACTCCCCCCACACCCACCACCACACCCCCCCCACACCCCCACCCACCACCTCCCCAACCCAAACCCATCCCCAAGGTGATGGCTTTGCCTTAGCTGAAGAAGATCAACTTAGGATTGCAGCTTCCGATACTGTTCTCAAATATATGCAATACAAATTCTGCGCAGTATGCTAATTACCTGATTGGCAATATCTAGTAAATGGAGACAATTGAACAGCTATGTACAAATGTTAACGATCTGGAATACCTAGGCTGAATGTTGAAGCAGATTCTTCTCTCTAGGACAGCTCATATGATAATTCACCTTTCCGGTTTTAACTACGCCCTGTCCATCTCTATCTAAGCCCCACCCACACATCGCTCCTGTTGGGGTCGACCGATCTCTGAACACCCTGACTATCAATTTCCAAAAAAATACACAGGTAAGCTGGTGAATATTTTGAACCTAATTTGACTGGGTGCTGTTGCAGGTTTATTAAATAGCAAAGAGTTACAAAGACACAATTCGTCGCTATGCTGACGAAGGGGCGAATATGGAAAATCACAGTTTTGAGAAAATCGCATTCAGGTTTTTGTTTATTTACCATCACAAATAATGCTACTCTTAAAGACATGTATTACTCAAAGTGACATACCAATAGAAAGCGCTCGGTCCCCTCTACGGACTACATATTGCCATTATGTGTTTACCTAATTAATAAGGCAGTAATTAACCAAAATACATATTCGCCTCTTCCTGAAACGTTTTTTTATGCTGGTGGGATTGGCGTATTCGCCCAATATTCGCCTGTTCGTTATGTACAATTCGTTGCATTTACTACATTTTCGCCTCTTCTTATTCCAACAGTACTTAGCGATATTAATACTTCATGTTCGCCTGTTCGTGAAACACATGTTGACGTGTCAAGGCAATATTCGCCCGCACCACCAGTGTACTGTAATGTTTATTTAATTTCACCAGTAAACGACAGGCGGTGTTAACTCTAAATTTTCAAAATGTAATATTCGCCCCTTCGTCAGCACAGCGACGAATTCATGAGATTTGATGACGGTCTATATGCAGCCCTTTGTGACGCAATGATTGTGACGTCACCATATACGCGCTGAGCTGATTATGACGAGGTCAGATGGTGGATGGATATTCTGGAAAGGTGAATTGAAGACGATATTGAGAATAGTTGATTAATGCGGGATTCCAGTTTTCTCAGTTAATCATATGACGTCATCTAGGTGACGTGTAGGCTAACGTCACAATTAATTACGTCATGAATTCCATAGCTATGTTCGTAACGAAGGCTTAATTGATGACGGACTAAGCGTTGTTGTATGAATTTTATGTCTTCACTATTTAATAAACATGTTGTTGAATATTTTGAAACTGTCTTGATTTATATTATGATGTTTAGATTCTTGTAACGACGGCAATTATATGCCGGCTCGGCTTCTTTTGTTTTTCACATCTGGGATAATGTTCAATGATTTCTGTGACCATATAGTAAGGACCACCTTACCTAATATGGTAAATCATTCAGATAACCGTACATTTCCTCTGAAGCGTTGTTTCGTCTGACACACTTATCCCATACTCTGGATAGTTGCCAGGGTGCTGTCGCTGCCTATGGCAGCTACAGCGCCAAGTCAAATTAGTTTTAAAATATTCAATAAAAAATGGATAATAATTAGTAAAGACAAACAGTTTGAACAAATCACGGACTATTAAGCGTTCATGGCCGACTTTAAAAATGCCATTCACTACGTATACCGACTGTGACGTCAGCCTACCTGTGATGTAATTGATTATGACGTCAGATTTGATTCTTCTATGCACGTGTCAATAGAGATAGTGACTGTGTAGTACACGCGCAACTCACGCAACCTTAGCTGCTGAAACACAGAGCTTATAAATGCTTCGGGTCAGTCGAGGTTATTAGATTAGTATATTGTATCATCTATTTAAGGGTAGCAAGCCACAATGGATTGAATCCAGGTTACTTTCTGCTGAACTAATATGTCATCAACTATTAATTAGCTGATTTCTATTTAGGCCCTACTGACAGACAACAGCTGCCTTCATTGTCATCGCAGACTGATGTACTATATAGTATGCCTACCATTATTTAGATAGCCATGCTATCTCATATTTAGATAATAGAATATAGAACAACAATAAACTGAGTGTCTAGACAGATAATCATTCCGGAATTCCGTGAGTGTTAAAGACAACCTTATGAAAATTAGCTGTGCATGTTTTGCGACACAAATAGCCTAAATCACCTGGTGTCCAATGCTCGATTTGAAATGTAGGCCCTATTACATCTGCTGATAAACATTCGCTTTATGTTGTTCAGAAACTCGAATAGACATTCATTCAATGACAGCAACAACTTCCACTAGTATGTCAGCATTCGCGCTTTCATGACATTAGCAAAGTATGGCATTAGCGTCAATCCACATGCTATTTATAAAAACATTGGTTGTTATACAGTATAATTCACCTTTCCAGAGTATCCATCCATCATCTGACCTAACATGACGTCATAATCATCTCGGCGCGTGTATGATGACGTCACAATCATTACGTCACAAAGGGTTCCATATAGACCGTCATCAAATCTCAAACAGTCCGACACGTTGTATGAATTGTATGTCTTTGTAATTCTTTGCAGTTTAATAAAGATGCTGTTGAATATTTTGAAACTAATTTGACTGGGCGCTGTTACTGCCTTAGGCAGCAACAGCACCCAGTCGAATTAGTTTCAAAATATTCAACAGCTTACCTGTGTATTTTTTTGGAAATTGATAGTCAAGGTGCTCAGAGATCGATCGATCGATCGATCTCAACACGAGCGAGGTGTGGGTGGAGCTTAGCTAGAGATGGGCGGGGTATAGCTAAAACCGGAAAGGTCCATTGGTTAGAGGGGAGACATGCTACGCTTCCTGGTAGACAGTTATACAACAAAACATGTTTCCATCATAAACGCTTCAAGATTATCACATTATTTGCTCTTGTGTGGGTGTCAGTGAGAGATATCTCTACCGGAAATGAAAATGTTACATCAGTTACTTGTCGTTGCCATCACATAGATTCCGATTACCCTTGTATTACGGTTAACACGGAAATTATGTGAAAATTGCCTGAAGATAGCTCATAGAGCCTTTTCATTCGTCATGTGTGATTGCGTTTTAAGAGATTTTTCATAGATGGAATTAAATTTTACGACAGCAAATACGTGGATACTGGAATATGTCCAGAAATAGTGAAATACACAGAGCGCGGTAAATATTAACGACTTCCTTTATAGCTTTGATTTTTTGATTTATTGATTCCACATTAGGCCATAGGCCCTTGAGTGTACAGAGTATAAACCTACAATGACGGTCAGCTATTATATACGTTCATAACCAATAAAATAATTATAAACTGCGTGGGTATGTCTGCTTGATTAATTGATTGCAGAATAGTGGACAGGATCAATTATTAAAGGAAACCTCACCGGTGTCTTATACTAACCATTAGAATTTGCCACACATAATCCATCTCTGGCATTTTAGCTTTTTATCATGCCGACGACGAAAGACACTCAGGCTTTAGTAACTAAATGTTGATACATTTCTACAGCCTCTGGTGGCTTACTTTTCAACCAATCAGAAAAACCTAGCGTGTCTCTCTCGGTATATACTTTCAATCATAGAGGTGTCATATATAGTTTGACGAGGCGGTGTAAAAGCAAACATACAGGTAAATTGTCGAATATTTTGAAACTAATTTAACTGGAAGTTCTTGCTGCCATAGGCAGCAACAACTTCCAGTTAAATTAGTTTCAAAATATTCTACAAGATGTTTATTATATAATAAAGAATGGAATATATTGGCACTTATATGACATCACACACTATCGCTTGAGGAGAGAAAATGGTGGCGGTCACTGTTCAGCATTTACGCAATATTACAAAGCAGATAGTTTAAATACGGATAAGGGAACGTGACAGGATATGAATGAGATCTATAAACCATAATCTATCAGTGTCTACAACATTTGAGATGGCATTAGCGTCGCTTTAATTGATCGCGCTGATACCGATATGCATCTGTGTACTTGGGTTTGCGTACGCATGTGTGAATGTTGTAAGATTCGTGAGAGACCTTGAGCGAAATCGACAGGTGAATTACGCTGGATGACAATGGATTGATATTTTGATCAATCGATAACGGCGGTTGAACTGCTAATCCCATATCTTGGTTCTGTCCAATGTATTGATTTTCTGCAGGTTATATCTGGCCAGATTATATCAATAAATGACTAAAAGCTTTTTTTCCACTCGAAACTTGAACCATTATCACTATTGACCATTTATTTCGTATTCTGTATTTTAGTTCGCGTGACCATTGGTATTAGATCAACTCTTATCGCATTCGTGGCCATGGATACACAATAGCACAGTGTCGTGTTTCGACTGTGTTTCATTCAGGGATTCATAATTACCCATGTCAAATTGGTTGATGGGCCCCTTATTGGGTGCATCAAGGAGAAAATGGCTGCTACTGCTGCTGCTGCTGCTGCTGCTGCTGCTGCTGCTGCTGCTGCTACTACTACTACTACTACTACTACCGCCGCCGCCGCCGCCGCCGCCGCCGCCGCCGCCGCCGCCGCCGCCGCCGCTACTACTACTACTACTACTACTACTACTACTACTACTACTACTACTACTACTACTACTACTACTACTACTACTACTACTACTACTACTACTACTACTACTACTATTATTACTACTACTACTACTACTACTACTACCGCCGTCGCTGCCGCCACTACTACTACTAGTACTACTACTACTACTACTACTACTACTACTGCTGCTGCTGCTGCTGCTGCTGCTGCTGCTGCTGCTGCTGCTGCTGCTACTACTACTACTACTACTACTACTACTACTACTATTGGATATTTGACCTTTTGACCCCAAATTAATCAAATTTTTGACATTTTTCAGGAACTTACGCGAAAACGTATACGAAAAACTTATAACTACTTCCAAGAATAAGCTTTTGTGACTGACTGACTAACTGGCTGACTGACTGACTTACTGGCTGGTTGGTTGGCTGGCTGGTTTGTTGGCTAGCTGGCTAACTGGCTAAGAGAAACTGCGCTTTATTGAGCTGTTACCCGCAGGTAAAAAGTAAATTATTCAGATATAAACGATATAAATTGATTCCAACACGCATCGATGGTGGGCGGAGCTTTGCTATAAATGGGCGGGGCATAGCTAGAAATTGATCCTTCTATTAAATGCGATATTTGAAATGAGATTAGTATCCATGTAACTCAAATTGTTCTCAAGATCTTCAACATATTTATCCGCAATGTTCTGGTAGTCGTGCCGATAAACAGAGCGGGATTCAAAGGTAGTACCTCTTGATTTATCTTGTTTACAAGTAGCATTCGAATAGAAAACAACGATGGCTGGGATTTCTACGGAAACTGATAACAGATTAATATCACCGTGATTTCTGTGGTGTTGGGGAGAGTGGAGTATTGATTTAATTTATAGTGTTGTCAACGTATTGTATATAGCAGTGTTGTTGCTGCTGCTGCTGCCGCCGCCGCCACCACCGCCGCCGCCGCCGCCGCTGCTGCTGGTGCTGATGCGGCTATTACAATCCATACAGTTATTCTAATAACTTCTTATGCCACCCAATACTAGTTGATTGGTTATCCGTAATTACGGTTGGTGTTCATTGCTCAGATCGCGCTCTCAGCATGGTTGTAATAAATTATGCATTCTACCTTCTGTTTGGAGCATGCATCAAATCCAGCCATCTGCTGTACTCCATAGTAGCCCACCCCCGATTACCACCCGACAACACCGTCTAAGACCATGGTCAGGTTTACTACTTGGAAGTATTTTAATTTTGCGCCAGTCCATACATATAGTCATCGATTAGGAATCTATTGAGAAGTAACGTATGCGGTTGCGGTATCGGTAGGCATATGCGGCAAAAAGTGAAACCGTATTCGTACGTGGATGCTTCCACATGTATTCGGTATGTTTGACGATAATCAGTCTCTATGCTTAAAGCAAGCACTTTCCTATCCGACGTTATTCGATTTGACGGATGAATCGGTACACGGTCCGAACAACGGACATAAGTTTGGATAACGTACCGCCACCGTTACCGCGCATATATGGCGTCATCCCAGTGTATCCTAGTGTAATTCAATATGTTAGATCTCTCCCTAACCCACCCACCCCTACCACACACACACACACCCCATCCCACCCCCTACCGCAACCCCACCACAACCGCAAGCGCGTAAATGGAATCGTAGCCATATTTTGAAGAAATCTGCTGAATGTGCGATAGCATAATAACATAACAACAACATTATGTCCTTTAGTAAAAGATGTGGTCTTTTCACTCAACAAGTCAGCAGTCATGTGCTACGTAAGAGGCATGCACTTTCTCGAACGTGTGTGCTGTAAGATGAATGCCCTCTTCTAATTGGGAATCGTCTCTCCATCAGCGCGCTATCTAGAGGTGTAATCTGGGATACGATGATCACGTGTTAGATTAATATTACGTCACTGCCGAAGCTGATTGGAATTAGATTTCAAGATAGTTCAGTAATGATTTGCTAGATGTATTTAGTTCAAATGTATTTACTGTCAGTGCCAGTCTGGCTCACGCTGATTTTTCTGATCTATGTTACTCAAGAGTCATTAATATTTCAAGGAAACGGCTAAGATATTATCCAGCATCGATCCTAATCACTTTTCCTTGCAAACTATAATCTGATATTCATCATTACCATCCTAATTATTTTGTCGGAGGATTCGTGTTCAGTAAAACATGAGCGACAGGGCTATAGCTACAACTTGCGAGCGTTTGTTAGGGATGGCAAAAGACAAACAGACAGACAGACGGACGGATGAACGGACGGGTGGGCAGACGAACGGCAAGCCAGACAGACGCATGGACGGACGGATGGACGGACGGACACACGCCTACACGGGTCGACGGCTTGACAGCAAGACGGGCGGACGGCTAGACAAATGGACGGGCAGACGGACAGACGGACAGATAGACAGACAGACAGATAATTGCAATACGCTATAGTTTATCCTTAGGCAGCTTTGTCAGAGAATCAAATATTTGGCAGATATACCATCCTGACAGACCGACAGATCGACATACACAACATACGTAAGTATGTGCACAAGCAAGTAGTATCAGTCAGTCACTTGGTCGGTCTGCCAGTCGGTCATTTGGTCGGTCTGTCCGTCAGTCGTTTGATCAGTCGGTCAGGTTATTGAATGTTTGATACCAATTTGACTTAGAACCGTTGCCATAGGCAGCAACATCTCCCAGTCAAAATAGTCAAATTAGTTTCAAAATATTCAACAGCATTTTTATTAAATAGTAAAGACATACAATTCGTACGATGTGTCGGACTTTTAAGTGTTTAAGACGGACTAAATCGAGTCATACATGCTGTAATTGATTATGACGTCATCCTGCATGTCACGTACTTGATTATGACGTCATATTATGGCTGGATAAACTGGAAATGTCCATTGCCTGACCTATTTAGTCTTGGCACCTGTTTTGTTCCACCTTTTTCAGTACTAGAGCAACGAAATCATGCGTCCACGATGTGTGGAAGATAGTGCTTTCATTATAAGATGCTATTCAGTAATTTGCTAATGAGAGGACGGAGTAGTGTTTGCTGCCTTTCGTCAATAGACGTATCCAATCTCCCAATCTGTGAATGACGTCATAATAAAACAAAATGGCACTTGTTAGCTGACGTCGCAATCAAATGAATTTACAATTGAATAAACATTCTAGTTACCTTTGAATAACGGTTCTTGGAATTCAGATTTCAAACTGTCACGCGCGCGTATACAGTTAGTGGAGTGGAACTAGAAATGAGCGGGGCATAGATAGAAATGTAACCATGTATTCATTTGTGGTCTCAGCAGAAGCAGGACTTTAAAGGCAAACTCACTTTATCTTATACTAAACATTCAGATGAATGAATTTGCCATATATAATCTATCCTTGACATGTTAGCTTTTTATCATACCGACAATGAAAGATATTCAGTCTTTAACGCCTAAATGTTGATATATATCCTTAGCGTATGATGGCTGTCATGATTTACTTTTCAACCAATCAGAAAAACCCCACCGTGTCTGCCTTGGTATATACGCTCACTCATAGAGGTGCGTGTCGTCTATAGTGTATCTATGTTGTATAAAAGCACCAATACAGGTAAGCTGTTGAATATTTTGAAACTTATACTGGAAGTTGCTGCAGCAACAACTTTCAGTCGATTTAGTTTCAAACTATTCTATATGATTAGTATTACATAATAAAGAATGTAATCTATTGGCACTTACATGACATCACAGACTATCGCTCGAGGAGACAAAATGGTGGCGCTCACTGTTCAACATTTACACGATATTACAATGCAAATAATTGTGATACAGATAACGGAATGTGACATGATATGAATGATATTGAATCTATAAACCGTAATCTATCAATGCACTACAACATTTGAGATGACATTAGCATCCCTTAAAGTAGTTTTTTATTGTGTTAAATAGAGATGTGTTTCTAATAACACTATTTGAAGTTATTGGTGTGATTGGCGTCTATTGAGTCCCGGATTCCAGGTCCCATTCACACCATATCTAGGCTGGTTTTATTTCAGTCTATTATTGGTAACTTCCCCCCCCCCCCAGATTTTATAATGGCAGGTATACTTCTGAGCAAGGAGCGAATGGCCCATGTTTCCAACGACGGCAAGGATAGTGCACAGCTCAGGCACGAACCAGGTTCTCAGGCTAACTAGTCCTGATTGCTATAGCCACTACACCAAGCCGCTCCTCCTGCATAAATAAATCTATTTCTTGAAAGACTCGTATTATATTTGGTTTAAACAGAATTTTATTTTGTTCAATGGGAGCACAGTAAGACATAAGTCTTATACACGTGTCTCCCATACATACAAATACAATACATTAATAAATACATCAAGATGGGGTATAATAAAACATAATTAAATAGTAACGTATGTATAACTAGTTAAATGATAATTTATATCAACCACTGATTACAATTGTTTAGGTAGTTCGCACGCTTACGTATGTGTACGTGAATATGTGCGTGTGTGCGTACGTATTGGCGTGCGTGAGTGCATAATGCGAGAGAGAGAGAGAGAGAGAGAGAGAGAGAGAGAGAGAGAGAGAGAGAGAGAGAGAGAGAGAGAGAGAGAGAGAGCGGGAGAGAGAGAGGGGGGAGAGCGTGAGAGAGAGAGAGAAGGAGAGAGCGGGAGAGAGAGAGGGGGGAGAGAGAGGGAGGGAAGTAGAGAGCGAGAGAGAGAGAGGGAGAGAGAGAGAGAGAGAGAGAGAGAGAGAGGCTGGGATGGAGTGTGTATGTGTGTGGGGTGGGGGAGAGTTAGGGAAAGAGAGACAAAAAGAGAGGAGAGGAGAATATGAGAAACATGGTATAAACTAAGAATTTGACAAGAGTAAGAAAGGTAAGGTGAGGAGCTCTTAATGCTGCGTTCACCATGCTTGTATATGTTGGGCTGTTTGCATTTCGCTCTTATAGTTGCGAATTTAACAAATAGGAAGTTACTTAAAGCGGCTGGTATTGACTATGTATTGGCATACGGCGTTACATATTGTAATATTCTTTTCGTATTATATTTGGTGTTCACATCCAGTGTTTTAATGGATGAATACACCTTTAGCTATTCCCCGTGTTAGAATCGATCGAAGCATTCACAGAATCCCAATATCAATGTCACTATACAGCCTATATACCCTATTGCATATTTTGAAACTAATTTGTCTGGGTATGTTATCGCCCAGTCCAATTAGTTTCAAGATATTCAATAGAGTGTTTATTAAAGAATCAAGACATACAATTCGTAAAACTGGCGGACTACTCCACGCTCATGTTAGGGAATTACTGTCAATTACGATTGTGACGTCAACCTGCCTGTGATGTAATTCACCTTTCCAGAGTATCCATCCATCATCTGACCTCGTATGACGTCATAATCATCTCAGCGCGTGTATGATGACGTCACAATTGTTACGTCACAAAGGGTTCCATACAGACCGTCATCAAATCTCAAATAGTCGGACACGTTGTATGAATTGTATGTCTTTGTAATTCTTTGCTATTTAATAAACATGCTGTTGAATGTTTTGAAACTAATTTGACTGCGCGCTGTTTCTGCCTTAGGCAGCAACAGCACCCAGTCAAATTAGTTTCGAAATATTCAACAGCTTACCTGTGTAGTCTTTTAGAAATTGATAGTCAGGGTGTTCAGAGATCGATCGATCTAGCTTAGCTAGAGATGGGCGGGGCATAGCTAAGGCCGGAACGGTCCATTGATTATGACGTGATATATTTGACAGACAGATCAGATTCATCTATTCATCTAAGAGCTTCGGTTATTCTTCTGGTAACAAGGATTTGAAATGCTCTGCTGAATTTGCTTCAGTCGGTGAAGATTTTGGAAATCCTTCATGAGGTAATGTATGTATTATGTTTTCGTGTAGAAGAAGTGGTTGTCCTTAAGCAATCTTTTGTAATCCTTCTATATTTATTATATATATTGTATGCCTGACATATTTGGTGGTTCCATGGGTCGTTGGCGCATTACTGCAGCGGTAAAATTGACCTTTCCAGCTTATCCACGCATCTTATGACGTCAAATACGTGAAGTGCAGGATGACGTCAAAATCATTACGTCATGAATGACTCGATTTAGTCCGTCTTAAACGCTTAATAGCCCGACACGTTGTATGGATTGTATGTCGTTACTATTTAAAAAACATTCTGTCGAATATTTAAAAACTAATTTGACTGTAACAGTAACAGCACCCAGTCAAATTAGTTTCAAAATATTCAACAGCTTAACTGTATAGTTTTCTGGAAATTGATAGTCAGAGAGTTCAGGGAGCGATCCCAACATTGAATTGTCGGTGGAACTTACTTAGCGATAGGCGGGCCATAGCTAAAACTGGAAATGTACATTGTTAGAACCAAACCTGATCAAATCAGCAAAGGAAAACTATTTTGTTTTACTTTCTGGTATGTAATTGTAATCATGGTCAAGCATGCATGAATTAATATCCTTTAATGAGGAAGGATATCCTGTCTCGTGGGGATAGATCTGCAGGCGATGCGTCTAGACAGTAGGCCTACTATTAGGCCCTAGCCTGATACACGCGTTGTATCGGGTTGTTTTTTTCATGTTAATCATTTTGATGACAACTCTGTGTTCCATCAATCGTCTATAGAACATGGATCAGCTGATCATGGTAGCAATACACTATTTCTATTTGTAATGGTTTATGGGGACTGAAGGACGCCCATACATCCCCAGGATTTAACCGCGTCAAGGTCGTAGGAATCTAATACTTGGGGTGGAGGGACACCTATTTGGAACCCCATTATATTGTCTTATTGATTGGTAGTGAATGACCACACAAAATGTTACCTGTAGTGTTCTCCACAATTTCACACCATTGTGCTTTATGAAAATCGGTTAGATAATTCTGTCAATATAGTCAAAAGGTCATCAATCGTTTTGTGTTGTCTACAATGTGTGTGCTGTACATTGCTACGACTGACAACACGGTTATAAAGGGATATTTTGTTACTAACAGTTTAAAGAGTGACTGAGAGATAGAATGTGACACATCTAAAGGACCGATGTTCATTTATTTCATGAACTGTTGTTTTTATGGTAACTGAATCTGTATTTTAGCCCACCTTGGATCGCCGTCGTCCATCGTCCGTCCGTCAAATAGCATCTCCTCGGTAAGCGTTTGACTAAAATGGTTCCTATTGTGGTAGGCTCAAGAACTTATATTAAGAATTTTGATGGGTCGATTCTTTTTGCTGAAAATATTAGATTTCATGCAAAATTTACCAGAAATTGTCAAAAGCATATCCTCTTAGCCGTTTGATGGATTTCGTCCAAATTTCGGTGGAAGGATTCTATTGCGCTAGACTCCAGATTTTGTATTTAGAATTCTGATGGATCGATTTTTTTTTTGGTGAAAATCTTAGATTGTATGCATAATTTGTCACGGCTCATATCCTCTTTAGCCATTTGATGGATTTCAACCAAATATTCTATCGTGCTGGGCTATATTCAGAATTTCGATTGGGCAATGTTTGGGTGAAAATCTTAGATTTTTTGACGAATTTATCAGAAATTGTCAAAATGTATCTTCTCCTTAGTCACTTTGATGGATTTCAGCTGAATTTGGCTGGAAGGATTCTATGGGGCTAGGCTCCATAATTTCTATTCATAATTTTGATTGGTCAATTTTTCTGGTGAAAATCTTAGATTTTTTTTAAGGAAATTGTTAACATGCATCCCCTTCTTAGTCACTCGCTGCATTTCAACCAAATTAGTCTGGAATAACCCTATTGTAATTCCCTCCAGAACTTCCATTCAGAATCTTTTATTGTTTTTTTGGGTGAAAATCTTAGATTTTATGAAAAATCTACTCAAAAATGTAAAAAATCATCTCCTCCTTAGCCGCTTGATGCATTTCAATTGAATTTGGCTAAATGGTCCCATCGTTAGGGTTTCCGTAACTACCATTCAGAATTTCCTTTGGTCGAAGTTTCCAGCGGACATCTTGGATTTTCATAACTTCCAGATATCCTATAGGAAATGAATGGGAACAGATTTAAATGACTTCTTCTCTAGAACCACTTGGTGTATTTCAACGATAGCTGGGTGGAGGAACCCTGTGCTGATTGGCTCCAGAACTTCAAAATTTAGTTTAGTTTATTTTTCCTGCGGCCATCTTGTTCTCAAAAATGGCATCTCAGGAATTGCTGTACGAATCAGGCCGAAACTCAATAGATTTAATTTCATAGATAAATAAGATGGATTAACGTTTGTTCATGAGAACTTGATCCTTGATAAAACATAGTTGCCATGGAGAAATAAAAAATTTTGGTTTGATATCCATATGGGATTTTTTTATTGGCTGGGTGGAGCCTAAGGTTCAATCTGATTGTGTAGTGAGTGTCCATCATTAATTCCCCACCATATATCGTTTGTACTGAATCCCAATTTTGTATTTTATGTCTTGTTGATGCTGAATTCAAAGTATTACGCCTGTTCAAATGCTAATTGTTCAACTGATAATGGTCCAGGTGGGCGTTAGGCCCTTGGGTATCTCGTTTGGAAATAGCTGAAAATGTAATAATGGGGACGTGAAAAATAACGATGCCTCCGCTTCAAATTAGTGTTGAGTAATAAATGGCCACGCATGATGTGGCAAGCTCAAACAGCAGATCAATGCATAGGCTGAAGAGCTGCATGCTCTCGTTGACACTCTCTTCAAGGACTACGAGGACGCTCCACAAGCAGAATACGGAATGTCATTCATGAAGATGGTGGAGGTTCTGACTCAAAATAACTATGTTATTAGAATCAGAAAGCATAGAGCTAACCACAATAGAATCCATCTAGTCAGAGTTGGTTGAAATATGTCAAGAAGCTATGGAGGCGTAGCATTTTGATCACTTCTCGTAAATTTTTCATAAAATCGATTTTCACCCAAAATATTGATCAATGAAAATTCTGAAAGAAACGTCTGAAGGGTACCAGAATAGGACCCTTCCAGTCAAATTTGGTTGAAATCGACCAAGCCGTTCAGGAGAAGACGCGATTTGATGAACGAACAGACGGACGGACGGACGATGGGCGGCCGCCATGGCATAAGCTCACTGGGCCTTTTAGGCCAGGTGGGCTAAAAATGTGTGTCAGTTATTTATCAAGGTGTTGGTAGAAGAAATATCCCTTTATGTGCGTTGTCTCCCGTATGACTATCAGATTTTAAACAATATCCAAAATTGTTGACAATTTGACTTATATTGACAAAAATAAATATTGACAAAGCAAAGATGGGATCGTAGAGAACACTAAAAGCAACTTTGTGTGTGGTCATTTATTACAGAAAATGATGCTTTGTCAAATAGTTGTTTCCTTATCTCCAAAAGTGTCAGTTTTTAACGACCTCGACACGATTTCTTTTTTAAATCCCCTGGCCGTTCTTTTTTTCTCTTTGGTAGCATGTCCAGATCTTTTATTTAGAAGCTAGTAAATAACAGAAGTCATATTTTGGTATATAGATGTTACGGTACTGTTCTGTGTGTGTTGAATCGGGCATCTATGGCACATTATTGCAGCAACGACTCCATGTGTATGCAATGTCGTCCAAACGTCATAGACAAACATAGTCATATATAGGCAAACATAGTAATGCACATCAAATATGCGATCAATAAGCAAACTAATTAATTGTAAGCATAGCCGACGCAAGAGAAGGTCACGAGGGTGCATTTGTCACGCACCCCACCACATCACCACTCGGCAAACTCGCAAGTAATGTACCATAGATGGATTACGTAGACAGTAGTAGTCATATTGTCATTGGTTTCTACAACTTTGAACAAAACAAATAGGGAATTACATCTCACTATTTCTTATGTCGTAAAAATGTGTCATATTCCAACCGACACCCCCATCCCGCGACGCTCCAGACATGTACCCTCCCACATGCAGCAACACCTGGTGTCACCTATGATTGTAAACAATGCATGGCTTACGCAGATGTTGTATCCAGATTCTTTTAAATAACTCACTCATCGGCGCATAAATAAGCACACGCATGCGCATGGGTCGGCAGCGAACGCATCCCTGCTGCGAAGGAGTGGTGTAGGCATTCGAGTCGAGTAGCCCCTTTTGACTTTAAGGTTGTAGATAATAAAGAGATTTTAATTAGACTACCTTAAGGTTTAACAATATCCTTCCGCATCAGGCACATGAATTCACTAAGGGGTGACACATTAATCATTAAGGCATCGCCGTATCTTAGTTATTAGTCTTGCACATTCGATAGATTTGGGTTTGAACCCAAAGAACACAGATTGCCATCTTCAATGGTGGCTGACAACAACACCCAGAAACTTAGTATATTTCTGATCTATGTTATAAGTGAATAAACTAGGACAAACCATTTATCATAAATAATTATAATTCTGAAGACCATCCGTATTGACCAGTCACGATTCTTAAGAGAATGTCTAGCTGTTTTGCCGTCCCAATAACAGAGTTTGTCCAAATGATGAATTTTAGCAATGCCCCACTGCTCTGTAGCTAAGCTCCGCCCACGCTTTGCGCTTATTGGGACCGATCAAACGCTGAACTCCCTGAATCTCTATTTCAATCAAAACTATGCATGTAAACTGTTGAATATTTTGAAACTAATTTTACTGGGTGATGTTGCTGCATATGGCATCCACAGCGCCCAGTCAAATTAGTTTCAAAATATCTAACAGCATGTTTATTAAATAGTATATATATACAATTCGTACAACTGACGGACTTTTAAAAGTTCCTGATGGACTAACTACATCATTCATTACCTAGTTGATTGTGACATCAGGCTATTTGTGACGTAGCTTGTTACGACGGCAAATACTGGATCAACAGATTGGATTCATCAATTCATACAGTATCTAAGCCAAGTGACACAACCAAACATTCAATTCGTGGTATATCGTACAATACGGGTCAAGTCACAAATTATGACATGTGAGTCGTTGGACAGTCTAAACCTAGATATCGTATATACTGGCTAGATGGCGCATGCGCATACGCTTACTATGGGGCTAGTTGTCGTGACCGCCGGTGACGTGAGTTCAATTGATCATCACAGGGTATTCTCTGACTGGCTGACGGAGACGATGAGCTGCATTTATAGCCTTCAAAATGACTAAATTATCTTTTGGTAATTTGAAGAGAAATCGAAAAGAGGCAAATTTACATATTTTTATCAGAAATAAAATTGTATTGGCTATAGTAAGCTGACACGTTATTCAATTACATAATAGGTTTAGTAACAAAAACGTATTAGTTTGGAGACTATACATTGGGTGAGAAAATACAGAACTTTGAAATGCCGCTTTTGAAAAGGTCATGAGCGATCTAGCCAGAATATACGATATCTATGAGCCTAACCCCACCTCACCGCTGATGTTTGTAGCATTTCCTATCTTAAAGACACGATTTAAAGAGGCAGGAAAAAACTCAAAATGCTCGCATCTTGTCTCAACAAATTGTTGGCGGAATATTACCTTAGTAACTTAATATGCCATCATCATTAGTCTGGGGGCCATGAGAACATCACCCCAAACCCACTCCACCCCTACCCCACCCCTACCCCACCACTCCCCACCCCACCCCTTGGGATCCACCGCCATCTTTATTTTTTTTACTTATTTCCCTCTAAGTAAAAGATTTAGACATGTTCCCAGAAAAAAATTGTCACGATCCTTATTTTCTAAGCATAAAACAAAACCATAACCTCTTGCACATTCGATGGATAAAATCATCCACGTGAAGAAAATTAGTCTCTGAGGTTTTACGACTAAGCTTTGCCACCTCAAGTTTCATCGATTCAGTGGTGTGTGGTAGAACATGAATGAATCTAGAACACTGATCTTTTTCATTAGGAATTTCAAATAGGTACATGCATAATAAAACATAGCAAACATTCCTATGTGGTCAATGCCCCGGGAGCCCTTGCAGTTGTCTATGATTTTCCTTATGTGAAGATCTCACTCCTGATCTCACAGTCTGAGGGATTCATCTGCCACATGCTTAAGATGAGTCCTTTAACAAAAGCTGTTGCATTTCATTTCTCCATGTAAATGGTGGATGGAAGAGTTGCGAATCACGGGAAAGCTAAGATAAAAGAAATCATTAACATAGCAACACTATCTCCGAGACATTGCCCTCACCAGCACACAACTAGGGTAGACGTATCAGGTAGGTATATGGAACAGAGCCCATCTAGCAAAACAAGACATCCTTAAACCAAATAAGAATAATAATTGGACGGAAGCCACCTGGTGTAAGGATATGGTACATTTCATGTTGGCAGATGATCTAGAGAGCGAAAGGGGCCGCGTAGTTCCACTGACGATGCTAGCAGCAATGCAGGTGAGGCATCAGCATCTGATATGTCTGATAGTGGCTGTGACTAATTGAGTGATGTTATGGTCGAATACAGCAGCTAGCAGATGTATTACATGGTATGCAGAAGGCAGCAAAACAAACATTTTGACTGATTAATTTTATACCATGTTCACATTATGCCACTCTTCACATAACTGTATTTTAGAGTTACATTGAAAATCGGCATTGTCTTACCAGTCATAGTAACAAGATTCAATGAAATAAATAAACAATGACCTTATCGATTTGTCAGATGGCGTCTTGTGATCATTGACCTTAGCTGAACTTATGCTCAAGTGGTTTGTATATAACATACATGTATAAACTTTCATAGCACACTCGAAGAAACATTCTCAGTTTGTCATTTGTTAATCTATAATATTTACACGCGATGCTATGATCATTTAACTTTTAGTTTTCAATTGTTGCACTTTCACTAATGGATATCTTCTGTTATCTGTTATACTTACAACATCCCATGAAATAAATAAACATTGACCATGCAGATTTGCAAGATGGTCTTTATCATTTATTTTATCGTGCCAACGCGAGCGTATTCCTTTATCAGCACGCTGTCAGTACCTGCAATGGCTATATCGTGACCTCTGATGACCTACTCAACTGATTTTCTGATAGCATACAGGAAATATAACTCAATGAAATATTTTGAGTGGTGATGTATTACTGAACTTTATTTAGATAAAATTGTATTGAATTAAAATTCATTTCATATTACACTCCCCCATAATTGCATTTGTCTGCTATTTTTGTCAAGCGGGTTCTGAAAGGATACATGAGTTATTGATAGGATCCATATCAATCATTGGCAAGAATTGGATAGTTGAACTGGCCAGGAAAGTTGCCATGATGGACTGCTTGCATCATTCCAAACCATGCCGGCCTTTATGAACGAAGCATCAGGGAGACCTCCCACAGAAGAACAATATGTCGTATGTGATCAATTACTTCCATCGCGGCCAGTGCCATATGTCAATGGTACTTTTCCAGTGTGCTGAGAGTTAAAGTATCCGATTTTGACTCTTCCAACCTTGATAATGTCATTAGTAGTTACTGATATTCTAGGGAAAGTTTTACTCTCCAGTTTTCCTGGCGCAAAGGTTGAAATGTTACCCATCCCGTGAAATGTTCCAAACCCATCGAGAGACGTTGTGATCAACAGTGCGTCCCATATGCTGAATAAATTGTCCTGGTCTGGTGTAGATAACTCTTTATCTTGAGCGACAGCTGCGCCTCTTTCATATGTTCGACATATGAACATAAAAATCCATGTTTATCAAGCGTGTCTACAAGAAACTTTGAGGTGAAGCGATGGTGCATTTCGGTTCCAAGGCCAAATTGCAAAGTTGCTAGGAGGACTCGTGGCCTGGTTGCTATACATGATGGCTTGTCCTATTGATGCCAGCTTTGCATCTATGTTTTGTCCAACAAACACATTTGTAGTAAGGCAAGCAGGGATGAACTTTATTACCGCTTCAGGTGAAGATATTTGTCCGCTAGATGGATATGTATCGATAAATGTATCAACAGACTAATTTCATTCTTGGCAGCTGCCTCTATCATTCGCAGCATCTCTGTGTCTGGATCATCTTTCTTCTGTTGCTGATAAAACTCATAGAGAATCGATGCTGCAGTTGTACGAAATGTCACGACATTCGGTTCGCCATTCAACTCGAGAATTATGATTCTATCGCCGAGATGTTCCTCTAATTTCCTTTTCATGTATATGATGATGTATGGCTTGTATTCTGAACCTTGGGGGAAGTCTCCATTTTCTTTGTTATGTCTGCCACGGTTATCAGCCCATCATCATTTTCCTGTAAGTAGTTGGTAACGATTAGAAATGCTTCATTTCTTTCTGTTTCATCTGATCGATCATGTTTTCGCTTTTTTTGGCACTATTATCTGAATCCGAGGGCTATTATTGCGGAATCTGCTTGCCAGTCCTAAAGTTGACACTGCAACTCTGATGGTAAATGATGTGAGCTGCCTTAAAGTCCTGAACATAGGCAAGTCTACCCGCAACTAACTTTGACCAGTCATCTTTCCTTTCTTCACATATACGGGAGATACTATCTTGGAAGCTTTAATTCTAACCGGGAAAATGTCAAAACCACTCTTTCTCCCTTCATATTTAGATGTGCTTTTTCAATGGTCCTCCAAAGTATGGTGGCTTTCGAGTGAGCATAGCCTAATTGCTCATAAATGGAGTGGCCAAAAGAGGCGTGCTCTAGTGAGCGTGTTTGTACAAGGGCGCCCAACAGAACACGATCCTTACCAACACTCCATATATTTGCAATTAGACCACGACCGCGTCAAAACCACGTGACTTTGGTGGACCAATGAAAAAGCTAGTCTATCTCTCCCACTTTACTATTCTCGATTTGAAATTCTAAAAGTGAAATATTTCAACAATTTAATTTTAAGGCTATTTGGTGTGCCTTTAAACAAACAAAATATTTATTATATTACAAATGCAATTGATGCAGATTTCCTTATATAATGCAATTTATGCGTTATCATGGTTACCGAGCCAGTCAATCCAGTGGTGCATTTTCAAATAGAGTCTTCCCATGGCATGAAAATGGACACGCCTCAAGACCACTGCGGAGTCCGGTTTTGGCCGGCTTCTTCATGAAATGGTTAAAGAGTTAATACGCGTACCTTGACTTCAAAATACTCCATCTCTGTTCGATAAGTAGATTTAAGGGTGCTATATGTATATATGAGTTACTGTTCACGATTGTTGGAATTAATTATTTGCGTTTGGCGGTTAATCAACAGCTAAGGTGCAATAAGCTGACAGAATTTTTATTGTAAAATGATACTAAAGTGAATCTGCAATTGTTGATGGCAACCTTCACGTTGTCCCTCACGCGTGTCTTCTCGTTACAACTTTAAAATGACAATATGTGCAGGTGAATTCGCTCCTAAAGAGTCATAAGATTTTTTATGTGAAAGATTCTCGTCTTCAGCAGGGCATTAACGCGCTGTCACGCGCTACTAATGGATCATGCTGACGGCATCACAAGTGGATATTAAATTAATCCACGATTCATTCTCTTCCTTTATTTCCATTTAATTCCCGCTGTATTAAAAAACCTTTTAACCCTTTGAACGCGAAATATTATTTATAATTTAATAAATAACGTTGAATATTTTAAAAGAAATCTAACTGGTAGTTGTTGCATATGACAACAACAGGTTCTGACGAACACGTTTCGAAATATTCAACAGTTTATCTGGATGATTACCTTGAAATAGAGATATGGACTCTGTCGTTCAAAGGGCTATGCGTACGCTATTAACAAAGCGTGTATCTGTAAGCCCTACTTGTGCGCTGGGTTGATAGATTTAGACAATGGGTGAATTTATAGATCGGATGATAGCTGGGATGAGTGAGTGAGCGGAAGGGCAGACTAGCAGGCGGTGGGTGGGCAGGTGAGCGGCCGAGCGACAAGTGACAGTGAAAGAGTGGGCGCACGACTAAGCGTGAGAACTAATTGGCGGGCAGGTGGGTGGGCCGGACCGGTCGAGAGGCCGGTGGGTGGCAGGCGGGCGGATGGGCAGAAACGAGGTTGGGTGTTGGGTGGGAAAGGTCGAGCGAGCGGAATGATTGAGTAGTTTGGTGGATGGGTATGTGCGTTGGGCGAGAGAATCAGTACTTCTATAACCATGGTGATAGTAAATACCAATCCAGAATCGTAAACAGAACTCTTATTAATATGCTTACATGAAAACTTACTAGTATCAAGTATGGACAACATTGATTTATGCTCGCAGATCCCACAGTGGATGCGATGTAATCCGCATCTGGAATTAGTCATTTGATAATTCAACTAGATTGGTCGGTCGACGGCACGCCGCTGCGAATCCGTCCCGGCGTTCACCGATTTTACCATCTGACATGCCCATCCCCCAAGCCCCCACCCCACACACCCAACCCCGCCCACACACACCCCACTGCCACCGCACCGCGCCCGTGGGGATGGAGCCAAACGTAAATGTCCTCTCGCACTCCGCAATCATATGGCAATCAAATGTTGTTGAATTCCTGCCATCGATTTAGGAGGAGTTGCATTGTAATGGATTTCTGCACAGATAGACGACATAATCCCAACATTTCTTCGAAAACGTGAGGATAAATAAAGGTGGAAGTTCTCCATATAGCGTGAGCTAATTTTTCACGCGATCAATCAATCAATCAAGTTTATTCTCATAAAACATCACAGCGTTATAGAGAAGCGATGTACAATATTTCTAATAAATAATTAATAATATAATATAAGTATCGTTTTCAACATTGTTATTATCATATTTCACGTCAGCATACTCATCTCCATCGCCAGCCATGATCCATAACCTCCGCCAGAGAACTGCGGACAATTCAAGCCGAAAATTGTCGCCGCCTTGTCAAACAGTAACAATCCTCATCAAGAGCCGGCAGCAACCCTCAAGTGACATTCACGGATATATCCATTCAGGATGTTCAAACTTTGTTGCTAGGGGCCGGCGGTCGTGCTAGGCGTGTGCTACAAGTCCTGGAGGACCTCCTACTCCATTCTAAAGATGAATACGATCGCTATGGGGCGGCTTAGTCGCTGCTGTTGCAGTAGTAGTAGTAGTAGTAGTAGTAGTAGTAGTAGTAGTAGTAGTAGTATCTGTGTTTAGAGCAGTAAGCTATGGTTTGGTAGCGGTCATTTCTTGGCGAGCTGACTCTGTATTATACAGGTTATACGTCACGTTACTCGTTACAATATTATACAGGTTATACGTCACGTTACTCGTTACAACGCATCGAGTGGAATATTCGGTTACTATAATTCGCTTTTCCAGATTATCCATCTATCATCTGACGTCATATGGCGCCATAATCAGCTAAGTGGCGTGTCGGATGAGGTCATACTCATTACGCCATAAATGATTCTATTTGGCCCGTCTTTAACTCTTAATAGTCCGACACGTTGTTCGAATTGTCTTTACTATTTAATAAACATGCTATTGAATATTTTGAAACTAATTTGACTGGTCACTGGTACTGCCATAGGCAGCAGCAGTGCCCAGTCAAATTAGTTTCCAAAATATTCAATAGCTTACCTGTATAGTTTTCTGGAAATTGATAGTCAGGGAATTCAGAGATCGAAAGATCTCAACACCAGCTTAGCTAGAAATGGGCAGGGCAATGAGGGCATATATAAAAATGGAGAAGTTTGTTAACTTATCTGCTCTTATGCTTCGAAGATCGTATATATTATTCATTATAGGCATAGATCGATCTTGCAGATTATGTTGACATCAATTTTATTGAAAGGTTTTGCTGTGATGGAAAGCGTTATCAGTGAAATTGTTCTCAGACTAGGTAGCGGTAGAATAGGAATTTCTTAATATTCTGATATACATTTATTAATGGACCTTTCCACTGCATCCATCCATCATATGACGTCATAATCAACTAGATGACGTTTAGAATGACATCACGATCAATGACATCATTATGATGTCATGAATGATGTAGATAAGTACGTCACGAACGCATAGTTCAAGACGGACTATGCGTTGTTGTACGAATTGTATGTCTTTAATTTTTAATAAATATCCAGTTGAATATTTCGAAACTAGTTTGACTGGGCACTTTGGGTGGAGCTTAGCTACATAATTGATGTTTTATTAATTAGCTTCCTGCATAGTGAGATCGACCTGCGCCGCTTCTTTCCAAATATTCTGAACGACACTAATTGGGACGTGAATGAGGAAGTACTGCAGCGTCACGCTATGGCCGTCATGCAAGGTCTCGGGGCTGCCGTGGAGAGCATTGAAGACACATCCATCCTTCACTCACTCCTTCTTGACGTTGGTGAGAAACATCACTCAATGCGCATCAAACCACAATATCTAGAGGTAACAATCATGTACCATTTTGCCTTTTTATATTTATGTAACTTATAAGAAAGATTTATTAAATTCTCATCTTATCCTATAATGATTTGTGATGAAACAGCGATATTTTGACCTTCGCTGGTAATGTTTGTGTTCAGCTGGCTGAGGGTAAATAATGTCCGATACTCATGTATCATCTAGTAGGTGTAATGTACCGTTTCCTACTCGGTTTTCCCAACATAAATATATTCACTATCTGCTTGGACTATTATGTATGATTACTGTGTCCTGTGGCTGTAGTAGTAGAAACATCCTACAGCTGTAATCAGTCCTTCTTCGCTTTTGACCACTGTACTTTGTCCTCAGCCAAAGTCTTTTGCTTCCTCCGTTCATTATTGATCTGAGTGTACCGAGTCCTGCTTTCTTGTAGTTACCTCACAATACTCCTAACAGATTTATGCAATAATGTCCTCTCCTGGCCTTGTATCTGCTGGCTCCAATTAGGGCGTATTCCAAGATTCTAGGTGCTAGTGTGTCTTTTGGCATCCTTAGCACATGGCCAACATGGACTAGCTTTGCGGGGCAACTTTTACGGACAGCAACGGACAGGTAATTTGGTCTTGTGGAACTTTCGCGCACAGATTTCAATGCAGCAGCAAGGTAACATGTGAAAAGCAGTGAAGATAGACCATCTCCATGTGGGGAGCCGATTGATGTCTCAAACTTTACAGAGTTCACTTACTCTCAGCTTGGTGTCTGCAAGCAGTGGTCTCACTAGTCGTATCTCATCTTCATTGCAACTGGCATGGCGTAGTACAGCTATGATCTTTGAGCGTTTAATTGTGTACAATTGTACAAGTACAAGCTCGGGACATGTCAATGCCCATTTTTCGGAAATCCCAGTGTTTGGACATGACATAAGCATACGTTGAGCCCTTACAATGTCTGCGCAGCTACGTCCGCATTTAAAGCCACTTTGAGATGATCCAGTGAAGTCATCGATCTTATTGCGGATGCGGCATAGACTAACATTGGATAAAATCTTCTGTGTGCTGTTGAGGAGCACAATCGGACGCAGATTGTCTGGGGCTGGTGGCTTTTGCGGATTGGATAGCATGATACAGGTGCCTTGGCCTACAGCATCGATGGAAAGATGGTGCACAAATGCTGAATTGATTAAGTGCGTAATTGGTTTTGAGATGTCACTTGCGTATTTGAATAGCCCATTGTTCATGCCATTAGATCCAAATGCACGTCCATTTCCCGGAGATTTTTGTACTTTCTCAATTTCTGCTGTTTTATTTGCGGTTACTAATGCTCTGGTGTACCTGAAAACGGGTGCAAGGGGCTCGTTGTCGTCGTCGGTAAACTGTTCCTTGAACAATCCTCCATTTGCGTCCACTTTGCCCTGGTCACTCCCAATAAAGTAGCCTCCAGATGTGTGTAAGCTGAGTGTCAGTGTGTAGTTAGTAACTCTCACGGTTCGGGCTGCCCAAAATAATTTGTGACAGTCATCCGTGGCAGTGATTTCATCTTCTAGGGAGTCTGATTGTTGAATAGCAAGATCTTTTAAGCATTCACTGATGTGGCACAGAATATTATTGCGTTGCCTATGTAGTTTAGAGCGGTCTTCACTTTGGCTACTTTGATAGATGCGCAGCCGTAATGATTTCTGCTCTTCTGATAGTTTTACTACTACAGGGTCATCGGTATGCTTAGTTCGGTTGTTGTTTTGGGAAATCCTATGGTGCTGGTAGTTGATGATTCTATACATTTTGAGTATTTTAGTTAGAGATTCGTTTGGAGCGGAGCTGACGCCGATGTTAGCTATCTGTTCCTCGAGGACCTTTTTGTATGCCATTTGTCAGTGTCGCTGATGAGCTTGGGTAGAGTGTAGGTGACTCTACCATCTTGCCTGGTATGACGTTTATACATTAGGTAGAGATGGTTCATCTGAAGGCGTGTAACGACTGGCTTATGGTCCGAATTGAGGTCCGCAGCTCCATAGGAACAAGCATCATTTCCATCTGTGCCTAGTTTGTACGTCTGTTGGAATAGATTTTAATGCTTTAAAACCCGGACTCCTAGAATCCCAATTTCAAGGTGAATATTTTGAACCTGATTTTACTTGGGCCAGCAACATCTCACCGTCAAATCAGTATCAAAATATGCAACAGAATATTTGCTAAATTGTAAATCTATCAAGACATCCAATTCATAGCCTACTTCACGGACCATTACAAGTTTCGTGATAGAGTTAAATGACTTTGATTGTGACTCAAATGGCGGATTTGATTTTGACATCAGATACTTGCCTAACCATTCCATTCATTGATCTTGATAGGAAACCATGCATCATTATGATCCCACAATTTAGTGAATATGCATCATATCAAGTCACAACTAATTACACTGTCTTGCTTAACCGATTAGTAATCCGTTATTAGATTATGAAAGACCATATAATGAGTAGGGTGTATCCTAACGTTCCCTACTCGCTGTAAACGCACTAGTCATTGATACGACTGTCTTTGTCAGGGCATGTTCTAAGCTGACACGTTAACACGTAGGGGGGGGGGGGGGTCTATGGAAATTGAAAACAAATTTGAAAACGTTATTATTGGTTAGAAAGCATTAGAAATAAAAGTTTCGTTTAATTATTTTTATGCTTCATATAATTGTGATTACAAATGTTTTACGTAGAAAAAAGTACTTCACGTTCTATAATTTTTTTCACTGTTTTGCTATTTGGCTATCCCCCGTGCCCCGCTCATCTCTAGCTAAGCTCCGCCCACGCTTTGCCCGCGTTGGACTCGATCGATCCTGCACTCTCCGAATCTCAATTTCCTGAAACTATAGGCCTACATGTAAGCTGTTAAATATTTTGAAACTAATTTGACAGGGTGCTGTTGCTGCCATGGTCAAATTAGTTTCAAAATATTCAAACGCATGTTTATTAAAATTCGTTCCACAACGCTTGGTCCGTCATGAATGGCCCTTTCTAGTTTATCCACCCATCATATGGTGTTATAATCAACTACGGGACGTGTAAAATTACGTCATAATCAAAGACGTCATGAATGGCGTAGATAAGTACGTAGCGAACGCATAATTGAAGACGGACTACGCGTTGTTGTACGAATTGTATGTCTTTACTATTTAATAAATATTCTGTTGAATATTCTGAAACTAATTTGACTGGGCGCTGTTGCTGCCACGGGCAGCAGCATCAATCAGTAAAATTAGTTTCAAAATAGTCAACAGCTTACCTGTATAGTTTTCTCGAAATTAATAGTCAGGTATCGATCTATCCCAACACGGGTAAAGGGTGGGTGGAGCTTAACTAGGGATGGCCGGGCATGTCTAAAACTGGAGAGGTCCATTAAGCGTTCCTGACGAACCTATGTAGCTACGTCCCTCATGACGTAATCGAGTATGACGTTATCCTACACCTCACGTAGTTGATTATGACGTCATATGAGTGTTAAATAAACTGGAAAGTTCCATTGTGCCAAGACGAGACTCGTCTATACCTTTATTGTGTGGTTAACTTGTGCACCAATGAGAATCCGCAGACGATATTATGTTAATGTAAATTCAGAAGTGTCCATCTGTGAATGGTCGCCTTGATCTATGATCATAAAAGCGATACCATGCTAAGTCCTAATTCTATTGCTACCACCACTACTACTGCCACCACAAAATATTCTACAGCTTACGTATACCATGACTGTAGACGAGCCATCAGAAGATGTCATATTCCCCCACCCACACCCACACACCAGCCCGTGCCCCAAATAGCTTACTATTAGGGGAATGTGAATTGGCTGCTGATAAACACAAATCAGGATTTAATGTATCATTAATAGGAGATAACCCCTCTTTACCTATTCCATGTTTCCTGTTATGAACATTTAGCGTTTACAAGAAAGAATTGTCAAAGATGGACGGACCGACAGACTGACATACATAGATTATATACAGATCCATGGATGTACATGTATACGGAAAGCACGTGCGCATCTTCAAGTGGTAATGAGAACCCTTACCAAGTTTCAAAAGAATCACAGCTAAATTGTAGGAGGAGTTGTGTTGACAAGAAATGATTGGCACTGCAGTTTATGTATCGGCTTTAATATATTTATAGGGTGGTGAATAATTTTTGGTCGCGGAAAAAGCACATGTTTTTCAACATTTTGAGTGGTCATCCTCTAGTCTCCTATGATTGCATTGAAAGTTACGATTTTGTTACCATTTCGCCTTACACTATGGTCGGCCTTGTTGTGGGTCAAATCTGACAAGAACGTGTCCATGATTAATAAACGCAAGAGATCTCAGTATGGGACCTAACCTTTTTTCATCAGTTATGATACATTTAGCTGAAAATTAAGCTCAAATAAAAACGATTTCGGTTTGCTCTTAACTCACTCTCCCAGCCTGGTATAATTAATCTACTTCGGTCATTTATTTATTTATTTATTTATTTATTTATTATTTATTATTATTATTATTATTATTATTATTATTATTATTATTATTCTCTTTTTGTAGCGCTTATGGCCAGCGATAGATTTCGGCTTTAAAGAAGTCCTACAGGATGTTTATACACGGGAGCTGAAAGATGCATGGAGACAGATTTTTATGTATATTATTGCGAAGATGAAAGAAGGGATGCAACGTGCTCGACATGCCGAGAAGCAAATGAGCAAGTCAGGTGTGAGTGAAGAGAGTGAAATATGCTCCAAGCCAGTATCCCCGGTAAAATAAATCCCCCAAAATGCTGGGGGTAATAAACAGTCTCGAAAGTATGCACGTTCTAGATGTGTTTATACAAAGTTCATTTACGTATGTGCCAAATGAACTTGAACTCGGTGACAAATGAACATTATCTAAGAGTTTGATTTAGCGCTTCCAATATGGAGATTACTATTATATGACTGGGATTAGCCATCATGGTCTCGAATCAAATCAGCTATAGTAGACGTAAGCTGAATATACATATGTCCTATTAAGAATCTATTTATGTGAATGTATATGAGTTCTCAGTTACGGTTTCATCAGTGTATAAATTTTGTATCTCACGTTTTACTTTGCTAAGGTTAATGTACCGTCGATTACTTTGAAAATGTGCTGGACCTTTCCAGTTTTAGATATACCCCGCCCATCTCGAGCTAAGCTCAATCACATCTTGCTCGTGTTGGGATCGACCGATCCCTGAACTCCCTGACTATCAATTTCCAGAGAACTATACAGATAAGCTGTTAAATATTTTGAAACTAATTTGACTGGGTTCTGTGGCTTCCTATAGGAGCAACAGCGGCCCAGTCAAATTAGTTTCAAAATATTCAACAGACTGTTGATTAAATGGTAAAGACATACAATTCGTACAACGTGTCGGTCTATTAAGCGTTAACGACGGACTAAATCGAATATTCATGTTGATTATGACGTCATATGGTGGATGGATAAATTGTAAATGTCCAATCTGTAAATCTGTACGGATGATTATTATAATGACATTGTACTACTCGTACATTGTAGCTACCTCTGGTCTATTGAGTGGATGGATTCACTTTTAGCTATGCCCGCCCATCTCTAGCTCAGATCCGCCCATGGCGTTGAGTGTGTTGGTATCGATTTATATACTGACTTCCCAGAATCCCATGTTAAACGCAACTATACAGGTGATCTGTTGAATATTTTGAAAGAAGTTTGATTTGATGTTGTTGCTTTCTATGGAGCAACAGCGCCCAATCTAAAAATAAAGGCGTAGCCAGGTAATGAGAATTCTTCTCTCGATCTCGTATCGAACGAGATCTCGCGAGACACGAATGCAACAGAGCCCAGTAAAATTAGTTTCAAAATATGATAGGTTTATGACGGACTTAGATACGCCATTAATTATGTATTTTGATTGTGACATCAGCCTACATATGACGTAATTAATTATCACGTCATATCTTTGCCTGGCAGGTTGGATTCGTCTATTGTATCATATATTGGTGAATCACTGAAACAGCTGAAAATCACTCTTTTTGGAATTACAGAAAACATGTTGTCAACGTTAGGTTTTTTAAAGCGGAAATCTACTTAATATTCCAAGTGGCAAATTACCCATGTCTCACCATCATAGAAATATGATTTCAGCGCTTACGAAAAAAACTTTCTTACCATTATTTCTAAAAACGCTTGAAGACGTTGACTATCCCTTTGACGGAACCGTAGGACCCCGAACTGTGCTAGACACCTGTCGTGTTCTATATAATTTGGTAAACCCTCCATGAGGGAATGCTGTTAAAAATTTTCTTCCATACATTTCCTATGGGGGGGGGGGGCACACCTTTGGCACAAAAATTGCGATTTCTCCTAGTAGTCGTTCAAAATGGATACCATATCACGTCAACATAAGGATTATTAAATAGTAAAAATTTTACATATCAAAGTTTAAAAACTATTCCAAGAGGCGTAATAGTTGACGGAGCTTAGCTAGAGGAGGACATAGCTAGAAATGGATCCCTGTATTAATTCTGAAAGTCATAGACTAGGAAGTAGGTCTAATTATGACCATGGTTCATATCATGTCCATGTTTGCTTTCGTCGCATAGAAAATGTAACACTCAATTTACCTAAACTATTAATTCACGTTTTAAATCTGTATGCACGCTCTTGCGTCAACTGAGATTCAAAGCGCACTGAACGCTTCTTATATCATGTAACTAGTTAATGGTCAAATATTTTCCAAGAAAATTTGTGCGTACAAAGAGAATACTACTTTTTTTAAATTCGCCACTGACATTTACAAACAATAGCATACACCTGGTTGTCCATCAACCAGGTAATGGTCACGCATATTTAATATTTTTTTGCTTAGTCCGTGTCCATTTGCAGGCCAGAAGAATATTTTTGATAATTCACCACTGGAATGACTGGCTAGGTTACCGAGCCAGTAATTCCAGTGGTAAATTTTCAAAAATTCTCTTGGTCCGCAAATTGGCATTCCTTAAGACAACTATAGAGGTCATTATCGGCCGGCTTAACCATAAACAGTGTAAAGTTAGCACAAGAGAGGCTAACAACCACTCTCACAACCACGTGTGTTTTCATCAGAACGACGCATTACTCATCCCAGCACATTGTATATACTCGTCCTATAACAGCTTACTAAAATAATAAATCTGTAAATTTAAATTCTATTTTAATAGCACAGAACTGGCTCTTTATAATTTCTTACATTAGCAATGAGAGCATCCACGCCATAACTACTGATATTTTTCAAGAATGTATCTATAATACATATTAAATCGGGCTTGTTAATATTGGCATGCTTCTTGACATCTAACCTTAGCTCGAGGTATTGTTAAGACCAAACTGCATCTTTGTCAATTATTATTCATCTCAAAGCGCCATATTAATATATATATATATATATATATATATATATATATATATATATATATATATATATATATATATATATATATATATATATATATATATATATATATATATATATATATATATATAATGTTAGTAAATAAAACTTGTATAGCCTACTGCTAATTTGTATGTGTTAATTTATTCAAATTACTGGCTATATTGCAGTAAAACCTTATTATAAAACCACTTGCATAAATATCTGTTTGTCCTAAAAGGCATTCCCGGAAGCAATTTCTGTGAGAGAGCCATCCAAGTCTGTTTAAATAATGGATTTGAGCTGTCAATTGAACCTTTCATTGACATCATCATCGTCGGCGGTAGTGGCGGGCGTCGTCGCCGACGTCGTGGTCATCATCATCATCATCATCATCATTATCATTATCATCATCATCATCATCAGCAGCAGCAGTAGCAGCAGCAGTAGCAAAAGCAGCAGTATTATCATCATCATCATCATCATCATCATCATCACTACTATCTTCTTCATCGTCTTCCTTTTCCCCTTTCTCTTCTTCTTCTTCTTCCATGTCTGAACAACAACAACAACAACAACAACAACAACAACAACAACAACAACAACAACAACAACCGACGATGACGACAGCAACAACACGAAATCCATTGAATCATGGAATTTTTGGAACATTTCAATGAGAGCACCATCACCACCACCTCAACCTCCACCGCCGCCGCCGCCACCACCACCGACACCTCCTCCCCATCACCACCATCCACACCACCATCTCCACCGCCGCCGCCGACGCCACCACCACCACCTCCACCACCACACCACCTCCTCCACCACCGCCGCCATCGCCGCAGCCGCCACCACCACCACCAACTCCTCCTCCACCACCACCTCCGCCTCCACCGCTGCCTCCGCCACCACCACCACCACCACCATCATCACCATCAACACCATCATTATCATCATCATCATCATTATCTTCTTCTTTTTCTTCTTCTTCTTCTTCATCGTCTTCTTTTTCATCTTCATCCTCTTCATCTCACGTGTCCGGATTTAGTATCTTGCCCTACAACTGACACGTATCTCGTCACAGTCACGAGTTTCATCACAGGAACGTGTTTCCTCACAGGCACAAGTTTCCTCACAGGCACGTGTTTCCTCACAGTCACGAGTTTCATCACAAGCACGTGTTTCCACACAGGCACGAGTTTCCTCACAGACTCGTGTTTCATCACAGACACGTGTTTCATCACAGACACGTGTTTCATCACAGACACGTGTTTCATCACAGGCACGTGTTTCGTCACACGCACGTGTTTCCACACAGACACGTGTTTCATCACATACATGTGTTTCATCACAGGTAAGACGTATCATCACAGGCACGTGTTTCATCACAGGTACGTGTTTCGTCACATGCACGACGTATCATCACAGATACATGTTCCGCCACCAGCTCATCTCCCTTGAGCAGAGCATTCCCGTTAGCGCCACATGTACCCTATATTTGCCCTGGGGCCTCCACCAAAATCAAATTTGAAGATCTCTATGGGGCATCCACCAAATTTTGTGAAATCTTTTGAATGAATGTTTAAATACATAATAACAGTCCTCGATTTAAACTTCATTAGTGTATACTTTGAAACAAAGTTTGAATAGTATCCAATTATAATGGAGGCGTGATCAGTAACAATTATTGTGATAAGATGATTGTTAAATTTCTATCCAGATTTTAATGAAAATTAATAGCACCAGTCGAAACAAAACAAGGATGTTATTTATCACTGAGAATGCAGGAAATGGTGGCGTGCTCCCATCCCATAGACGCGGGGGTAGGGGGGGGGGGGGGGTCCACGGGTCTTCGCTCCTGGGGAAAATTGAAAATTAGATGATCCGAGAAGCAATTAAATGGCTTCCTATAGGATCTAAATTTCCTCGGGGAGAGATACAGCCCTCACTCCCTCTAGGGGAGGAGACGCCACTTCCCACGCTTTCCCCATATTATTGCCCAGAGGCCTCTAAAAGAGATGCCCTGAAATTCTATCATTATCTTTTAGCCAACTTAACAATGGCAGAAGGTCACGTAAACGTCTGAATCGTATTATTCTCCACACAACTGAACATTAAACCATAGCTTACGGCTGGGCAGATAGAGCTTATAACTGGGAATTACTGTTTACAAGGAAAAGTCAGAACCCATGAGATACAACTAATTCTAGTCCATAGCAATAGTATCTAACTGGGTGGAACTTGGATCATAAAAGCTTCATATACGATTGATTATAGGCACTATATGGTGATCACTTAGAGAATACAACTTTACATCACCGTCCTTAGAATGATGCACTTATGGCACAGGGATATGTCAGTATGTCAATGCCATCACCACCCCTTTCCTTACCAAACCAAACCCAACCCCACCCACCCCGACCCCACCAGCCACCCAACTACCCAACCCAAACTCCAACCCCCTACCCATATCCACCCCTCCCCCCACCCCGTCCCATATGGTCATTCTTCACTCCGCAGCGTGATAGTAAAATGAAATTCATAAAACAGATTGTGCATTATAGTATTAGGCTTTGCCACATCCAATTGCGTCCCTTGATTTAAATAGCAGAGCATGTCTGTACAGAATGGTCTCCCTTACTCTACGCAGCAATAATTGTACTAGGATTGTCTGTCATTTGATCGGGCACATTTCTAGACTGAAATTGAAAATTATTGTGTGTACCCGCATCTGTCTTGATTATGAGAAGCTAATTACTGATATTCTGACATAAATATACATTCAGAGTATCATGTTTCCTTATAGTCCTTGATACAGGGGGCCAATGTTGGTGTATTGAATGATGATGAGAAATCGCCAAATCTATTAACCCTTTAATGTCTACATTTTGTCAAGAAAATTCAGACTTTTGATTAATAAATGTCCATTTGTAGGCCAAGAGAAGACTATTTTTGAAAATTTACCACTGGAATGACTGACTCGATTATTGAACCGGTCATTCCAGTGGTATAATTTTCAAAAATAGTTTTCTCTTGGCCTGCAAATGGACATTCCTCGAGAGCGCTATGGAGGCCTGTTTGGGCCGGTTTCGTCATGACAGGGTTAAACAGGGTACATGCAAATAAAACAGCAGAAGTGAAATTAACCAATGCCGTTGTCCATTACCAAATAATAGCTGCACATGCAATTGAAAACGTTTGAACTTAATATTTGTCGATGCCAATTTAATTTTGCCAATACCTGCGTATCCAATTAAAATTAATGGAGCAAGGTAGTAGATTAATCATCTGATGTCGTATGGCATTGTGAATGACTATAGTGCCACATAGACCATGAATTATTTATTGTATCGCTTAAAGGGAAACCCAAACAGAATAGGGTCTAAGTACGCCAAATTGATGCTTTTGCATAATCTAAAAAAATCAAAATATATTATTTCCATATTTTCGAATTCGGAAATAGTAGATTTCTCCACAGAATGCCATTTTCCACACGTTCCCTTGAGAATCACAGAATGACGTCATCGCGTGAATGAGTGTTGAGGTATGACGTCATCGCCTTAATACTAGTCAACAGTCAATTAGTTTCAAAGTATTCAACAGCTTTGTCTATTGGCACTTTGAAATTGAGATTCCGCAATATGGCACACAGACAAGTTCGCGCATGATTCTGGACATTCATAAAGTAACTGATGAATCCTATTATGATTTCTGAGATGAGATGGCTTAAACAGTTGTACACTGTATTACCAAGCAATAACATCTTTCAGTTAAATTACTGTCAATTTGTTCAATATTGTATTATAGCTACTATATTAATTATTATCACAATAATATAAAATATGTTCGTAACAGGGTCAGTAGAAGAAAGTCGGGAGTATATTTTACAATTTGTTTTGAAATCTGTTGCGGAAATACAGTTACATTAGACACCAACAGTTTACAGTAATTTTGTTTCCAAAATGTACATGTACACCAGTTAACATACAAAATGCAATTCATTTAGAGAAACTGATATTTCTGGGGTCAAAGGGTTACACAGCAGATACAAAGTCTTTGTGATTTAATTTGGTTTGGAATATTTTGAGCTTAGTGTGCTTGGAAAAGTATTTGAAAAAGCATTTGAAAACCATTTGAAATTTCAAATACCTTAGCAAAGTATTTAAATGCAAATGCAAATAGTTGTGGTTTGAAATCTTCAAATGCAAGTACAAATGCAAAACTTGGAAAAATTATTTAAATGAATTTAAATTCAAATGCATTTTCATTTGACCCCATGTCTAGCGATGACATACATCCGGGTCATGTCTATTTTGAGACTATTCTGACTGCAACCTATCTCCCAGTAGGATTAGTTTCAAAATATCTAGAAAATATTTACTAAATTATACAAAAAACATTAAAGGTATGCAAGGTCTTCTTCTTCTTCTTCTTCTTCTTCTGTTTCTTCTTCGTCTTATTCCTCCTCCTCGTCCTCCGCCGTCTCCTCCTCCTCCTCATCCATCCCCTCCCCCAAACCCCTCCTCCTCCTCCTCCTCTTCTTCCTCATCATCATCATCATCAACATCATCATCTTCCTCTTTCTTCCTCTTCTACTTCTTCTTCTTCTTCATCCTCCTCTTCCTTTTCTTCTTGCGCCTCTTCCTCTTTTGTAGCACTTCCATAACTATAGTTCACCGTGTTATCCTCATATCGGCGTTCTCCAGCCATCTCTTGTCGTATCAAGTCGGTCTTTGAGATATTTCTCCATCAAGGTTCTTTTAGTCGGCTTTTGCGGCGTCTTTTTGGTCTTAAAGCACGTCTTAGAGCTTTTCTTGCTGGATTATCTTCGTGGACACGCATTTGATGTCTAAATCAGCATAGTCTACAGATTCAGATTGCGTCACTCCAGGGCTTTTGATCCGTGAGCGTGTAGACATCTTTATTTTTTTAAACTATTTTCGACCTTCTTACATTTACAGTACTCTGTTGTTATTAAATGTCGACATAATCTTCTTCTCATGCCCACTGGTTAGCATCCAGAGATCAATGCTTACTATACATGCATTACATATCCTTACTTTCGATATGATCCTTAGTCTAGTTCTATCAAAGAATGTGTTTACTGTTTCTCATGGCATCTATTGCTATGCATTTTTTCTCTTTATATCTCGGGTTGTGTTAAATGTTGGCTAGAAGTAAACAATTCTCCCATTCTTCTTCTCCTTTGCGCTTTATCGCTTATGCTTAGTTCTCTCTTCCTGAGATTTGGTGGTATGATCCTCTTTAAGTGAGTGCTACTTATTTGTGTGTTTGTTATTATTACACTTATATAATCGGTATATTCTTGATTAATATCAATGTGGTCATTTCTGAAATCGCTATAGTTAAGTAATGCAATGGAGCAATATCCATGTGGTGCTCTTGTACATCCCTTTAAGAAATCACTTACGGACATTCCGCACCGGACTGTATATTCTGATGTTTATGTTTGAACGACAGAAATGGAGAATTCAATAGCAAATAACTTTTTAATAATTTACAAGTTTTAAGAAGAAGTGGTCGCTCTGAATCAGAGCGAAAACTGTGAATATATTAAATTAAATTGTATTATCAACTTGTCAATGGAATAAACTGTTTGGTTGAAGACTGCTGTTGTAGCTTAAGAACCTGTTGGAGCTTTGCGGTCAGGAATTTGTTCTGCGCATGTTGTCCGGTGACCGCATGCGGGTTTGAAAACGGTATTTATGGAATATAGGACATTGGAACTGATGAATGCTTCCAGTGCGTCGCCATTGTTGTTACGTGTGCACTCTCCATACCACTCCATGCACAAACCAAGTCCTGAATTCGTGTCCACCTTGCTGGGTTAACCACGATTGATGTTGAAATCTCAACACACCAACAGTTGTCATCTGGCTCTACCTAATGTGCAAACGCCATACCGGGTAAGAGGGTACGTAGAGTCACCTCCGACCAAGCCAGCGACACTGACACTCAAATGTAATGCATTAGACTTCGGTGAGCAGATAGCGAACATCGCCATCAACTCCGATCCAAACGAGTTCCTAACCAAAGTACC
This sequence comes from Chaetoderma sp. LZ-2023a, assembly GCA_034401795.1. Taxonomy (NCBI): domain Eukaryota; kingdom Metazoa; phylum Mollusca; class Caudofoveata; order Chaetodermatida; family Chaetodermatidae; genus Chaetoderma; species Chaetoderma sp. LZ-2023a. The sequence goes on along the minus strand of CM067373.1, from coordinate 164,159,225 downwards.
CAAAATGTATGGAATCTTCAGCTACCAGAACCATGGGAGTTGTCAAAACAACAGCCGAACATGGTATACCGATGATCATGTAGCAGTAAAACTGCCAGCAGCGCGTAAGGCACTATGGCTGCGCATCTATCAAGATAGCAAAACTGACGATCGCGCCAAACTAGGCATGAAACGCATTAACATTCTGCACCACATCTGTGAACGCTCAAAGAATCGTGCTATTCAACAAGCAGACTTCCTAGCAGATGAAATTACAGCCACGGAGGAAGGTCACAAAATATTTCGGGCATCCCGTGGCCTGAGAGTTGATGACTACTCACCACCACTCACTATACACAATTCTTAAGAAAATTTGAACGGGACTGACCAGGGCAAAGTGGACATAATTCTGGAATGGTTCAAGGAACAGTTTACAGACCACGATGATGAGTCCTGGCATCCGTTTTACATGTGACGCAGACGATTACTAAGACCAATTGAAACAGCAGAGGTTGAGAAGGTACTCAAATCCTGATGTCATGAGAAGTGCAATCTTCAAATATGCAAATGGCATTATCTCAAAACCGATCACGCGCATAATCAATCCAGCCTGTATGTACCATCTTTCCATCGATCCTGTAGTCAAAGGCTCCCTTATCGCGCTACCCAATCGAAGGAACCCATCAGGCCCAGCTGATCTGCGCCCCCATTGTACTCCTCAAGCGTCATGAATCCCAGAATCCAAATGGCCCTTTCCATTTTTAGCTATGCCCCGCCCATCACTAGCTAAGCTCCACCCACACCTCGCCGTGTTGGGATTGATCGATCCCCAAATGCCATAGCTATCAATTTCCTGAAAACTATATGGCAGAAACAGCACCCAGTCAAATTTGTTTCAAAATATTCAACAGAATATTTATTAAATAGTAAAAGCAAACAATTTGTACAACAAAGCATAGACCGTCTTCAAATACACGTTCGTGACGTACTTATCGACGTCATTCATGACGTCATCCATTATGATGTCATTGTACACATCACGCAGTTCATTATGACGTCATATGATGGGTGGGCACTCTGGAAAGGTGAATTTCGAGGTAACTATCCACAGTGTTGTTGAATATGATGAGGCTAGTGTGACTGGGTGTTGTTGCTCGTTTTTGCAGCAATGGCTCCCGGTCGAGTTAGTTTCAAAATATTTAACAGCATGTTTACTAAAATCTATCAAAGACATACAATCGATAAACTTTACGCACATTCCAGTTTCAATTTTCAATTATTAGTCTCACTAGTAGCATAAATAATGTTAATGTATATATATGTAAATATCCAATTGCATTTTAATGTAAAATTATAATGTAAAGTTACATATATATATGTTTATTTCCACAATAGACTGTCGGTCCTTGAGCGTACAGTGATACAATTATTATTGGCGGATGACTAGGAAAACATATGTATGTACAGACTCACACACACGTGCACACGCGCGCGCACACACACACACACACACACACACACACACACACACACACGGGCACGCGCGTGCAGGCGCGCGCACACGCACACGCGCCCACCCACCCACTAACCCACCCACCGTCACGCACACACAACACACTCACATTCACTTACATAAATGCTTACATATACACACTCATACATTTATACATATATAAGTAAATATATAATCATTGTACATAAAATAAACATCAATGTAAATATATAAATTGCGCGAAGGTTACAGGCTAATAAATGTTGAATATCTTGAAAATAATGTGCCTGCAGAAGATTCTCAATGTCTATTCTCCTTGTAGCATCCCCAAGTGTGTGAATTGTATGCTGTTGATAAACTAATAACCTAATAGCTGTTGAATGTTTGAAACTGGTGACCTGCTCAATTTATTATTCGTATACTATATAGTGTACGAATTGTATGTATATTTGCATGTATGTATGATTACTGTATTCTTATTTCCATGCTAAATTTAACTGCTGTTGAATATTTTGAAACTAATCTGATTGTCGAAAGTAATAAATTCACAATTTGGTAACATTTTGAAACTAATTATACAGATGAACTGACCAATTTATGTTCTGTTTTCAGTATCAAACACTCTCACTTATACTCACTCCCCACTCCACTCCACGCAACCCTGTTCACACACACACACACACACACACACACACACACACACACACACACACACACACACACACACACACACACACACACACACACACACACACACACACACACACATACACACACACACACACACACACACACACACACACACACACACACACACACACACACACACACACACACACACACACACACACTCACTCACACACACACACACACACACACACACACACACACACACACACACACACACACACACACACACACACACACACACACGTTTAAGTCGCATCCCCTACCCATTCAAACTGACGGATACAAATTCCCCTCCCATAACGTTACACTATCCTACAAATCGATTCTCAAGATAATGCCACTGCGTTGTCAGATTTTTGGAGAAAATACTTATTCGTTGAGTTCATTACGCTTCAGGAAAGCACGCTAAACATATGTTGCCAGTTTCTTTAAAACATTACCGTTAGTGGACTGCAAAAGCTGTGATAGTTTATAAACATTTGGACGAAACCAGTAATACTTTTTGATACACTTTTTCCTCAAATCTAAACACATTGGACATAAAATAATAAAATGAAACTCGTCCTCAATATCGTTACAGAAAGGGCATTTTCGTTCACTTAGTGGAGTTGAAATTGGTTTGTGCCATCTCCCCGTTTCTACATGAAGTCTATTAGATCCAGTTCGAATTCTACATAAAGCCAGCCGATGTTTTTCAATCTTTGCCTTATCTAAATAACATTTGTATGTAAGTTCGTCAGAAATATGTTTACACAAAAAAGTGTTATTGCTTAATTCGAGTCGGCCCCTCCACTATTGGAGGAACATGTCTAAAGACCTTTATTTGTATAACGTAATAAAATAATTTCTGTCCATATATTGACATTCCGACTCCCAAATGTAATTAAAACCATGTAAACATAACATGTCTCTAAACTGTGAAACCCTATTTTCACATTCATTATTTACAATGCAGTCATCGTACAGTGCCATATATACACATTTCGCAATCCTATTATTCCCAAAATCTAAAATCTTAAGCCAATATTTTATCATTCTTATCTCTCTTGAAACACAAAGTGGAAGTCTTCCTAACTCCCCGTAGATAATGTCATTTGGCGTGGACTGTTTTACATGTAATTGTTTTTTTGCAAAATGTAAGGTGGTGTTTTTCTATATCGTATGCTTGATGACATCCCCAAACCTCGCGGCCATATGACAGTACAGGGGCTACTAATTTATCAAAGAGTTTACAATAATGGCCAGGTTTTAATCCAATGAATTTGCTACGTAACTTTTGCATTGAGAAAATGGCTTTTTTGTCCTTGGTCAGCTAGACATTTTGTGCTTCTGTGAATGACCCAGTGGTGGTAAAGAACGAGCCTAAATATTTAAAGCGGGTCACTATTTCTATTTCGATTCCGTTGTAGTGTCATTTGTCATCTCGTCTCAATCGTCCCCCTCGTCTAAAAACAATGAAGATCCTATGTCTTATAACATATCGCATTTTATAGTCTTTTCTGGAAAGAGTCGAATCTAAGTCAAGTTGACAATAAAATATGTTTAAAACAAAACAAGCATACAGAAATTCCTATTCAATGTTACCCTATGCCGCATCCAAGATAAGATGCCTTCGCTGGATACGGCTTTAAACGTGGACACATCTGGGTACACAGTGCATAGGCTCAACGCATGATTGTGTCACTAGTCATATACAAACACTGGGATTTTTACAATGTGGGTATTAACGTATAATGAGCCATCAACACGAGTAAACGCACAAAGATCCTAAATGCACTACACCAGGCTCGTTGCAATGTAAATGAGATGTGACTAGTGAGACTATGAAAAGCAGATACGAAGCTAAGAGTACACGCCAAGACAGCGAACATTTGCAGACTTTGAGACATCAATCGGTTCCTGTGGAATTTTCCCCCACAGATTTCATGGCTGCAGGATGGTAGCAGGTGAAAAGCACGGGGGATCGACTATCTCCCTGTGGGGAACAGAACTCATGCTCGCACAGACGCACGCACACATGCACACATGTGTGCATACTGGGTATGTCTTTAAAGATGGAATACTATGCGGACGATGCGGACTTCATAGACGAGGAAATGAAACCCCTTGATGAATTACTCCAGATAGCTGCAAGCAAACTAAAAATGAGAATCTATTTATGAATGAATCCAAAACAGTGTTCATCAACATATCACTATCGATAAAGCACGAAGCCGTACATGTGTACACGTTCAGGTGGCGTGTACACGGTTGCAAAAATCGTAAACGTGTACACGGGGGAAAATGTATAAAATATACGTATTTTTCTGAAATAAGTAAGATAGCCCTCATAGAAAATGAATATATTTTTGGACAAATTAATTCTCAGACTTCACCGGCACGCTCTATCTCTCAATACTGTCAGATTTCCGAAGTAATCTTTAACTCTCAAGCATGCCAAAAAATCCGGCTCCTACAGTTGTCTTGAGAAATGTTAATTTGCAGACCAAGCGGAGATAGGTTTTGTCTTTTAAATTTTACCACTGGAATGACTGGCTCGATAACCGAGCCAGTCTTTGCTAAAGTGAATTTTCAAAAATAATTAATCTCTTGGTCTGCTCATGGGGATTTTTATGGGAAAATTTTCTTGAACGACTATGAGAGTGGTTAACTAAATATCCACACGTAGCGGCGACGTCAGGTCATAGGTATTCCTTTGATTAATCAACAATATATAGGTGTGAATTACTGTCAAAGCGTGATCTTATCAACACAGATTATCATTATGAATACCGTAGCGTGTGTCACTTATCTAAGCTCAAGGTGGACTGATCGTCACCAGCTTTTGGTCAACTCATTAATGGTCAGGCCGGCCAAAACTGTCTCTATAGTGGTCTTGAGGAATATAGTTTGCAAAGCTGTAATGACTGACTCACCGAGCTAGCCAGTCATGCCAGTGGTAAATTTTCAAAAAGTTGTCTTACATTTGCCCGCAAATCGACATTCAGTAATGTCAGATTTCGATTTTTCTTAGCCAATCTTGACAATCAACGGGTGAATCATTGTTGCTTGTCATTGATTTGTCCGAACAGGGGCCAAATACGAAATTTTGTCAAAAGTCGGTAAACACGATTTAGCCCGCTTGTTTCAACTTAACCATATAATGGTCAAGCTGACCAAAACGGCCTCTATGAATTTCCATTTGCAGACATAGAGAAGATTAGTTTTCTAAATCTCCCACTGCAATGAATGGTGCGGTAACCGAACCAGTCATTTCAGTGGTAATGTTTAAAAATAGTTTCCTTTTGACACGGAAATGGATCATGATCAAGAAAAAGTCATTTTCGTTGTAATGTCCAAGCCAGCCTTCATCATCTAATGGTTTTGAAAAATATCTACTTGAATGACATCAAAATGCTGTTTTTGTAAATTCCAATGATAATTTTACAAAATAGTCGTCTCTTGATCTGCAAATAGATATTAACGGAGCGCAAAAATTTAATATTTTATATTCGGTTAATCAAAATGAGTAGCACTTTGAGCGGTTAGAGGCACCGTTCACCCAAAGGTGGGTGTGGCTGGAGAGGGGGAGTTAATACATTGTTATTATTTTTTTCAAACCCCACCATATTACACCCCTCTACACTTAACAATAGGTTAAATAGATATTAATTCTACATTTTTGAAGCAGAATGACAAATACGTGTACACATGTTCTGGTATTTAGCCAAATACACACCCCTAGTTTGTATAACGCAAAGATGTTTCATGTTTGGCCTTATGCTAAAGATGCAAGAAGACACAGATGCACAGACAGCCTTTGGAATTCGCCCTACTTGGAGCCAGTACATATCAAGACAGAAGATGACGTCATTTCGTAAATCTGTTTAGGGTGCTGCAAGTCAACATCAAGAAAAGAGGACTCGATACACTCAGAGCAAGTATCAACCTTTGATTTTGATTCAAAACAGACATACTGGCTGTACAATAAGATTTTGCACATTTTGAAACTAATTTCACTACAAGATGTTACCATAGGCAGACACACCTTCCAGTCAGAATAATTTCAAAAGACTCATCAACTGTTTCTTACATTGTAGAGAATGTGTTGTATCTGTTGCTGTCTGGCGGTTGAAAGGATTGAATTAAATAAACATGTTCGTTTAAGGGAGTAAGGCTTTAGATTAGGCCTAACAGTCTTTGAACGACCATCTTGGGGAGGGCAAAAGGTGGTCACTAAAGTCAAGAAATTATGTGGTTTCTTAATGTACACAGCTTAATTGCAATGTTATGATGCTGGTCGGGGTGTCTTGGTGATATTTGTGGAGATAATATAATATTATCTTATCTGCGTCTATCCTTATCCATGGCTGGCTTAAGTAATTGTATTAAATATCTTACGCTTCCTTGATCAATTAGGGACGTACGCATGCTTTTCCAAACCAGAATTGACAGGGCTTTTCGGAACCCCATTCGCGAGCTGATACTGACGTCTTCGTCGGATAGGGAAGGGCCGTCTCGCAGGGACTCATTCGCTACAACTATAAACACTTATATATTCCCCAGGAATCGAGGTCATATGTTATAACGGTCTCGCTGGAAGCTGTCCAGATATTGCCTTGAACCTCTAATAACAGCACCATAATAGAAATGAAAATCAATAGGCCTATCCATTTATTAATCTACATGACCTTGTTTACGCTGAACCATCGCATAGCTTTTCATACATTCTGGTCTAGGATAATAATTATAGTATAAACACATGGTGCAATTATGTGCAATTTTCAACTAAGACAGACTTGGATAGGCACTAGAAAATCCTGGAAAGCAGTGAGGGTTCGGTCTGAAATGTGCGAGTTCATCCGATGCTACCTTGAAGGTTGCATTACAATCTCGGCATATCATTGGAGCAGTTAATGGGAGAATTGGCCATTTCAAAGAAATCATGAGCACAGTAACATGGTACAATAGACGAAGTTACTATAGCAGGATCGACTACTAAACATCTAGACAATAATTTGACTGAAGATGATGCTGTCTGCAATGGGGCAGGAGTAATTTTCACTTGCGCTATTTGCAGAGTTTTGAGCACCAATTGAATCTTATCATTGCGAAATGATCGTCTACCGCCTAATGTACAATAACGTCTTTTACTTTTTGGGGTAAAGTCTACTAAGGCATATTTAACAACATCCCTGTTTGAGAAAGTAGCTGTTTCCAGTCTTCTTTGAACTTATGCGGTGTTCACTTAATGGTTTTATTTTAATGATCCCCTATAATCCTCGATTCAATTTTGTTGCACTACAGACTCAAGACTTAATCTGCATATTATATAAATGATATCGGAATAGCTCAGCCTCACACGAATAGTGGTTAGTAGAAGGTTTGCACATACTCCAAGCTTATTCTTTATCTTAAAATACAGCAAGCCAGTTGGTTGTCTTTATACTTCAATATAAGATATTCCTTCATTGTTTCTGATAACTAGTCTTGTATTGTTATTGCATTATATATGGACAGGCTTGCAATGTTATGCACAACGATCTCTGTAATTAAACTCTGGTTGCATCAATTTCGGTGTGATCTGTGTATCAGTCAATGAATGATACATGGTGTATACTAACCCATACTTGGCATGGATAATTTTCTGAATTAACCAACCATTGGCGATTCGACAATCTTGGTATATATTAGTCCACACGGGGAGCTTTTCGTGGTCCCCATGTGGACTAGGGCTATATAAGATTGTTATGAGTATATCACAAAGTGATCTCAGAGAATACACTGGGAAGATAGAAAGTGGAATGTGTATGGATGCATGCTTACATCTGTCTCATGGAGATAACTGCAGTTATAAGTAAGCTATTTATGGACCTTTACACCTTATCTATCCATCATATGACGTCATAATCAACTACCTGACGGGTAGAATGACACCATAATGAATGATATGACGGACTATGCGCTGTTGTACGACGTGTATATCTTTACTATTTAATAAATATTAGGTTGAATATTTTGAAACTAATTTGACTGGGCGCTGTTGCTGCAACCGCACCCAGTCAAATTAGATACAAAATATTCAACAGCTTACCCGTATAGTTTTCTGGAAATTGATAGTCAGAGAGTTCAGAGATCTATCGATGCCAAGACGAGCGATGTGTTGGTGGCGCTTAGCTAGAGATGGGCGGGGCATAGCAAAAACTGGAATTGTCCATTAGCACTACGACATGGTAAAATTAATGCAATTCCTTTTACGTTCAACGATAATACTGTTATGTCAGCACTTCAAGCAATATACGGACCCCATTTGTCGCTTAAATATATGATGTCATACTCAATTACGTGACATGTAGAATTAGTGTAGGCTGATGTCACAACCATTCTGGTGTCTTATAACTCCGTCATAAGCTTAAAAAGTCAGTCAAGTGTACGAGTTGTATGTCTTTGATTAATTTATAATTAAAAAATATTTTGTTGAATATTTTGAAACTAGCTTAACTGAGCAGTCGTGTTGATGCTATAGGTAGCAACAGCCGCCAGTCAAATTAGTTTCGAAATATTCAGCAGCTTCACTGCATCGATATCTTGAAATTGGAATTTTGGAAATTTGTGGCTCGAAGCATCCAAATTAATTCCAAAACGCTTAAAATTGGATGTCGATTACCTAGATATGGGCAGAGCACAGTTAGAAATCGGTCCTCTATTAATTGTTGATGAATAGGCCGAATACATTTGATATTGATCGATCAGTAGATAACAGAAATATGGTAATTAAAACACGATATTTACCTCTGTATGCGCCGATAATTACATGTAGTCTTACCCTTGAAACTAAAAATAAGACAGGATCTCAAGGCTTATTGCGGGTTCTCATGTCGTGTTGTCTGAAGAGTTTGCTTCGGTGTTCAGATATGCCTTGGATGTACGGTAATCCAACCAGTGGAAGGTTCTTGTCCTTTTCTTGTTGCTTAAAGCTCTTCATGACATCAAAACCTGCCCATTAACACTTTGAGTAGTATATAAATTAAGGCCGCCAGAACAGAAGACTGTCAGAACAGAGGATCCCAGATCGGCGGCTGCAGGAGGGAGGTGGGCTGTCAGAACAGAGGCGTGATAACGTTGCAGCAGCTCGTCCGAACACCCATTTAGAGACACATCCTTAGCGGTATACCGATCACCTGTGATCAACCACACATTACATGGTCCGAATGCTCATTTAAAGACACACATTCCACATGATACCGATCACCTGTGATCAACCACACATTATAGGGTTTAATCTTCCAGAGATGAATCTGATCAACATTGTGTACCATGGGTTACCCCTATGGAGTTACATGCATGGTATAGGCTGTGCGGCATGGCGGGAAAAGGTGGCAAGATCATTACATGACCTGGGCGACTATGCAAATAGATCGCTTGAGTCCTGGAGAGCTTCTCCTGACCTAATAATCCCAACAGTAGTAGACGAGTTACTCGCCCGAAATCCACCAACAATGCAAGAGTTAAAAAGCTATGCACTGACAGAAATGGCATTAACGGAATTATGGAAGTATTTACATGACCTGGGCGGTCTCCAGTGATGTTATCGAGTTAGAACAAGAACATCTCGACGAAGTTGCTCAGACAAACACGTAGTCATGACCAGTGTCACATCGGCATGAGGGGATTACCCACATGCCCTTCCAGCTGCCTTAACAACGCTCACTTGGCTGAACGCTAAAGCGCCTACCATCTGCACCATGGCAGACTCTGGCAAGTTCATAGGTGGCACAGAGGATCTGGTGCCGCATCGGCTGCAGAAAACCACGTCCAGACCTTTCACCACCAACAAAGACTCAATTTCCTCACGTGGGTGAAATCGGTCATAGATATTTTTCCGCAGATGGTCGCGGAATGGATTGTACTGAGGCTCGTCTGGGAAGTGGGCCCACTTGGCATACAATATCATGGCTGTCTGTGAGGCAGCCACCACAGGGATGAGCAGTAGTATAACCAACATCCTATACATGGTGGGTTAAACCAAACAAGGTGAACCACTCGAGAAATATCTGTGTTAGATCGAGCCCTGTGCCGGCCTCGATGTCGATCTTCATACCATCTGGGGCAGGTCTTAGCTGCTTCACTTTACCACCAGCTCGAAGCCGCAACTCTATCACAATGGGTGTTATTTGCGGACTTCTGAGCCTGATATGCACGACCAGCTTCTCTGAGCCCCTCGCCTTCAAGGAGTGTGACACACCCTCAACCTGTAAGACACCCTCCTGAATTTTGATAGCTTTCTCTGGCCCATCAAAGGGGCGATGCAGCAGGAGCTTTCCTCCAGTGACCCCAATCCTATGACCCACTACAACTAGGGTTGTACCATCTTCTATATAGGTCAGGCAAGATGTTCCCCCTGTTATAAAGCTTCTGGACCATGCCATCTTTCTTCAGAACAGTAGAGAGTGGCGTGACCTCCCGGTCAATAACCGCTGGAGGGTTATATAGTCGCACCCACGCTCGCCAATTAGCACCAGGTCCAGTGCGGTATCACATGGCATTCTTTTCGAAGACTACCTGCAGTGGTTTCACCTGGGTCCGCGCCACACCATCATATGGCATCAATGTGGCGTGCTTCACAGTCGGCTCTAAGACATGAAAGCTGAGATCAGCGTCCAAACTGTTAACATCCTCAACCTTGTCTAGTGACTGCTCTATCGGCCGTCGGAAGACAGCGACGTTCTCATTCAATCCAAACTCAGAGCCTGGAGCGAGGGTGCAGAATATGCACATAACCAGCATCAGGCAAGACAGCCACCCAGATACCTGGAAATACTTTATCCCACACACAACCTCAGGGCATACAACAGTGGGGATCGTTCGAATCAACCAGTCTTTAGACGAATTATGTTATTGTCTTCTGATGGCCCAGACCAAGCTGCGCCACTCTATAGACAGGGTGAGTGGCAAAGAGGTGCAGGCTATGTTCAGCAGTCTCGTCGAGGATATGATCATCATTGCAGACCCTAGCAGCCTCATTGCCAAGTTCCAGCAAGCCTTACAGAAGGCCCACCATCAGCTGGACTTTGCAATATTTTCACGCATGCGGCTTATTCCGAGCAACCTGATCGTGAATATCGAGGACATGGTGGTCAGGGGTTATTACAACATGATAGTCGAGGGAAATTACCCCGGTGTCCACTTTTGGGCTTAGCACTGGCATCAACTCGGCCGCACATGTCGTCCCGACGCCCATGACACCTAGGTCCCCGTGGTCTCCTACAAGGGGCAGTGCCACCATCGTTCCGACTGTCGTTCTGACGGTCATTCCAACTGTCATCCCGACATACAGAGTGCTGGACGACAAACGGTGACCCATGCTGACACTAACCACTCCGCCCGGCAGTGCTAGCAGAACGATAGCCCTATGTGGTGTCAGGTCTGGCTGTTGCTGTGCTCATCACCAGTCTTCTCGGCTGCTAGTAGATCCAGCTTTTCGAGCAATAGATCATCCTGACTCTCTTCCAGTGTGGGGGACATGGCAAATGAGATTGCCTGAACTAGCTTGGCCCGCCCAACAGCCCACACCCAAGGACTGTATGGTTCGGTGATGCAGCCTTTTACCAGCTTGTAGTAGCACAAAGCCTTATTCAACTCAGAGTTGGGGGATGCAATGGATGCCTGCAACTATTGGAACACATCTGACAGATACTCCCGATCCTTGTAGAATCCCTTAGTATGCAGAACCTGCTCTATGACACTTCCGCCCATAATGAGGTATTCACAGCTGTCAGCTCCTCGGTTACCTCAGCGTTAGGGAGCTGGGCGAGCTCATCTGGTGACTTCTTCTTGCAGCCCTTCAATTTGGTGCGGAAGACGTCATAGAACTTAATGCATAGGTCCATGGATTAAGCTGCTATGTATAGTGTTATGGATATTCGTGGGTACCAATCTAAGCAGCAGCCATATGCAGACTGGTTAGAGCTGCTTAGCGCTCTCGAGGTAGAATGTACACGTTTGAATGCATTGTATACTCAGGGCTTAAACAATGACGTTAATGGTACAGATTGTAAAGCAACTCCCAGAGAGCCAGGCAAGAAGGTGAAGAAGCTGCTCAAAAGCAAGACCCAGCAGCTACTGACATGTCAGCACTAACGAATGTGGCCATGGTAAAGATGATGAGTGGTAATGAGGTTATTCCTGCTGCTGGAGCTGATGTCCTCGATAGAGTGGCGAGTACAGTTGTCCACCACTGTCTAGGAATAACACATCCGATCCCAAAGATCACCATCGGTGGCGTCTCCTATACTGTTGCCATCAAGATTATGAGCGAACACATCCCTCTAATGGAAGCCGCAGTTCTAGGGCTAACAACGAGTGATATGGCTGAGATCATTGTGGCCTATGTCTCGCATAAAGATGATATATATATATATATATATATATATATATATATATATATATATATATATATATATATATATATATATATATATATATATATATATATATATATATATATATATATTTATAACGAAAGCCTGGCAGGTCTGTGACACAACAGTAGCCTATGAGGGCGGGCTATGCCAGAGTCGGTAGCGCATAGGCGATCACACGGACTGAGGATTTCCAATTCCCGGAAATGGTGGTTAGCCCACAAGGCATGCCCCTGTGCGGAGGGCCAGTATCCTGAGCACTGCTACCTATTTCCTTGGCCCACTGCCTGGTCTACCTACGCCTATCTGTTTCCGTGGTTCCCACTGGATACGACTGGATTTAAGCAGCTATATATACCTAACAATGTCTCTATCACTTACAGACCTAGAAAGCAAGGAAATTGGGGAGTTGACCCACTTAGGTGAGGCACGCCTCGGCTCAGAGGATACTGTTGCCCCCCTCCTCCCCCCCCCACGTCTCCTTCATGGACTTCGATGATAAGTGTAAACCACAGGAAATTCGTGGTACAGTACCGGTCAGAGACCTCATTGGAAATGTACACTCCATAGGAGCCTCGGCCCTTAACAGTGCCACCACTGCATACAAAGGCATGACACTAGAGGGCAGGTCAATTGTCAAAGGTACCCTTGGGATGAGTGATGAAGGCGCCAGAACCTGTTCAAAAGCAGAAGCTCCTTCCGACTAGATGGAAATAATCTAAAGATTGGTAGGATCGTGGTCAGTGATGTTAGCGCCGATGGTGAAAAAGGGGTGCCTCTAAACTCCAACTCCCTGAGGTGAAAAAGTCAGGGTTCTTTGGCTTGCCGTTTAAGACCTTGACCTCACGTGCTTGCCTCATATGGATACTCGATGTTCTGGACACTGCTACTGACACAGGAAACACCATCGCAGCTGTTGTTGGCATTTCATGCTCGACACCTCCATCACATCATTTGTCTCAGCTGGCGGAACAACGATGCCGGTCCTGCAAGCATTATACCTCATACAGGAACTGCTTCCATTTAAACTCCCAGATATAGACGAGGCTACAGACAAACAGGTGCTGGCCATCCTTCATGCGCATCCGCAACATGTCAGTACCATATAGCAGTAGACCGGCCGATGCTGGGCAGGTGGTATTTATCATCGCCCCTTCGGGACATCGAAAAAACATCTTGTTGCATGCCTTGTTGGCAGAACATTTGCATGTGTGCTACATAATACTGGTGTACGACTCTGCTGCAGACACTGTCGGCGACAACGACCAGTGGTATAAGGGCCAAATAACCAAAACGCTGAACCTACAGGTGTTGATGGAGATTGGAGAAGCTGCTAGCAGCTCAACTGATTGACCCACTTGTTCTAGTCATCGATGACCCTGCAATGGACCAGAAGATGGTCACCCACCTTAGCGATATCACAAGGTGCACCTGTCACACCAAGATCACTGTCTTCATCCTCTTTCTGAAGGACACTTGTGACATCTCGCCAGATATCTGCCACAATACTCGGTTACTGTACTTGAGCCCGAAGTGTGGGCGTGCTCTGCTGGAAACCATATATGACAGCCTGACCCTCAACGAGACCAAATGGGACTTTGTCGCGGGAGTGCAGAGGGCAGCTAAATGGTACCAATTCATCTTCAGAAACAAGGAGACAGGTGAGCTGTCACACTTCAAGCCTTCTCTGGAGAAAGCAGAAAACTTCAGCTACAACCTGGATCCAGCCAGGAAGCTAAAGTGAAAGTGTTAGCCCAGAAAACTGAGCTGTGACAATAGTAGTAGCGGTGGCAGAGACGCTTTATTCAGAGTCGAGGAACTTCGTCAGAAGCTTGAGGAACGTCTTCAGAAGCTTGAAGAACTTCTTCAGAAGCTTGAGGAACTTCGCCAGCTTGAAACTTTATACACTTAGAATCGGATGTCATGACTCTATTCTTCTTAAGCTTCTCGCGGAAGACCCACATCAGCTATGATTTACGGGCATCTGATTTGTTAACAGTTTTGATGAGGTAGTCCTGGTAGTTCTCGTCAGGGAATATTCTAAATTCTGCCTCATCTCTCACCAGCTCTTTCGTTGAAGATGTGCTCAACGGCCTCCTTGTGGCTGGTGGCCAACCCCTCCACTATGCATTTAGTGTGACCAGTGGCATGCTCAGCCTCACGGCACTCAGTCACAGCTGTACTGATCTCCACACTCTTAAGTAATCTGTGGCTCCAGTCTGTATATCATCCAACATTCGGTGTTCATCATCAGTGTGGATATCGAATACGCCAGCCCACTTCCCTACCGTTAAGAGATCTTTGTGATCAACCCTAGCCTTCTGGAGAGCTAGCATTACAGGACACTTAGTGGGTGTCCAGTGGAGATCTAGTGACCTGCCCTGGGCACTATCAAACTTCCGGTAGAGCATCCGAGCCAATAATTTCTTCATACTACAGGCCAGTGTGGTCTCCTCTATAGTAGTCAGTATCTCAGCATGAGATGGAGGTGGGACCTTGGCTCGCTCGTGGATAATGTTGACATCACGAAGTAGTTGTCGGACCCTGCCAATCGGCAGCTGTACTGTTTTCTTCTTGGAGGGTGATACAGGTGTCCTCTGCTGACAGAAGACGCACTCGTTAAGTAGTTCCTTATACATCACCATTTAAAAACCTGTATATACCTAGATGTTAAACATGCAGCAGTATGTACTGCATCCAGATGGGGCACTTGAACCTGCAGCCTCGTACCACATTGATCCTCGGAAGGACCGTTTGACAGTCATTCGACCTAGTATCCATGATGCGAACTCTCTATCCACAGCGGGGAAGTTCATCAACTTCGCCCTCTCAGGACAGATCCATGAGATTAGGAGCATGACGCTCAAGTTCAAGCTCAAGAGCACAGAGGCGAGGAAGATAGAACTCCCGCATGTGGTGAGCAGGTGGGACATTATGCAGAGCAGTAACACCCTGGACACCAACTATATGAACGATGACTACCGGGTCCTGGCTCCACAGACTCGTTGACCTTCCTACTATGCGAAGTGGAAAGAGTACTATGCCATCAGATGTAATGACAGCTTCACAGAATTTGACTTGCAACCAGACGTGGAAATACCTGTCACAGTGCGACTCTTCTCCCTCCTCGAGAACAGACACACGAACCAGGCCTTGATGCAGGACAAGCTGTTTCTTCGGGTGTACACCGACCATTTTACGGATGTAATGATGACCTCTCTGCAACTTCAGGTCTGGCATGATGAGAACGACCAGGAAGTAAAACATGCAGGCTCTAGACAACGAATCCTACATGTAGAGTGAGAGCATCAGCAGGTCCAGGCCATGGCTAACCAGCGTCTAGAGTTGACATTGCAACGAGGTGCCTCGGACTGCGTAGCTGTACCAGTCTTGGTTCAGAAGGGAGGGGTGGTCAAGGAGGTGGGGGAACTAGACGACTTCAAACTTGCGGTGGCTGGGACCAACGTACTCGGTGAGGTGAACGATCTGGCTGATTGCTGTCTTTATCGACAGAAAACGAAGTCATATGCCCTACTCTGCCTGACCAGTGGCCACGAGGATCTCGAGTTGGCACTCGATGGTCAGTGCCACCTCGGAGGAAGGGACATCCCGCCTAAGCATGGCAACCAGCTCAGCTTTAATGTTGGCAACTGGCTCGGAGAGTGAGGGGCACTCGCCCGGTTGAAGTAACAGTGCGGTACTTTGGATAGAGCAAGGTTCACTTCTCGCAAAATGGAGATATTCAGCTTGAACACACATAGAACATAACTCCGGCAGCTGTCCCAGCTACCACCACAGCTCCTACTACTACTACTATGGCCTCGGCCATCTTCTGACATCTTCATGCCTCATAGTCGAGCGTCGGCTCGGAGAGCTTTGCAGCCTCGTAGTTCTCATTGAGACTCTCATCAGCCTCGTGGATGTTCTGGTTTTCTTGGGCCTTTTGTTGCCATCAGCGTGCCTGCCTTTTGTGCATATGCTCGAGTGCCTTGCTGTACTCAAACTTCTCCTTAAACAGCTTCTCCATTGTCTGCTTATAACGTTTTTGCTCTACCTCCGCCACCTTATGGTCAGCAAAGCTGAGACCCCAGTTCACTAACCCAAACATGCCTGCATTCAAGATTGCAGATGCCATGTCTATACAGGTGATTTAAACTCACCATATAGTCAGTAGGAACTGCAAGCAATGTATGAACCGGAAGTTTTCGAGGATCCAGTTGAGGACTACAATGAGGACTATGATGAGGATGCCTATGATGACGCCTATGATGAGGACTATGATGGTGATGATATAGAGCCAGAATCCCGCCAACTAATCCGCCGAGCCAAAGGAATTTATCATACCTACATGAAAGGCTCATTTGGCCCACTAGTGGCAGTTGGGGCTCTGATTGCTCTGTTCACGATGAAGGCTGGAGAGACGGTCCGAAAAATCGCCAACAATGCTCTCCAAGGAGTTGAGAAGATCTCTGAGACTATTCGAGCCATCGCCTTGGGGGTAGGTACATTCTTTGGCATTGCCGGTCCATGGCTCCCATATGTTGCGATAGCACTCGCAATCATCTGGGCCGAACATTTAAGACCAGCTATATACGATGGCTTCTCTGCATGACCTCGACAAGTCCCTTAACTGGCAAGCTTTTGTCGATAAGCTTCCTTTCAGTGCTGCAGAGATTAGACAGTAGTGTTCACAGGTATTCGAAGAGGTGTTTATCGATCGTCGGATGAATGACGGGCATCTGTTCATCTGTCTAGAGTTTGCCCGCGCTGTACAGAAGAGGACAGGAGTCGACGTCAGCGATGAAATCCGAGGTCCTGACAGCCTCTCTTGAAGATCTCTATTACCGGCCCGGTGGCTATTATCATGAGCCTCACCAGCTGCTCGAGGCTGCACGTCGCAAGGGTCATAGATTCACCTTGGAGATGGCTAGCCAGTGGCTTACCAGACAGGCGATGTGGCAGATCAATAGACCTCATCCACGGCACATTCGGTATGCATACTTCGATGAACCTGTCCCATCAGGCTGATGTGCTGTACTTTCCACATGCTCGGGTTTGTTCCAGTGGATGAGGGTAAGGAGTTTAGAGGTGAAACTACGAACCTCATGCAGAAACATGGTGTGGTGATTAGGCGAGGCGTGGTGGGACATCACCATGCGCAGGCTATCATCAAGCAGTGGAACTGGACACTGGCAGAGAGGCTGTTCCCACATCAGTATGCTCAGGAGATGGCTGTCCCAGCAGGTGGTCGTTCCAGGGTATGGGTGAGAGGGTTGCCCATTGTGGTGAAGAGATCCAATGCTGAGGTTACTAGGCTGATAGGACAGACGCCAGTCAAGGCCATTCCGCGATCCTCTGTGGCCCAACCTCGATGCTCTGTTTAAGAGCTATGCTCAGAGGATAGACATCCATCCGATTCCCTGGTTTGGTGTTTGTATGGACCTGGCGAGTTGGAGGGTAGATGTAGGCGGACCACTGACCCCAACTGGTCGATAGACGTACACAAGATTGACAGATATGTGGAGACGGCTGGATAGCCCACGCTGTACTACCTGGCATGATCGGAGAGCAGTCATAGGCGGCCATTTGTACGAGAGGAGCTCCAGCTTATCCCTACAGACACCAGCTACCTCCAGCCCGGAGAGTAGCCATCCTCCACTGACTGTCGGTTGAGCATGTCACATGATGCTCATACCAGCAGTTCTTCGATGATGGCATCAATTGGAATGATGGCATCCTTGTGACCATAAGCCAGGGTGTGAATACCATCGGGAGCGATCCATCACTTTGTGTCTAAGGGACTGAGGTTTGTTTTGGTCTGGTTGACACCTTAGAGGTGGTGACCCTCACTTCGCAGCATGTTCATACCATGGGGGAAGACCTTTCGCTTGACGAGGCATTCCTTGTACTGCTCATGGCGAATCTGTCTAACCACAGCCCTGCGCACACCCTTTGCCTTCTTGACTTCCTTTCATCTGAACGCTTGATGGAGAACATCTTCAGGAACAGGTCAACAAACTCCTGGATAGGCACCCCGGCACACTCATCCTTCATCTTTCCCAGGACCTTCTTGTTGGCAGTATTGTGTAGCGGGTGTGTTACTTGGTAGTTGCTTGTGTCATAGAGATCGCTCCTCGCAGCCATATGAGCATAGATATCCTCAGTCTGGATCTCCAACCGGAAGCTATCTGTGTCAGTGTACAGGAGCACACATTTGGTACCATATAGTCGCTTCAGCTGGTGGTAGTAGAAGTCATACATGAGGTGCTTCGAGAGGTCCAGGATGGACATTCCCACATAGACAGGCCGGTTCAGCAGCAGGCTCGTCGTGCACATGTGATTAGCAGCTAGATCATCATCGAACACCTTTGCCCAGGAGAAGTTGGGCTTGGCTAATAGGCGGCTAAGCTGGTCCTCTTCAGATGATCGCACTAGCTTGACATCCACTCACTTGCACAAGTTCTCCATGGTCTTACCGAAGACAGCATTTTTCATCAGCTTGTAGAGCTCCTTCTCAAAGTCGTTATTAGCCTTCTTACAGAGCTCTGTGTTAAGTCAGATGTAAGGCTCTATCCATGGTGACTGATTGAAGTATAGAACCCTGTGCACCTTCTTCAACCTCATACCCAAGCTAAGGTAGGGTTTCAGGTTGCAGTAGTGGCGAATATACTATTCTTTGTCTCTCAGGTTAGGCACCAGTTTTTCTGCTGCCATCTCTGCTATCGACTCGCCCAATACACAATGATACTCTGAGAGCCACTCTCCCTTCACCTTCATCCATTCAGGCGCCAGAGCGTAGGCATTGCGCATGCCATGCAGCTCTTGTGCGTACTCAAGGTCAACCTCTGGGATATAGCCCTTTTTATCATCATCAGGATGTTGTGTAATCCCTTTGACATCAATGTCCTCCACCCACTCAAACCCCCCAGTCGGTAGGTGTTGGCTCATTGCCCAGCCATAGAGATTGTTAGATACATGATGTGGCTTGTCGGCTGTTGTGGATTATAGGCAGCTATGTATGGGTTGTTTGCCTTAGCATAGCATTTGCTGACCATTAATACAGCACCCCTGAGTCCTTTCTCTATGAAAAGATGCATGACGTAGGCAGTGAAGAGCTCCAGCTCGACACCTGTCTTCCTTAGAAGTGCATCCCAGCTCAACCCCGGGCTTGTGTACTAGTGTGCTGGGTCCAGACGATACTGATAGAGGCATGTGATGCGGAAGTTCTCAAAGACATCTGCAAGGAGCAGATTGTCAGACCGCAGATAGAGGTTATGATAGTCTCCCATAGTCTGGCAGCTGAAGAAGATGTACTTCTCCATATTGTTGGGGATGCAGTTGATCTGTCCCTCTGTTTGGGAGATGGCCTACATGATGAGGTGAGAATCATACCCACGCAGGTTGTGGAACATTACCGGGATGGTGGTGGTCCTAGGGTTGCGGCGCAGCTATAGATTACACACATTGTGTGCTGCTCCCAGACCAGAGATGTGGCAGTGATCTACGATAATGGTCTGTCTCACACATGGCAACTGACCACAGTTTTATTAGCTCGTCGGTCTTTTCTAGTCATCTTCATCGGCCTAGGGTGGGCGAACACGGCCGTTATCGTCTCCTCTTCCCATGCCAATCGATCCAGGAGGTGCTTAGCTGCATCTTCTCCTCGATACAGCACTGGTGGTTCACTGACACCATCACAGTGGACCACAATGTATGAGAACCCACAGATCTCATGGTGTTGTCTTTTCTGTGTGCTGCTCTGAGCCGGAATCGCCTCTGACACCTCAATCTTGGATGTTAGGGCTTCAAAGTCGACATAGATGATGAATGGCACCTTGCGTTGATTGTGGTGGTTGGTGAACTGTAGCATCTTCCTGTCCTCTGTAGGCATTCTTATGTGCATTGGTCTGTCACTGATGCCACAGCACTCTGGTTTGTGCTTGATGAAAAGGTCTTCGTGAGAATAACAGTGGAGACCCCCGCTCGCAGAAGTGCTTTCTCCCTTTATACCTACTCTGATCATAGAGCAGACGATTCAGGTCCTTAATCCAGGTATAGTGTTGCTTGCCACCCTTCTCGACAAGTAGCAGATTTGTCCCTAGAATGATGGGATCAGCCTCACGCAGATGCAGTGGGTAGACGCCCTTGTCATGCCCGAATACATTAATGGGCAGGCCATTCAGCCACTCAATACGCTTAAGCTGGTGGAGAGGGGTTGGAGAGTCTACACCGCTGAAGTCAAGGATGTCCCAGTGCCCTAAATACTTCGATGTCTGCTGGGGATTACTCTCTGCAGGATAAGTAGCAGCCAAGAGAGGCCAGCGAAGACAGTGGCCATCATCTTTGTTCTGGACATTAACCATGGCACGTTTTCACTTAATTGAAGCAGGGAGATCGAAGTAGGACCCACCACTTAGTGGTTGATATCTGGCGATGCTGAGGTACAATGCATCAACCTGGTTGACTGCCCAGCCAGACCCCTCGTGGGTGTAGTTCTCAAGGCCTTGCAGCACCTTGGCTGTGGCCTCCTTCACAGCCTCAGGATGGCATGCTGCTTAGACCTCTGCCCCGTCATTCTTCTCCTTGTGGAGGGTGATATTGAGAGCAAGACAGAACTTCACCCCCTTCAGGTCGAGGACCTATTCCACCAACTTCCTCTCGATCTTGTCCAGATTTTTATCAACGAAAGCTGTTGGATCTTTTCCCCCATGTCCAGGAAGTTCCCATCCCCACAGATAGTTCTGGATTGCATGTGGGATCTTCCTGGGAGTATGTCCCTCATTTTCTGGATTATAACATCAAGAAACCTGTCGATCTCCTCATCTGTGAGCTTGGTGGGGTTTCTAGCTCTGAGTGGAGGGGGGGTGCTTTTCGGAGAGGAGAACTGGGGTTCGCTTCCCAGGAGTGGTTGATAGCTTCCTGTGTGGGGCTGGGGTTGGCTTCTCAGGAGTGGTTGTTAGCTTCCTGCATGGGGCTGGGTTGGCTTCTTGGGAAGGAGAGCTGCCAGGTTCTCAGCATAAGTGGTATGGCTAATAAGACCCTGCTGCAACAATCTCACCAAATTTTGAAGTACTTCATCAATGTCCATAACAGATGTGTGTACCTATTCAGTTGCGTTTCTCTAATATGAGGATTTTTTGGTATCACATGCTGGTGGGGCCCCAGCCTGGGGGTTGGGGCCGGCCTGGGGAGGGTGCGGGCAGACAGACAGGCAGACAGACATACCACTGACAGACTGTTCGCAAAACAAGTTGTCCAGCGTGCTCTACTATCTGGCAATACTGTTTGCAAAATAAGTTGTACAGCATGCTCTACTATCTGGCAATACTGTTTACATTGGCTACGGCCTATTAAATATATAGCGAGATTTGAACCGGCGATTTTAAAAGTGTAATTTGACATATAAATGCATAATGCATTAGCTATCTCGGCCATACATACATTAACAAAAATGACCTAGATTTAGCTGTTAACCTCTTATGTGTGATCTATGATATGAAATTAATATCATGTTAGGAAAAAACCTGTACACTGCTGTAATATCCTTGTCTAGGTCTATATCTTTTGTAACAGTATTGTCGTTTGTAGGTGTTTTATGAGCATAGTAATAATTCGGTAAGAACTGTAGTGCGTGTAATTTATGTGATTGGGAGTAATATTTCATGAATTTGCACCGGTTTCACAGAGCAGCAGGAATATATGCCTACAGATTGCCATCTATAATGCCAGTAAGCATACATGTATACATATTATAGACTGCTGTAGACTGTTGTCAATAATTTCAAAATGTAGTTATCAGTGCGTTATCAGTCCAATTGGTCTGTTTGCTATTATTGCATAACAATTCATAAAAGATAAATATCATTGTTTGTGGGCGAGTTATCGGTTCCCCATTGGCTCAATTCATAATGGCGCTGAAATAAACCATGGTTCAAAACTCTCAAAAGACCTCAGCTAGATGGTACCCAGTTTCGAACAAAAAAGGGTATGCACTAGAGTAGGGGTACAATGACAGAAATAGGAGCAACGGGAACCACATAAAAACACGCAGGACAGAGAGGAGAGAGAGAGAGAGAGAGAGAGAGAGAGAGAGAGAGAGAGAGAGAGAGAGAGAGAGAGAGAGAGAGAGAGGCCGGCTGGCCAGCGATAATGCAGGGGTACTCCTGGACAGTGGGGTACGGGAGTTTTTTATTTATTTTTTTGTTTGCTGCAACGTTATCACGCCTCTGTTCTGATAGCCCACATCCCTCCTGTAGCC
This sequence comes from Chaetoderma sp. LZ-2023a, assembly GCA_034401795.1. Taxonomy (NCBI): domain Eukaryota; kingdom Metazoa; phylum Mollusca; class Caudofoveata; order Chaetodermatida; family Chaetodermatidae; genus Chaetoderma; species Chaetoderma sp. LZ-2023a. The sequence continues at coordinate 164,136,406 of CM067373.1, read as the reverse complement.
GCCGATCGACGATCCTCTGTTCTGCCACAGTCTTCCGTTCTGGCAGCCTTAATTTATTTAATACTCTTTGAGATTGCAATTAGTCCTCCCTAAATCCCAGCTCATCACAGATGAAGCTCTGGAGTCATCTATAAGATCAAGTGGGAATAATGCCAGGGAACATACGTAGGCGAAACCAAAAGGGCCTCTCCGCACCAGAGTGAAGAAACACCCCAAACTGCCTCAAAGTCATTGCATGAATTTACGTTTAGCTATGCCCCGCCCATATCTGCCATAGCTCTGCCCCTGCTCTGCGCGCGCATTTTGGGATCAATTCATATACTTTTCTTCCTGATTTCCCAGAATCCCAATTTCATCGTAACTATACAGCTAACCTGTTGAGTATTTTGAAACTAATTTGACTGGATCAAATTATTCAACAGTATATTTATCAATAGGTAAAGACATACAATTCGTACAACTGACGGACTATTCAGAGTTCATGACGGACTTAGTTACCTCATTCATTACGCATTTTAATTATGACGTCAGCCTACGTATGAAATAATTGATTATGACGTCATATAATGGACCTCTTCATTTTTAGCTATGCCCCGCCCATCACTAGCTAAGCTCCACCCACACCTCGCCGTGTTTGGATTGATCGATCACCAAATGCCCTAGCTATCAATTTCCTGAAAACTATGCAGTGAAGCTGTTGAATATTTTGTAACTAATTTGACTGGCCCAATCAAATTAGTTTCAAAATAGTCAGCAGAATATTTATTAAATAGTAAGAGCAAACAATGTGTACAACAACGCATAGACTGTCTTCAAATATGCGTTCGTGACGTACTTATCGACATCATTCATGACGTCATTTATTATGATGTCATTCTACACACCGCGTAGTTCATTATGACGTCATATGATGGGTGGGTACTCTGGAAAGGTGAATTGATCGACTGATCGGATTCATCCAAACTGGCAGAGCACATAGACATGCCATCCATACCAGCAATGCCTCAATCATTAACATCAAGACTAATTTGTGCAAACGGAAGGTCAAGGGGGCTGTTCAAATTTATAAACACCAACTAACCATGACGCGAGACGAGGGCTACCGTACACCAGCGGCCCACCAATCAATGCTCTCAAGAGACTCCACAGGAAATGACCAGATTGACGTAGCCGTCACCGTCAGTTAGTGGCGAATGGGTGATCGAGATGGTCACGAAAGCTACACTCAAACAAATTCTACATTCTGGAGAAGTAACTATAATTTGTGTGGGCTTATTCATTCTTTGTAACAATACACTTCCGGTTTATTTTACCCGATTAATAAGGCTTCCATGCAAGTTACCCGCATATCCCGAGATCTCGCCTGGCGCCGTGGATGAACCATACGCTGGCATTGCTATAGCAACCTGATGATATTCGGTCAGTGACCAAATTGAATTATCATTTTTATAATATCTCGTTGGTTCCTTAACACTTTGAACTCGAAGGCCAAATGATCTAAAATGCATGAGATAATCTCTTTAATAATTTGAACTGAATGAAATAGGAGCTGGTGTTGCTTATAGCGGACACATGTTCACGTCCAATTGGCTTCAAAATATTCAACAGCTTACCTGTATAGTTACATTAAAGTTAAGATTCTGGAAATTCCGGCTTCAAATGGTTAATCCAAAGGCATTTCACATAGATGCCCGGCAGCGATGACAATTTGTGGACATCTGAGGCCCACGCTGATAATTACACTGACACGCTATTCACTCCTATAAGAGATTGTTTGAGTTAATTATTTTTCATTATCGCGAGTTCTAGTCAGGAGTCCATAGTGGATAGTGTTCATGCTGACCGCTTACTAGTATCTGCATTCCTTATTATAGAGTAAATGAAAACAAGTTATTAATTATAAGAATGATGCTGTGAAAGGCTATATTTCAGAAGTGTTACAATTGTAAGCCTAAGCATGGGCTGTGGCTCCATTAGTAGACTGCCACGTGATCAGATTCAGCTAAGCGCATTTATAACTGACCGTCAGGTGGAGTTGGTTAAGCAAAGCATGGAGCTGATCAAAGATGAAATTGTCACCACAGGATTACTCATGTATACAAAGTAAGAATGAATGAATGAATGTTTTATTACACTCTGCTCAGTATACAATGATACATGGGGAATAATAATGGTATATATATATATATATATATATATATATATATATATATATATATATATATATATATATATATATATATATATATATATATATATATATATATATATATATATATATATATATATATATATATATATATATATATATATATATATATATATAAACAGGTATTTTGACAATACTGATGCATGTACGCTACTATACAATGGGTATAATAATAATAATAATAATAATAATAATAATAATAATAATAATAATAATAATAAATGTGCTTTAAAATGAGTCTATGTAGTAGAGGAAAAAAGCGGCATAAATAGTGAACAGACAAGGCTTTGCATACATAAAGAATTGGCAATTCCTCATATATGCAAACATGCTCAGGCGTACGTAAGAAAACAGCTCATTTTCCTTCAAAAACAAAGAAGCATAAATAACATCACTAAGAGCAAACTCAGGAAGATAAATAACGGGTCCCATGGGAGACACCCGACGGGCGTGTCCCAGGAGATGCATCATCCCAGCCAATTATATATACACTACCACGCGCGCATCATCTTGTGATGCGGATATACAGACACATCGGGTCTACTCCGGCTCTCCTACAGTTTCCATCTACAACGTGGCAGTATCAATTACCCCCACCGGGCCCCAAACCCGCCGCCACAGGCCCGGCATCAAATCGTCGCCAGGCTAGCAAATAAAGCGTGCAGCCACCACTGTCCAAAAATTCCCATTTAGAGAGAGAGAGAGAGATGGATACTGACTATATCCTGCCCGAATGGAGAAAGTGTTTGATGCTGATATTCCATCAGGTGGCCATCACACCGACCAAGTATGCCGAGTGGATGACCTTACTTCGGAGTGTGTCCACCCCACCTGTCACCTCTTCGAGACAGCCCGCCCTGTCTCCCAGTAGACAGAAGCTGAAACAGGCTCGATGCAAAGAGCCGAAGAGGCCCATTCCCACTCCATGTGGAAATCCCGCCCTGTCTCCCAGTAATGAGTTGAAGGCGGTCCCACGCAGAGCGCCCAACAGGTCGAAGCCAGCTCTATGAAGAGAGTCCAATAGGCCCATCCCAGTTCAACGTGGATAGCCTGTCCCGGCTCACAGTAATGAGAAGTCGAAACCAGCTCCACGTAAAGAGCCAAAATGTGATTTTCTGCACATAAATTACATTTTCGGTCCTTTCTTGCAGTTCCGTCCCAGCCTCCTGATTCAATCGGTATGTTCACCCACCCACCCAACCACCCACCCACCCACCCATCCCCTTATCCAGGGCATTTGGAAGGGCTCTTGATATCCCGCTACCTTTAATAATAACAGGAGAGCTAAATGAAGACTAACTTGATTCAGACCATTACCATCTCAAAGACATAATTAGTTATTATAATATGAAAGTGGTAATAAATGAGCCACCACGCATCACACACCGGACTGAACCACTTCTCGAACCCATATTAACCCATGGAAATACCGATGCATTAGAGTCATGTGTGTCACGTGAATATATGGTATAGTGACAACATAGGAATATATGTTGTGATAAAAATACCTTTAAACGTTGAAAGAACATTTAAGCTTGAGTCTTGGACTACAGTAAGCCAATTTTGCTAACGTTGACAAGGAAATTTATTATGCGATTATTTCTTCATTGTAATTATATAAATGAAATATGCTATTTGTTTAACACTCCTTTTCTAGATATGGCAAAAGAATGTATTTCAAACAGAATAGTAACTATTCGACCAAATGATAAGTCATGGTTTGACAGCTCTGTAAGTTGATTAAGAGACCGACTTAGAAAACAGACACGAAGAACCCGAAAACAAGACCACATCTGGAGAAGGCAACATGTTTAAATAATTGCTTTTCGTCGATCTCGAATCTACATTTCCAATGAATCTATCATAATAGAAATCAGTGAATTATATTTACAAAACAGTTTAATTTGGTATTTATCACGATAAAAGTGACAACTTGCGCTATACGTATCTTACGAAGAGCAATAAAGTGACAAAATGCGCTGTTTATGTACCATTTGAAGAGCTGGAAAATAAAATAATTGTAATTTCCGATTACGTGTGAACTCACTCGACGGTACATGAATAGACCGGTACATGGCTGCCCTAATATAGGAATCACCTCCGCTGGCAGGGATATGATTTTTTTCTCAAATCTGTATCATGGGCGGAAAACATGGTTACCCATACAGAGATGAGGTCACTCTATAGAACACCTCAATCAGAAGATGCCTACCACCATCTCTCGAGGCCAGAGCAAGTGACCATTTTTCGTCTCAGAACTGGACACAACAGACTAAACCAACACATGTACAGGCGGTTCCACCTTACGACATCGCCCGCTTGTCCTTGTGGAGAAGCAGAACAGACCACAGAGCACATACTTCAATGTTGCAGTGCGTATCAGCTGCTGAGAGAAGAGATCTGGCCTTTGTCAACCTCTTTTCTTGAAAAGCTGTATGGGCCTGTGGAATAACCGCAGAAAACCACAGATTTCATCTTGAGAACGGCTCTCCAAGTGTGATACCAGCGATCGATAAGAAGAAGAAGAAGGCGGATAAATGCATTTGCTCAATAGGTAAAGTGCCTATTTAGGGCATACTAACAGACATGCATAAGGTTTAAGCCATCCCACTCCCCTCCCCTCATACACCATAAGCTTAAAGATGTGAAAATTTGGGAATCTAGACACTCCTACAGGCCATTTCATTCATTTCCGAAGAAAGATGTCATGGCATAGACCTTAAAATCCCCGTCATCACATCTCCCAAAGTTTTGAAATATAGTTGAGTCTTGGGGTGGTTAAAACGTCATCCACTAAAGTCGCTGTGTCACAAATGAGGATCGTTATAAAGCAACATAACCTGATGAGGCTCCCCAACACAACTCCAACCCCCACCAGCCCCCAACCCCCCCCCCCCCCCACCCAACACACAGATCCGCTCCAAATAATCAGTATCCTGATGTAGCTTTCTTCGCCATATTATGGATCTTTCCCATGAGTCCAGTCAATCTAGGGTTTAACCCAACACTAATGGAAATAGTAATGAAACCACTTTTATTTTGTGAAATTAGGTCTTAGAAATGATATATAAATCTAATAAAATCTTTTGAGTGGACCATGCTGAATTTAGGATGGCTGCCAAGATGGCCGCTAGTCGAGTATAACATGGCATATATTATCTCGGGAGCGGTACATTTTATAACACATGGCTAGAAACATGCCACCAACCTGCTGAAAACGATGTTTTCTGCAACCCCATAACCACTCTATCGCGTCACAACCCAAAGGTTTCCATATAGATTCGATGTTTGCAAACCATTTCTAGATTCACTGGCAGTGTATAGTTCGTATTATCATGTTAAGTCGTCATTTAACATGTTTTGACTAATGCTTCTACATCCAGAACCAGCCGACAATCAACCAGGTCCATAACGATGGCACTCACAGCGTATAGTTCCACAGCCAGACTTTGCATGTACATCCCACTGTGGGTGATGCGCCAAGTCGCAATATATTGGTGTCATTGCTCCTTCAGCCCCATCCCTCGGCATCCAAGGAATTCATCTTCCACTGTTATATCTGATGGAATTATCATTTCGTCTAGTGACAATACTCTTTTGCTCTGTGGGTAAATTAGTGTAGAGCACTGGTACTCTGGAATCGACCATGAATGCCTGATCTGAATTATTAAAATATAATTTAGATTGACCCTTTTGATTCTATATCGCAGCAGTTATTTGCAAAACAGTAGCATATCAAATTTACTGAACAATTTGAAAGTAATGAGGCTGAAAGTTTTTACTGTAAAACAGAAACAACTTTTATTCGGGTGACGTTCGGGATAATCATCAAGATTGTTAGTATATTCAATTAACTTAACCTTAAATGGACTCTACAGAATGACAGCGGTTAATGCACTGTAATTCATAACCTCGTATTCAAGATATGTTTTACAACGACTGCTTGTATAGATATGCTGGCGTATATAATAAAAGATTATTGTTTATTAAGGAAGAAAGATAGATATATAGTTTGAGAGAAAGAATAACAGATATATTTGTGTATAGATTGTAGATTGTATGTCACCAGTCAACAATTTACTTATTAAAAGTTGAAACTACTAACATCTGAGTTGTCATATAGTTGCTATAGTCCTACAATATATTGCCGTACATGTCAGCGACATGCCAAGAAATACGATGGAGAGGAGAACCTCGTTATCAAAGGACGATGTCATCGAGGCTGGTGAGAATGTCATAGTCATTTTGCATAGAGGAACGCAGAATAACCATCTTGACACGATGAGACATTAGTGATTCGGGAAGCTTGTTACAATCATCAAAAGGGGTATTAACCCAAACATGTTGCCACCAACATATGCAGGCTGAGGTGATGAAGTACCACAAACTCCAGTTGTTCTGTCTGATCCAAAGGTGGAAGGGGAATACCTAGAAGGCCGAAGAATAGGACTGGACAGTTTCTGAAGGAACAATAACAGCAGTACACTCGGACTTGGATCCGGTCGCCGCAGTCACTTGTCGAAATGGTGACGTGCACCTGAAAGGTGGGCTCTGGAATTATGCACTGCATGTGCCGTCATCATGGACGTGATTGTTCGTCGGCTTGTTCTTGATGCAGAGGCATTTGACATAACATGTCAAATGATGACATGGATAATAATGAGTACTAAGCATTGCCAGTGAATGTAGAAATGGTCCGAGGACATCTAACTTCAGTGTCAACTTTTGGACTGTGAAGTCATAGAATGGTCATGTCGTGCAGAAGACATAATTTTTCGATAGCTTGGGGGCAAGTTTCTATCTACTTGTAATACATGTATGTGGTCTAAAACGAACGGTTCTCGAGATTTTTGCCATATTATACTCGATTAGCGGTCATCTTGGTACCAATCTTGAATTCAGCATGTTCCACTCAAAAGATTTTATTAGAATTTTATATATTATCCAGGGGACCCTACTGAACAGATTTCAGGCGGCTTCATTTCTGTTGCAATTAGTAGGTTTTGCCAAATTTGTGCTATTTTGACTGGACTGCTTACGACACAGTTGCTTCAAAATGTAAATATTAATATGCTTCCTCCCATAGACGCTCTGGAATATTCAATTAATCCAAACCTGTGTATGGTGCAGAGGCAGAACTGAATACAACAATGAGATGTGACACTGATGTCTAACTGAGCACCAATAGCGTTATCGGTAATGTCTTGAAACTGACATCATGATTTTGGAAGATATTTATGCAGACAACTTTGACGATGGTTTAATAGTAACATTATATAATATCTTTTGTGTACTAAAACGTGTACCACACACGACAAATCATCCGACCGCTTGCCCGCGCACACTCCGGCCCATCTGCCAGGTCATGCTGAATATTCCTAAGTAATCATTTGCAAAAATTTTTAATAATCAACAAGTTCTCTCCGACTTGAAAATAAAATTTTACGGATGAAAGTGTTCATTTTCTCAGAACAACGCGAATTCGCCGAAACTAGCACGCGCGTACACCAGCACAAACCAACCCACCGAGTCTTCGCAGAATTGGTTGATTCTTCAGTTAAGCGAAAATCAATCATTCTCGAGATATACCCAGACTCCATATTACTAAGAGTCTTAATCACGTGTGTGCGAGTAATTATCCCCACATACAGCTAATCTTGGTGAGACGCAGATTGAGAGCTTTGTTAAGGATTGTACGCTATTTCTCTGTTTTGTTTTGATTTATTAATCATGTCCGCTTAAGATCGAGATTTGCCTAACACTTTCACTTCTTCCGGTTCAGTTTGTGGTATAACGAAACTTATTGTAAAATGCGCTGGTCATCAGCTCTTGCTGTCTAAGATAGCAACATTATTTAGCAAGGTCTATTTCTCAAGCTCAACACCAGTCATATATCACCCGCCAACCCCCCCCCCCCCACACACACTCAACCCCTCCCCCCCCCCCACACACACACGCACGCACGCACGCACGCACGCACGCACGCACGCACGCACGCATACACACTCACACACGCACGCACGCACACTCACACACCAACCCCCAACCCGGCCGCAGACAAATTGTAGATATTTGTCTCCGTCTAAAGCCGAGTTATTATTAAGGTTGAAACCTAATTGTTTTCAAATCCATGAATACGCACACCCTGAAATAGTAGTCACATTTTTTAATTAACTCTGTACCAATGAAACAAACACGCAACCAAGACTTGCATTATAATTTTGCTTTCTGTTTGCCAGCCAGCCAACCAGCTAGTTAGAAGCCAGTCAGCCAACATCCGGCCAGCCAGCCACCATCTATCCAGCCAGCCAGCCAGCCAGCCAGCCAGCCAGCCAGCGAGCGGAATAGCCAGTTATATTTAGTTCGCTTTATTACGCTCAAGGACATACGAGGCGTGTTCTTTACGGAATTATTGTGGCGATAGTGTGCTATGAATAAAATACAGTTTAAATACAAATCATGCAGTTATTTTACAATTAGAACATTAGTTGCATTAATTACCTTATTGTCATTCTATTTTATTCTTATTCTAGCCTAGTAGTTATTATGTATATTTTATAATGCGATGGGTAAATATAAACAATTTACATAGATTTCTGAGGAGAGGACCTTTGCATATAGAAGTTCCTTTGTTTTTTGTGCATTTGCACTTGTGATTTAGTAATGTGGCATCTATTTTGTTCTTACGTCATTGTATTTGCTGCTGTCATAGAGAAAGTGTTTTTCGTCATCCAGCTTAACACAAACGGCACATAGTCTGTCTTTTCTCCCGGTTTTAGTCCATCGTCCATCGTCCAGTCTCATTTGACAATTTGTGGTTTAAGGTCCTAAAGTGAAAAGGTGCAATTATGTCATTGACAAGTAATGCTATTAAATATTTTTCAAAATGAAACTCCCCCTTGAATCTATTACAGAAAACTATCATGGTAGATGCTTGAATCTAATTTTTTCAGGTTTGGACGTACTGCGTTTGCTTCTCTTTGTTTGCTAGTTTCACTAAACACCTTTTAAAGATAACGTCTGCGTTAATTAAACTCTTCCCCTCTTCCCTGAAGTATTGACTTTATTTCGAAGTTGATATTTTGCTCGCATTCCAGTTCTAGACAGACGAAGTAAATGATCGATGCTAATTTACCATAACCTGAATTAACGAGATCTGTCCAGCATCGTATCATATTCGTTTTGACTATGATACTCAAGGGGATGGTTTTCCTTGCATGTAGCGCGTGTTTCTTTATTGAATTTCGCACGCTTCGACCATATCTAGATGTTCGAAACCCCATACTTCGGACACATATAAAATAGCTGACGTTAGCATGCTGTCGAATAAGCTGCATCGGATGTCAAATGGTATATCGTCTTCTTTGATTTTTTTTAGTAATTAGAGCATAGTTGTATTTTCTTGTTTAATAGTTCACTTTCTGCGTGAGTAAAAACTGCTATTACTTTTGAAGTCCTAATAGTAAATACTCATCTACAGATACAATCTGTCCCTCTCCAAGGTAAAATGTGTCTTGTTTTATTTTTGAAGAAGACTATCATTTTTCTTGCTTGAATTTGCTGTTAATTTCCACTGATTACAATTCACCTTTCCAGAGTACCCACCCATCATATGATGTCAAAATGAACTGCGTGATGTGTACAATGACTTCATAATGAATGACGTCGATAAGTACGTCACGAACGCATATTTGAAGACGGTCTATGCGTTGTTGTACAAATTGTTTGCTTTTACTATTTAATAAATATTCTGTTGAATATTTTGAAACTAATTTGACTGGGCGCTGTTGCTGCCATACAGCACCCAGTCAAATTAGTTACAAAATATTAAACAGCTTCCCTGTATAGTTTTCAGGAAATTGATAGCTAGGGTATTTGTGGATCGATCAATCCCAACACGGCGAGGTGTGGGTGGAGCTTAGCTAGTGATGGGCGGGGCATAGCTAAAAATGGTAAGGTCCATTCTCATTCAGACTATTTAGTGTGCTCTGTGAGATGCTTGCAGGATCTGCTCTAATGGCTGCATATAGTAATAATGTTAAGTAAAGAAGGAGATGTAATTTGGTCTCTGCCATATGCTAATGGTGTGCAGACCTAAGATATTACTGTCTAAGTCATTTATAAAAATTAAAATTAAAAGTGGATAGGTCCAATTCCAGCTCCACTCCAGTTGCACAGGGGAAATTGGCAGAATCGATATTATTGTGCGCTACAAATTCCTTTATGCTTTTATACATACTCTGAATAACCCGATAACGTTTCCCGCTGATGCTTGCTTTCATCAATTTTTGCCAGACCATATCAAAAGCTTGGTTGAAGTCGAGCAGCAAACTAATGTTTTTACTGAAACATTTTGTTATTGCATGAAATGAAAATATATTATCGATGGTTGATCAGACCTTCCTGAATTAAGTGTGTGTTTCAGTAATAATCTCATGCAGCTCCGCATATTTCTTTGACATATCATTGAGAATTGATGTGAATAATTTACCGAGAGCTGAGTAAAGTAATGTTCCTGTAATTAGTCGGATTTGCTGGATCACCTTTGTTTTTATAAGTAGTGATTATTTTATAAATTGCCCATGACTCTGGCATGAGTCGCTGTTAAATATGACATTAAATAACATTTCGTAAATAAATAGGTAGCATTATTTCCTTAGATCCTTTTATATATTCATTCAATATTCCATCAGTTCCACTCGCTTTTTCGTTTATCATTCTGTGGGATCGCCAGCCATGCGCATCAGGCAAATTTGTTAACGCTTAGAACATCCGAAATGACTCTTTAGTGCTTAGAATCTGTTCCCGTGTGCTCTTCCCGCGTTGTTAGCTAGCGGAATAGGCATACACCCACTCACCTGATTAATTTAGCAGAGACATAGGTTGTGTACTGTGTTTATCTCTACGTCCACGCTGACAGCTATCCGTCTACTAGCTCTTCACTCGCCATCTACTAGCGCTTCACTCGCCATCTACTAGCTCTTCACTGGCCGTCTACTAGCTCTTCACTCGCCATCTACTAGCTCTTCACTGGCCGTCTACTAGCTCTTCACTCGCCATCTACTAGCTCTTCGCTCGCCATCTACTAGCTCTTCACTGGCCGTCTACTAGCTCTTCACTCGCCATCTACCAGCTCTTCACTCGCCATCTACTAGCTCTTCACTGGCCGTCTACTAGCTCTTCACTCGCCATCTACTAGCTCTTCACTCGCCATCTACTAGCTCTTCACTGGCCGTCTACTAGCTCTTCACTCGCCATCTACTAGCTCTTCACTCGCCATCTACTAGCTCTTCACTCGCCATCTACTAGCTCTTCGCTCGCCATCTACTAGCTCTTCATTTGCCGGAAGTGGAATTTAACATACTTTAACCAGTTTTGGACGGATTCGGCTAACCGAAACAATCTCAATATCTACAGTGACGGTTTTACGTTCTCTCCCGTAACTGCATCATGTTACATTGTCACCTGTGTCTTGGATAGCATGATTTTCATGCTACGAATCTAAATGTAGCGTACAGTTCAGCGTCTTTGTAGTGCCATTGGGATATTAATGCTGCGTGCTGTAACGATCCCCATTTGAGAAGCCTTTACGTTATTTTGCATTATGATTTTTTTGCATAGTGGACTAGTTCTTGATAACTATTTATGAAAGGTCCGTGTTATAGTATGATACAATTCCGTCAACATTTAGGACAATGGCATTCTCGATTTATTATGAATATTAGTCTTTTCGATAACTATCCTTCAACCTAGTTGAAAGTGTGCCCAATTATTGTTGCATTGTTCAAGCATAATCATCTTGCTGTTAATCCTTAACTTATCTCGTCTTCAGTACCTAGGCGCATGTAAGGTAAGTTACTTTTACGATACGAATAAGTTTCTATCTAACACTTGTATGTACAACTTACTCGCTCCATGATCGGCCTGGTCAATGAGGAGCGATCAGTAGCACTTAGCATGTGCCTTTCATCCAGTATCATTAGGTTCCAGAATCTCGAGATCTATAGCACGCGGCTCAATCTAAAATTGGTGTGTGGCGTCGTGCCGATAATACGCCTATAACGCAATCACCGGCCATATTGTTACCCCATCATCAAAATGACTAGACTGTTACACAAACTACATTCCGAGATCAGACTGTGGGGAGCAGTCTATCTCCTTATTGGGATTGTAAATGCATCAATGTTGATCGTGTTGCTCTTGATATCATCTTAACCATGTATTACTAGCTGAAACAGCCATCAAAATTTCCCAGAGCAATCAAGTGGCTTGTGTCCGCAGTTTGTATGCGTCTCTCTTGAATTTTCAGACGAATTAAATGGACTCTTTTTCTGTTATCTATTCTTCATACAAAAAACTTATTAAACTATGTGCTCTATCTCATCTATTTGTATGTGAGATAATATTGTCTAATATGAATAGGGTAGTTTCTTGTGTTCTTCCAAGAGTCAATTCTCTTTATCACCATACGTTGGTGGAAATTACTGCGCCAATAGGCATTCATTAGCACTAAACTCTTGTAGCACGGATCGCGTCGGGCCCGGCGCTTTCCCTCTTCACCTCTCTAATGCGACCATAGTGGCCGGTATGCATAGCGCGTACATACTATAACATGATAGAGAAAACGTTGGTCCGTGAGATCGCCTACCGCGCATGCGCGATAAACTAGATAGGACAGCCACGCTGTACTGTAGGTACGGAGATGGTGGTTTTAATGCACATATGTTCTGTGTTTGCTAAATCGCGAATACGAGTCCATTTCGCTCCATCTTTGGGCGAGTCTAAACCAAAATGTTCTCCGGAACTAAAATCCTTTATCCAACTTAAAATCGGATAAGAAATGACGCTCTGTGGTTAACCCCGTAATACCATGACGTCATAAACACGTGCTTACTAGGTTTTGGCTGGTTGTTTCAACTTGCGTTTGATTGGCTGAGACGTGTTGCTGGAGCATTATCATTGGTCACCCAAAACTATAAAAGCGCCCATCAAAATCAGTAGAGATTGTGTGGTCGTTCCCTACGGACGAATAGTAAAAGTTATCCAGCACACGTTGTTTGCCATAAGCACCAGCCAACGTAGTACCAATAACTCCTCGTGCCATCTGAACCCACCCGTTGCCATCTCTGATCATTAATTTTGAAGCCTAAATCTTTAGGCTAAAAACCAAACTTATAAAGCGGCGGAGCCCGCTCAGTAGGCTAGCCTAAAATCACACCACAATCCTCTGGTTGGCGCATCAGCAAAAGCAATATCTCATAACCGGACTAGTACTCAACCTTGTATTATGGCCACGATTGTATCTCGCCATCTCTTATCCGTGCCACAATTGAAAGTGGTACAACAACTAATCGTAGTAGCGCCGAAACTGTGCTACCTCATTCTGGCCAATTCCATTTGGGCCGAAAAGACTGTGTCAACCTGTTTTCGATTAAGTCAAAACTGAACTGTACTCGTTAATACTGTTGCATCTCTCTTCACTTTTCTGAACATTGCTTGGCGTGCATCACCTGAGCTTGCCACACAGTTCGTCTTGTGCCGCACTTCAATCGCTAAGTGAAGCTTTCGTTTTCCTTCACCGAACTCTCACACTGCGTTCAAAATCTTCAACCTGCGTCGCTCAACAGACTCGGACCACTGCACCGCCGTTGTTCTTCTTACAACTGTAATACTTTATTGTCTTTTTCCAGTGGAAAGATTTCCTGTGCCATTTGTAACTCAGTACATATTTTTTACATACATGCGCTGATAACTAATAGGCCAAAATTAGTCTTTTATTTTCCCTTGTATAATTCTTAAGCTCTCCGACGACTATTAGGCGTACATGTTATGGCCAGTTACCGCCGATTACTAAATAACTGTTGTCTCATTTCTCTATGGCCTGTGCCATTCTTCAACTAGACCGTTACATATATAATTATATCTGTGCTACCAATAATTATATGTTATATATTTGTCACGGGTATTTGGGGTTGCCAATACAAGGACACGCATATCCAGTGTCTCGATGCCTTTATTTTTAACAAGGGGATTCAAACCAGGATAAACGACTAGCGTTTCCAATACTTCCAATCCACAATATTTCAGGTAAATCCGATACAAACGCATATATAAGGCACACATATATAATCGGATTTGGTGTCCGAACACCTTGGTTGAAACGGCTCTCCATAAACTAGATTCTTAGTGTATGTACATGCTATAGGAGTGCAATGGTCACCATGCACACAAGCAAACACATCCCAAGCTACTCACTTCCTAATACACAACATTCATACAACACAGTGGCCAGTGCGTCAATAAAATAAAGTTACATATACTGCCAGAGCCGTGCTGGAGTCAGAGTACAATAGGCGTAAAAGCCTAGGATTGAATTGTGGCAGGTGCATCCACAGATAGTCCCATATGAATCGTCAGTGTGTCAGTATATCAGACATGTGAAAGCTGGTCGGCCAATCCTTGACTTTTAGTCTTGGTGCGGTGGTCCAGTGGAAAGATGCCTGGTTGCTGATGCTATGCGGAGTTGCAGATTGGCGGTTCGATCCCCCAACCGGGAGATGGTGATCAACAAATTAAACTAATGGGTGCATGACTGTCGGCTAAGTTAGCACATGGAAATTGAAGCCGCACGTTGCCAGTGCGTCAATAAAATAAAAATACATATACTGCCAGAGCCGTGCTGGAGTCAGAGTACAATAGGCGTAAAAGCCTAGGATTGAATTGTGGCAGGTGCATCCACAGATTGTCCCATATGAATCGTCAGTGTGTCAGTATATCAGACATGTGAAAGCTGGTCGGCCAATCCTTGACTTTTAGTCTTGGTGCGGTGGTCCAGTGGAAAGATGCCTGGTTGCTGATGCTATGCGGAGTTGCAGAATGGCGGTTCGATCCCCCGACCGGGAGATGGTGATCAACAAATTAAACTAATGGGTGCATGACTGTCGGCTAAGTTAGCACATGGAAATTGAAGCCGCACGTTGCCAGTGCGTCAATAAAATAAAAATACATACATATATATATATATATATATATATATATATATATATATATATATATAAATATATAAATAAAGCTTGTAATATTTGTACTTAAATACGCCGTTTAAAATAATACATCAACAATAATGCACTAACCTTAAGAATTCTCAATATCAACACATCACACTAACCATTCTTGTGCCTAACAACGACACAAATTCAGTAATATCTAACATAGGTAGCAGCTCAGTTATTTGCGTTAGAACCCTGTTAACAAGCCGAGCCAATAGCTGTAGTTGTTAAAGGCGGCTGTTAAATTGCAAAGTCAGCTTCAAGTGCCGCAAACGGCTAGGGGCTAATACCTGCAAAAGAGTCCCAAAAGAGCCAAGGCGCCACCAGCAATCGTCTCAGTTTGTTACTAACTCCAGCCCATCTTCGGCCAATTCTATTGCCTTATATTTACTAAGACCCTCATTCGGTTCGGTTCTGCCATTGCTGAAATCGCTTAGGTTTCTCGGTGGACCCAATCATAATGAAGACGAATCACACTTCCCTCTGTATCTCACAATACCTTTAGGAACATAACTTTCTGCCAAAGTAGGAACTCACTGCGAAATAGCTCATTAACTATCAGCCTAGCAGTGAACCTTGGGCAACTTGTATTTAAACCTAACTTCAGGTCTAACAGTTAACTCACAGGGATCAGGTTTATACAGCTTGATTCTGATACATCGGCTCGCGGCAAAAGACACACCAGGCAGACCAATTTTGTGGTGACTTAGGAAGGTCTAGTGGGCCCTCCACGCTTTCTAAGCAAGTCTACAATGAACTGTCAGGAGTTTCCTCGGCCAAGCCATAAATAGTTTGCGGTGCTTCTGATCACTTTTGTATTGTCTTGTCCTTGTATTGTCCTTGTCTTGTCTTATTTTGGTTACGTCAGACAGTCTCTGGGAGTCGCTCTTTGGTGACAGTACTGGTCGCTCTGGTAACCTTGTACGTGTAGTCCGTTTGTTGGACCCGTTCACTGGTCATGTCCTACGGGAGGCCTGAACAATTCTTGGCAAGCAAACGAAACCTGTTCTAAACGATAGGCTAGGGTGATAGGCCTCAGTGGCATTACTATCTGTGTTTACCAAAACATTAGGAAACATCCTCTTGAAGGACTGCTAAATACGGCGGCATCCACCTAACTTAATTATTTTGGAGATTCAACTTGACTAATATCTGCGGAGACTGACCAGCCCTTTTCCGTAAATCAGGGTACACCACACGTATATAAGTCACGCAAGCACTTCCCAATACACTCTTTGTTTTATACAACAGTAGTTGGACAGACACATATAGATGGAGGCACACGCGAGGCATATCCTCTCGCTTCGCTGAAAGTCTCCTTATTAAGTGAGAGTTCATTTTTCTTGCATAGCTAGCTTATATTAAGCATAAAAGTACTTGGCAAACTTCCATCTCTATTGTTCCGTTAGGATAAGTAAGTGTAGGCGAGATATTTATCGTCTAGTATTCATATAATTCTCACTAAACCAGCCAGTCAAATGTCGGCTTAGACATAAATCAGCCTTCAGCATCACATCAGATTGCGGTGAACTATGTCACTACAACTACAACAATTAAACAAGTGACATCATGTATGATGTGCGCTGGAATTCCTGTATGAACTCACTAGAACGTGATCATTTAGCCGATCCAAGAGACTGGCTTTTATACTCATCGGAGCATCCGACTCCAACCTGCAATGAACGGGATACCCCGAGAAACAACCAACAGCTCTGTCGTGACGATCCATACCTCGCATACAGAACTGAATGTCTACACGAGGAACAACTCGGACGCGCCGGTACGACACTCTTTTCTCGATCTTGTAATGAAGGAGACCTCACGAGACACGAATACACTTTCATAGCTAACAATTACGAATGTGAATGTTTATCATCGATGTTCTCCATGAGATCCTGGATTTTAATTGTCATCTTCCACACATGCTCCATTACTATATTTAACCTTACCTACCACTTTTCCTTTTCACAAAGTGACACATGAAGGAGAAACAATAGGAATCCTTCTTTCTGCAGTATCTGTCTCTTGTTTTTCGTCACTAGCTTATGATTACACAGTTTGTGGGTTCGCCTTCTTAACTTAGTCTTTAAAACTACAATTTTTTAACCTCCATGTTACCATGCAGCAATTGAACAAGACATTGAGAAGGCCTTCAGCATTCTATATAGCCACTTCACAGATTATCAGTGAACCTTTCCAGAGGCAACTAAGTAAAAGAGCATGTTTCGTAATGTTGCTCGTTAGCTGACGTCACAATTAAAATGACGTATCTTCGTCATGAAAATCGAAGAGTCTGCCACGAAGGTGTATGAATTGTATGTCCTTGATGAAGCTACAATTTAATGAATATTATGTTGAATATCTTGAATGTAGCTTGACTGTCCGTCCATAAACTGTCTATAATTCGAGTGTGTCTATAGGGAATGCTGAGAGCCTTCTCAATGGCTTGTTTAAGTATACACGGCCTACCGCTATGTAAAAAAGTACACGTAGGTGTGTACATTGCGTGGTGGATGTGCAAAGACTCCCTTGGAAACTAGGCAAATAATTTAATTTTATAATATTCATAAAACGGTAAGTGAAGACCCAATAAGGGCGGTGAACTGGATGTTTTGAGTGGTCCCAGACAAAAAACAAAAACTTGTTGTGGTTTTATAAAAACTGTTCAAAGACAAACGGAGGAACTCATCATTAGTTCTTTATATAAGAGAAGTAGAAAATTGGTAGTGTGATTTTGTAACTGGTCCCAGTTTGTTGCATATCACGAGCTAATCAGAGAGAGTCAGACTTAAGGAAGAATTACATATTGCGAGTTTTGGTTAAGATCCGACCACGGCACGGCGCAGTAAGGAAACCCGTGACACAATTTTACTCTGGTTGTATTATATACATGGTTCTAATGTACAACCACGTCATGATTTTGAAGAAATAACCAAATCGGAAGGATCGTAACGGAATCGGGAAAGTTTTTGCATGCCAAAATTTCGATCTAGTCGTAAGCTGTCTTAGAGAACATCTTAACGAAGGAGTAATCAAATCGTGTGTGTACAAGGCTTACGATCGTTATGACCGTTCTGACTGCCTTAAGGTCAGCATCGCGCGTGCGCATTAATTACAGCAATTTGAATGTGATGCGTTTCGATGCCACGTGCACATTATTTTCACTGCATGTCACTGTATTTCACTGTGAGTTCGGTAACTATATACGTAGCTGAGTCGTGCCGTGGTCGGATCTTAGCCAAAAATCTTAATATGTAAGTCTGCCTTTACAAATTGCGATTTTTGGCCAAGATCTCGGCTATGATCTAGGTCATTTTCAAGAGAATCATAGACAAGCCGGGGTATGGCATTAACGCTGATTTAGAATATAAATCCCCGTATATAGTTACCGAACTGACAGTGAAATACAGAGAGACATGCAGTGAAAATGGTTTGCACGAGGCATGGAAACGCGTTACCTTCAAATTCCTGTAATTAATGCGCATGCGTGAGGCAGTCAGAACGGTCGTAACGATCGTAACCCTTGTACATACTGTATGTATTGATCACTGCTTTGTTAAGATGTTCTCTACGACAGCGTACGACTAGGTCGGACATTTTGGCATGTCAAAACCTTCCCGATTTCGTTACGACCCTTCCGATTTGGTTATTTCTTCAAAAAATGTGCCATGGTCGTTGATTAGATCCATATACATAACACGACCACATTAATATTGTGTCACGGTTTTCCTTACTGCACCGGGCCGTGTTCGGATCTTAGCCAAATATCGCAATATGTAAGTCTGCCTTTACATATTTAAATTTTTCGCTAAGATGCAGTCACGGCCCGGTTCTGTAAGCAAAATCTTTTGAAAACTCTAGTACGGTTGTATTGTATATATGCCTCTACAGTACGGCCACGGCGCGATTTTGGAAGGTGTAAGCAAATCGGAAGGACCGTAGCCAAGTCGGGAAAGGAAGGAAACCCGTGACACAATTCAAGATTTTGTTGCGGGGCCGTAAACTCTTAAAATGAGAAAGCAGTAATGAAATCATGTAGGTCCTATGTACATGGCTTACGACCATTATGGTCGTTCCGCTTGCGCACGCGTATTAATTGCCGTAAGTTGATGTATATACATTTCAGTAGTGTATTATTTTAATTGCTAAACGCCGCAAGACCGCCTTACGGAAGTCGTAATATGTACTGGTTTCTGTTGACCATTATACCAAGCATGTCTACGATTCTCTTAGAATTGTCAAAGAACCGGGAAGTAACAGAAGCGAGAAATCTGAGTATGTAACTGGCTTTAGGGTGGCCTGAGTGACCAGGTAAGAATATTATGCAATCTAACTAGTTCATCGAAGTGGTTATCCTAAAACGTTGAGAAACTGACTAGGCTTAGATGTGCTTGCTAAGGTAAGATCTTAGCTGTCTAGCTGCTGAAGTGCTACATACTAAATTTTCCATGGGGTTTAACTCTGGACATGCTGAATATTTTGAATACAATCTGACTGAAAGTTGTTGTTGGCTAAACCACCAACAACTTTCAGTCAAACTGTTTCCAGAATATTCAGTGTCCAGAGTTATTCCCCATTGAAATTGTTATCTGGTGGCTGGCAACAGTCAGACAGTTAAAGAACCGCCACTCATTGAACAGGAATGTATTTTCCATGACCAGTGACTTGTTTCTAGGGAGCGGAGCCCTTTACTGACCTTGGAATGGTTCTCCTCGTATTGGTTTATGTTCAACTTCTCAACCAGCATATGTTTATAGTATCTATGTAACAGTGCCCTGACTGAAACATACAATGGAACACAACGATAGCCAATGTTTCATTTTTATATTTATTTTGCTAGCTTTTTGGAAAAGGAGTTGGATCTGCGTCGTTTCTTTCCACATATCGTGTCAGACGAATGCGCTTGCGAGAGAAACATTGAATCGTTGCAACTTCATTCAGTAGCCGTCATGCATGGGCTATGCGCAGCTGTAGAGTGCATCGAGGACTCATCCACGCTCGATATTATCCTCTTGGATTTAGGCGAGAAACATTCGAGCATGAAAGTCAAGTCACGATATTTGGAGGTAATTTGAGACCCAATTCTAGCTATGCCCCTCCCATTTCTAGCTATTCTCTGCCCAGGTTTACACGATGTTGGATCGGTTTAATACATTGTACTTTGAATTCCATAATCTCAATTTCAAAGCAGGCTATTGAATATTTTGAAACAGATTTGACAGCAACATCCCCAGTCCAATTAGTCTCAACACATTCAATAGAATGTTTACTAGCACGTACATTCACAAAAGACACAATACAGACGGATTTCCATTTCGTGTCGGACCTATATCATCTGAATGTAACGTCAGCTAACAAGAGACTTATTTTGATACTAATGTCCGATACTGGAGGATGGGGCAAATCGTGGAAGATTTCCCTAATTTCGCTAAATGTATTCCAAATTAGAGTATCTTTAGAAAATCTTTTGAAAATCGGATGTCCTGGTAGACCATTTCCACCACTGAGTGATAAAGTTTTGGCCAAATAATCTGCACAAATATGTATTTCCCCCAAAATAATTCACAAAATTCTTTCGCATGCAGCAAACTGCCCATGTTGCAACCCCTCTTAAATCTTATAGAAAATATCAATTTGCAGAGCAAAAAATTATTTTCTGAAAACTTAACGGCACTTATTTATGCGCACTTTAATGCAACACTCATTCAGACAATGCGTGCGTCTGTCCTATCCCAGCGATTGCCATACATACATTCAGCGAATGACCACCACCTTGTTTGATAGACGGTGTTTCTTCAAATAAGACATATCAAATAAACCACCACCAGTGACTGAAAATCAATCACTGCTCGGCTAGAAATCACAATTCGTTTAGAACTATTTCCTAGTGGCGCAAGTTTAATATTGACATATGAGCAGTGCGCCGTTTACAAATGGTTACTGTTTAATGGACCTTTCCATTTTTAGCTATGCCCCGCCCATCACTAGCTAAGCTCAACCCACACCTCGCCGTGTTGGGTTTGATCGATCCCCAAATGCCCTAGCTATCAATTTCCTGAAAACTATAGAGGGAAGCTGTTGAATATTTTGTAACTAATTTGACTGGGTGCTGTTGCTGCCTATGGCAGCAACAGCGCCCAGTCAAATTACTTTCAAAAGAGTCAACAGAATATTTATTAAATAGTAAAAGCAAACAATTTGTACAACAACGCATAGACCGTCTTCAAATATGCGTTCGTGACGTACTTATCGACATCATTCATGACGTCATTCATTATGATGTCATTCTACATATCGCGCAGTTCATTATGACGTCATATTATGGGTGGGTACTCTGGAAAGGTGAATTGTTGATCAGTTCGAAGCTGCCTCTCCTGGACGTCTTGAATCCAAGGAGGTGCGTTGACTAGAGCATTGGTGATTATATTTAGATGTGACTCGCACATAGTATAAGTCTGTCAATTAATCAGTCAAATCTTTTGATATTTCTGACAAGGGTGCCGTGTAGCAATTACAAAGGCTCGCACTTGTATTTAAATCATCGAGCAAATTACCCTTTTCCGTCCTTGCTGGCTGGTCCAACGATCGGCTTGACCTACATCATTGTTACTGTGACTGTTGTAACGAACATACGTCTTTCGCGTTTGGTTTTTTGGCGTGCGTGTGCCCGTGCATGTGCATGCGTGTTTACGTGCGATGGTGAGTGCATGTGTGTGGTACCATGTGTGGTACTATGTGTGGTACTATGTGTGGTACTATGTTTCTGTTACTTGAAGACATGTTTTAGTATATATACAGCGCTGACCAGCTAACCATCTTCAATCTATAAAGACGCGGGCCACTGAGATGCGTGGTGAAATGCGACGTACGCGTTACCCAGGCATTGGCATACTCTATAAGCTCGATAGGCCTACCAACGAGAGAGACGATGGCCAAAAACAAAAAGACTATTCCAATTAATGATGGCGTAAATTAGCCAGTTCGATGAACCAAACAACAAAGCGAAGGAGGAAAGATAGCTTGATCGATGAGTTTAGCAAATTAATTATAAGAGATCTAATGAACACGTGTCATCATTTGCAAAGCAGACGCAGACACATGAAGGTGTAAAAATATATTTTAAATGTCTGCTGGCAAATCTCTTAATCCAAGAAGCCATTTCTAGTACAATGCCCCTGAAGTGATATACAGTGTCAATATAAGATGAAAACTCACATAACAAGTGGGGTCGTTTGGATGGAACATTAATTAGTTGGCCACATCGCGCATGTTGTAAATGCTATCGGATGTAAATTATAAAGCAGTCTCAAGTATCACTCTCACGCAAGTGAAGTCTAACATGAGTGAGGAACTACAACACAGGCTTACCTGAAATATGCCTATGTATGCGGTTCAATAAAACAAACACACAATCACCAACACAGCACGCATGCGCTTATATTATTTTGTGGACGATTTTAAGCGAGCTATCAATGCTATGCAGTGACAATTCCTAAAATAAGCATTAATACACAGATTATCGCTGACCCATTTCAGCTTCTCCTAATTCTTTAGGACCGAAACACGGTAAGAATGAGTTGCGCTGTGTGTGTGTGTGGGGGGGGGGGGGGGGTGCGCGGGTGAGAGGTATATACAAAGATTTACGTTGTATTATCTAACCATTGTCTCTCCATTGCAGCGTCTGTGGCCATCTATTAATTTCGCATTCAAGGAAGTGCTCCAGGATGTTTACACGCGAGAATTGAAGGAGGCGTGGAAAAAAGTATTTATGTATATTACTTCAAAAATGAAGGCAGGTATGGTAATTGCGCGCACGAACAGGTCGGATATCATAATGAAGCAAATTACCTCAATGACAGACGTGTCATGTGAAAAGGAAGCTCTGGTCAAAATCACTTCACCGATAACGCCAGTAGAAAATACTGTAGTTAGCAGGTAACAAATGAACAAAAGTGGTTAGAAACTGTTTGCAGAACTACATGATGCCTAGTACCTAAGACGTACGAGTACATGAGCTACGTAGATTTAACCCGTCATTATAGCCGAAAGACGTTGATTGGAGGGGAAAGACTCGGGGATGTTACCTTACTGAAAGATCTGGGGGCATAACCCTTGAGTTCGAGTGTCTCGCGTATAAGACAGATATACAAGTAGGCTGTTGGATATTTTGAAACTAATTTGACCGGGAGCTGTAGCAACAGCTCCCAGTCCAATTAGTTTCAAAATATTCAACAGAATGTTCCTTGCGTCAAAATGAATTTTATAATTTCTGGTCCGTTTAAAGCGTTAAAAGAAGGCGTTGGTTACTGACATTTTCTATCCTGACAACGAGCAGGTGCGTGGAGAGTCAAACCTGCCGAAACAGTCACCTTAGGGCGTGGCGGTATCCATGCTTAGCTATTACTGTGCTTAATTTTTAATCAGTTGCCGTAGAGAACGTATTGTGTGGTACACAAGATGGCAGGTGCGCTCCAAGACATTTGGTCACGTCATAACGTGAGTTTCATCATCATATAACATTAGCCACACTGGTGGCTATTTTATCGTGATCTAGAAGTAACACTTGAGTGTAGGTAATGTGTATATAACAGTTCTAAAACTATATTCTAACTTTTTAGTAATACTGAACTAACTACATTTGATAATGGTATCATAGACGGAACATCATTTGAGAGTAAGCGACTACGGTAAAGGGGGTACTAATTGGTAGTAATTCAAATAACGCCAATTTTGCAGAATGGACCGTTCCGATTTTACCTATGGCCCGCCCATCTCTAGCTAAGCTCCATCCACACCACGCTCGTGTTGGGATCGGTCGATCTCTGAACACCATGACCATCAATTTCCAAAAAAAAACTACACATGTAAGCTGTTGGATATTTTGAAACTAATTAGACTGGGTGCTGTTGCTGCCTAAGTTTATTAAATACCAAACAATTACAAAGACATACAATTCATACAACGTGTCGGTCTTTTTGAGATTTTATGACGGTCTATATAGAACCCCTTGTGACGTAATGATTGTGACGTCATCATACCCGCGCTGAGCTGAATATGACGTCATACGATTTGGCCATGCATGAGTTAATGATCAAGAAAAGCCATCCTTCTTAGTCAATGTCCATTTGTAAGCAAAGAGAAGACTATTTTTGAAAATTTACCACTGGAACGGCTGGCGCGGTTACCGAGACAGTCATTCCAGAGGTAAATTTTCAAAAATAATCTTTAATTCTTTTGTCCTGTAAATGGACAGTACTTAATGTCACATCAGGGCCCGTTTGCCCGACATGATCATTAAATGGTTAACTTCTTATCGAGAAATAGAGGACCTCACAAAAGTATACAATTTATCACACGAGTTTAATAAAAATCTCATTTGGAACGGGTTTTTGTTTCAAATAAGATTTTTCTAAATGACTGTGACATATTTGATACGAAATGGTAACGGGTTTAAGACTCTATTTATTACATATGCCATTATTTCGAATTCCACACCAACCCTCACCATTTCCTCACCATTTTTATTATCATTTGTTTATCACCGTAACCTTCACTACTGAGGGGTGTGATTATGCGCAACAAGATATAGTGAGAAAGGCAGCATCTTAAAACTTCAGAATTAAAATTATATTTGAGTGATCGATTGAATGTTTCCAGTGTTTCATTGAAATGTAGCATCACAATGGGCGATTCCACTTTTAGCTATGTCCCGCCCATTTCTATCTAAGCTCCACCCACGCGTTGCTCGTGTTTGGATCTATCGAATCCTAAGCTCCCTAAATTTCCAGAAAGCTATACAGGTAAGCTGGTGAATATTAAAAGAATGGTTATGAAATAGTAAACATACGATTCGTACAAGTTGACGTTTATGACGGACTTAGTTACATCAGTCATGATGTAATCGATTGTGACGTTAAACTACACGTGTGACTTAGTTCATTATGACGTCATATACTTTACTGACAGATTGGATTATTCTATTCATATCTACTAGTAGGCATACATTTCATATTTTATCCATAATATAAATTGTACAGCATACTAGGACATCATGTCCTATTACCAGCTGGTGGGCTTAGGGCTTTATTGTCATTTTTGGCTGAGTAGACCTATCAAGTGCCCTACAGTTATAGTATACAGGATGAGAAATGAATATAGTGTCCAATCTAGCTTTAAAGGAATTTAGTGATGGTGCCTCAACAACAGTTTCTGGTAGTGAGTTCCACCAGTCTATATCTCGAAGACAGAAATAGTTCTGTTTGTGTGTGGTGTGTACTCTGGATTTTACAACAAGAAACTTCCATGACGTCATCGCTGTTATCCAACCGAGAGTGGTTGGCAAATAGGGTCAAGTTCGACTCGCTAACTATAGTCAGTTTGCTGGTTTACTGAACATGTGCAGTTGCTATGCCCAGTCGGACGCTAAATAGTTAACTATAGTTCGTTGGTACCAGGTTCCCCGTTGAATTACTATTGCAGAGAATTTGGAGCCGGGTACCAGTCTCCATTAACCCTTTCTGTCGTCTGTTTTGATGGCCTACGAAAATGGGTTATTTGTGTCCGCTAAGACGTCAAAAAGCGTCCATATGACATAAAGTGGGAAGGAATCAGGGCTTGGGATAAATTGACATACAATCGGAAAGCATAATTTCATCAAACTTAAGTTATTTAGTGAAATATTTACACTTTCATATGCATTTATTCGTGGCAAGCGATCGGTGTCCCCCATTTTGAAATTCACGCAAATTTCGCACTAACCATCTGAACCGAGCTAGGATGCTCGGTCGACTATAGATGACTAGCTAGTTAACTATTTGAAGTTCGACTGGGAATCTAGTAACTATGGTTAGGAGTCGAACTTGACCTAGGACAATTAGGCGCCTTGCAATACATTATTTTAAAATTACGATTATCGAATTACGTCACTAGCGCGACTTTATTCCACTAGTGTGATATAAAATAGTATAAAATCGTTTAATAGAGGGTTCCATTTTTAGCTATGCCCTGCCAATTTCTAGTTACGTCCCGTACAATTTTGTGTGTTGGTATGGATTTGGACTTTGAACCATTTGATCCTATTTCCAGAATATTATACAGGTAAGCTGTTGAATATTTTGAAACTAATTTTACTATTTCAGAATAGTCAACAGAATATTTTTAAATTGTAAATTCATCAGAGACTTACAATTCGTACACGGACGGATTTCCCCCAGCTTCATGGCGGAGTTATAGTACGTCATTGATACTCTTTATGAACGTGACGTCAGCCTACATTTGACATACGTGAATATTGCGTCACATACGTAAGCCACAGATTGGATTCGTCCATTAATGTTAAGTAATTGATTTATACGATTGTTTATGTAATAACAATCAATTATAATCACAATATTCCATATACAGGTGATATCGTAATTTATTATTATTATTATTATTATTATTATTATTATTATTATTATTATATAAATATGAGGGGGTACGATGTCACGCTAAAAGTACCTATGCACACACGCACGTACACGCGCGCGTACGCACGCACGCACACACGCACATACACGCACGCACGCACGCACGCACGCACGCACGCACGCACGCACGCACGCACGCACGCACGCACGCACGCACACACACACACACACACGCTGATGTGTGAGGGGTAATAAATTCGTTACACAGTCACGCTTATTGAATCCGCAGCAGACCCCGTGAAGGGAATGCATAAAAAAATATGACAGGTAAACCAGTCAATCTGATCCAAGAAACCACCTGCCTTGAAGAATCTCATTCTGTTTGGTATGAAATACTTATCACATGACACGTACGTTACGTGTTATTAGTTACACCAGTGTTTTGCCGGGGCGGGTGGGTGGGGTGGGGGGGGGGGGGTGGTACAGACTGTATGATACTACATATGTCACAATAATGGTATGGTATGTATCCGTGACAGTTGGGCAGTTCCAAATCCCTCTTGAATAGACTGCGTGCCATCTCAAACGAATGCGAATATCACGAATGACCGCTCTCGACACAGATTAATCTCAAACTCTTCAATGTGCAGAATGTGCAAAACGGTTCCCCTGTCTGAGAATAGCGCAACGGCGATGGCCAATGCATTTCGAACGACAGAAAATACACACTCTCAGAAAGCATTATCATTTTACTGGTCGCAAACAAGCATAATGCACGCATGGGACGCAGTAATCTAAGACCACTAAAGACGAAAACGAACCTAAATGAGTTAAGGACAAGTGTAGCACGGATCGACCGGTTGGGTACCTGTATCATCCAGCTGCAATTTGGCTTGCATGTGAATATTAGAGCCCTTAGCGCCCAGAAGAACTTGAAAGAAATGTTTCTCGGTACGAATTTATTTGTAATGTTGGTTGAACTGCGGAGAGGTGACACCAATCTTATGCTCTTTTCCCACTTCTCATCGCACTGAAGTATGGTACGCTCGTCATTCGTCTCCTTTGAGTCGTACAGGTATATGTGTGTGAACTCAGTTTTGGTATCAATCTGTGACTTTGAACTGGTTTGCAGATATCGAAAGCTGTTCATCAAGTGGATACCTCTTCTCCATCTGCAAACTCCATCTCGCCCGACTCGGAATTCGCTCTACTCGGAGCCAGCAAATATAGAGACAGGAGAGGACGTCATTGCATAAATCTGCACCCTCTTTCATAGCTGCTCTGTCAATGTGCAATGGTTCATTATCTGATATTGGAACGAATGACTCAGTTGATGCGAAATTCTGCAGACAAGTGTTTAATTAATTCTTAATGTAATTAATTGTTCCAAATATACGTCAACCAAACTAGTCAGGTCATATGCAATAAATTATTTTTAAAAAAAGAAAATTGAAAACTATAATTACGGTGTAGATATTAAGTGATTTAATTCATTTACCAATCAAATTGTTATACGATATTTAATAACTATAACACTAAATTGGCATTTGTTATTTTATCGTGATGGGGAAGTAATACTTGTGCGGCGGTAATGTGCATGTAGTTAGTTTAATATCCAAAAGCGCATAGCTAATTCTTATAGTAATGCAGAGCTAATAACATGTGTCAATGGAATAGAAGCATGGCTATTTCCTGTCCCAACAAGCTAAAGGTTATCTTTCTGGTACTAATGTATTAACAATTTACTTTGGGATATAGCGGGTGGGGGGGGGGGCATATTATTCGAACCATCATTACTTCATGCTCGAAAAAGGAGAATGAGAGAAAGAAAGAGAGGAGCGTTAAAAAAGCCATATTTATAATATTTAGACAATTTAGACGCATAGTCTCATCAACTGCTCTGATATATTCAGTGATATTTATTCGTTGGTCATGGCCTACAATTCAGTGCTGATACACGGTAACGTAGTGCGTTTTCCTCTGTGTGATGTATGAGATACGAGGGTTGAAGTAACTAAAAATCCTTTCTGTTAAGCAGGGTCAATCGAATATGTACCAGTTCTCAGTGTTGTATGTACGCTCATTAAGCATGCAGAAATAAATGTTTTGATATTCTGGACCAGCTTTAGCCATTAAGATGCGCGATAGGCCGGGTAATTGATTGTTTGATTGTGGGTGTGTTCATCTAATGACATCATCAGATGCCATAGCCAATCAATTGTGCTTACAATTGGCATGAATGTAGTACGTTGTAGGCAGAAATGCTTGAATATGATTACATATTACTATAGTATATATCGCGTGATTAGTGTATGTATCCACTTAGTTAGAATATGTATCGTCTTGTCTTCATCTCACATCTATGCTTCTATATCTGTGGCCAACAACCCTGGATGGACTCGTGAGTAACTTTAAACTGTAACAGAGAAGGAAGTAAATTCTGTACTCACCATGGTGCTGCACTACACATCTACAAAGACACTCAATATCATGCCTCTCAGAACAATATATGTACATGCTAACAAATGATATGGTAAAACTTGATGGTTAGTACACACAAGTGATGCAACAGTTACCGTGTGGGTGACACTCTAGACGAGTAGTGTACTGGTCACAGTTCAAATAGCCGTATCTAGGCAGTTCATGGGTGACTATGAGAACGGCATTATTGTATGGCCAGGGTACCTGTTTCTAACAGGGTTCTATTTCTAAAAATTGCTCCTTTTTGCGTTCTCCCACACTCGTTGTTTTTGGTGACATCGTCAAAACATGTTTATTTTAATAGATACATCATTTTTACACAAAATTTAAAGATTTGATCAAAATGCAGCAGAAATAAGTAATTATTTTACCTATTTTTTATTTGACGCGTGAAAAACATGTTTCCACTATTATCTTTTTGAAGGTCCATAACTGGTAAAGAAATGAAACAAACTGTTCTCGTTTTCGCATCAGACGACACATGCCCGTTGCTGTCAAACACGGCATGTTGATTTCACCAACATAACAATAATTCTTTTCTACGGGTGGGCCGAAGTGGCATGGGTGCTTATATTGTTTTCAAATCTAGATTGATTTTTTTCACGCACATGCTCAATCCAAACACAGCCATAGTTTCTATATATGATAAAAAATTAAATAATCTTAAGGTTTTATGGTATGCATAACAATCTTTATTCTAGTTTTAAACACCAGATTTACTACTTTACAAGGCTAGGATACAGAATTTTGCTTTTGAAAATGGTGTTGCTGCTGTCTTTGTATACCTGATATTACGAAAGGAATTTGACTAGGTCTAGATTTACTACAATAACTTAATTTGTGCTCACTTTTAGCCGCGTTTGCATCATTATTTTTGCTGACAAACTCTCCTGTTGTCATATCATAGACAGTGATGTCATATATATTTACATCCATCCCTGTTAGAAACTGGTACCTAAGTACACACAAACCCTCCGAAACAGATAATGTGTATTTACACAGAGTAAATTTATTTGGAGGAATTAAACACTTTTAATGTATGTATTATTTCACTGAATACTTGCACATTACTAAATAGAAGTGACAAAGGCTTTACATTCTGATGCAATCGGCAAAACTGTCTCTACCCTGTTAGAAACCGATACTCGGACCATATATGTCAACCATTTTGTACATAACTGAGATTGACTCTCAAATATTCCTAAGATATATTGTGCTATCAAGTGAAGCAAAAACAGTAGGCTATTCCACGGTTGGCGAGAAATGAAACATGGGGAGTGAACATTAATCTGGCTTTTTCTTTTTCTTTTTCTTCTTCTTCTTCTTCTTCTTCTTCTTCTACGCTGATGAAGATATATACATGTTTTAATGGAGGGTTAGGATACGTTTTTATGATGTTTTAATGTGAAATAGCAAAAAATGATTTATGATTTGTAAATAAAGTAGGCCTACATGAAAGGTCCTCTTCTTCTTCTTCTTCTTCTTCTTCTTCATCATCTTCTCGTTTTTCTTCTTCTTCTTATTCTTCCTCTTCTTCTACTACTACTACTACTACTACTACTACTACTACTACTACTACTACTACTACTACTACTACTACTACTACCACAACCACCACCACCACCACTACTACTACTACTACTACTACTACTACTACTACTACTACTACTACTACTACTACTACTACTACTACTACTACCACTTCATTTTCATCCAAAATAATGAGAAGGCCTCTGAAGATGGGATAAATTACTCATGGAGGTATGGGTACGCAACGGGTGACTGGTTCAGATTAACGCTATGCACACTGATCTTCTCTTTCTTCACACGAATACACTATGAGTAGCTGGTAATCTGTTAAGTGTGTTAGCTGTGGCTGCTTTCGGTGTCACGAAGTTCCACTGTTTTATTGTTCTCGCCACTTCTCGAGAAAAGAACCTGTAACAGTGCTTGATTGTATTATCCGTCTAAATTTGTCGGATCCCCCACATGCAGGTGTTGATCATCTGATATATATATATATATATATATATATATATATATATATATATATATATATATATATATATATATATATATATATATATTGAAAATCAATCAGGTTATTCATTGTTTTAAAAGAAAGGATTAGGGAACTAACATATGCTCTTAAATGATAGCTTTATATAATAATCAACCCATAGCTCCCAGTAAAATAAATAAATCAGAATAATTAGAAAACAGCAGCTAAATAACATTTATGTCACTCTGGTGGGAACCAATTAGTGACGAAGCTGGGCCTATGGGGGCGCTCTCGTGTATGCAGAGTGAATAAATAATACCCTCTATAGCCCGTCTTATAAACTCAGTTATATTCGCGTTAGGCTACTTCCTGCAGGTAAAATACTGTCTAATTTTAAAACAAATTGGCTGAAAGCTATTGGTTCCAGAGAGTATGTTTTTCTACATACAGTCACATGAAATTATATTATATGAGAAAAATATTTTGTAGGCATCATAATGCGATCTTGGAAACCAGCAGTGTATTTTGAAATCATTTTGACCCAAAATTGTTGCTTCCACTAGAAAAAATTAACTTCAAATATAACGTTTTCAAAAGGATCAATAGTGAATTAGCAGTAGCGAGTTAATCGCTCTACATCGGCGCCTATAGAGAATATTATTCATACCGCTTACAAAACTATATTCAGGTGTGCTTTCGTTATATTCAGGTAGGCCTATGTGGTATACCTGCGCACACAGTTGACACACGGCGGAGTGCTAAGCACAAGCTTGGTCACTAATTGGCTCCTAGTTAATCGCTCCTAGATTTTGTAAATGCTTTTTCTCAAATAATCACGATTCATTTCCATTTTTACCGATGATAGTTTATTTAATATTGTATGAAATTACCAATAAACATCATTTGTTATTTCCCTTTTTCCGTTCCTTTAAACAGAATTGGCCAGCGATTCATCGATTCATCGATCTGCACTGATCCATAGACTGCCAGCACAGGTCTTTAATCATCTTGGTGACGCTGCCAGGCGTGAAACCATAGTAGCTGCTATTGACAAACAGGGCCGCTGCTTTCTATTGCACACTTTCGATGGATGTGATATAAAGCTGATGTGAGCGTTCCATACATTTGAGGGATATTTAAGTTATGGTCTTACGGTGGTTTTAGTAAGCTGTTATTCCTATGTTAAGATTAGATGATGTTATATTAGGCTTTCCATGCAGATTTAGTTTGATGAATCCAGGGGATCTGCTAGTTTTCAGGTGGTCGTTCCATCGTTAGTCGTTTACACAGACGCTTTATAATATGCAGTTATAATCTACGGTGTTTGATCTCATTCTGAAGTACCCAATGTAAGTTAACAAATAGATGACGAGACAATTAGCCATACCCCGCCCATCTCTAGCTAAGCTCCACCCACTCCCCGCTCGTGATGGAATCGATCGATCTCTGAATTGTCTGACTATCAATTTCCAGAAAGCTATACAGGTAAGATATTGAATATTTAGGAACTAATTTGACTGGGCGCTGTTGCTGCTAGGCAGCAACAGCGTCCAGTCAAATTAGTTTCAAAATATTCAACAGCATGTTTATTAAATAGTAGAGCCATACAATTCATACAACCTGTCGGACTATTAGGAGTTAAAGACGGCCCAAAATAGAATCATTTATGACGTAATGATTATGACGTCATCCTATACGGCTCTTAGCTGATTATGATGTCATATGACGTCAGATGATAGATGGATACCCTGGAAAGGTGAATTCCTCAACACAATATATCTACAAGCTGATTCTGACATGTTGAAGCATAACGACAAGCACATTGCTGGAATATGCATGCATGGCTTAACGGGGTTTTGGGTGGAAGGGTACTCCTAGGGGAGGGAGTGATGAAGCGGCTCAGCAGTTTGTAGATTAAATTTCCTATTATTATGACTTATGAGCATATGGTTCCTGGCTATCTAGCCTCTAATAGTTAGTTGAAGTATCACGCAAAACATCAACTGTAATTTACCAATTTTTTAGGTACCAATATAGCTTGATGATTTGATATACATAAATTCGATTCACTGTGGTATTTAACAATGTCTATAGCGAACAATTAAGCAACTGCGTGGAGATAGCAGCTATTTACTACCTAATATTCCATCATGTTAGTAAATAATCAAAAATATTCACGAAAATGGATTGTAGCATACAAGTTGTAGTTGGATGCATGATTACAGGCCAGATAACCCCGACATGCTTGCACAGCACTATTTCATATGTTATCTAATTAGAACAACGAAAGAAAGTAAGAAAGAAAGAAAGGAAGGAAGTAAGGAATGAATTAATGAAGGGATGGAGGGAGAGAGGGGGCGAGCGAGAGAGAGCGAGCGAGAGAGAGAGGGAGAAAGAGAGAGAGAGAGAGAGAGAGAGAGAGATAGAGAGAGAGAGAGAGAGAGAGAGAGAGAGAGAGAGAGAGAGAGATTCGGTAAGGAAAGAATGGGCTGCGTTTAAACACAGATTAATAACTTACTATAAAAGCAAATTCCCCAAACCCTTCTGTACGCAGTATCTCACACACATATACCATTAACGCAGCGTTCATGGAGACCGCACTCAGGACACTCTAGGACAGCTGTGGGCAAAACAGAAAGCGGTTCAACGTTATTGACACCCAGTTACAGATCGTGTGCCTCCGTCGTCTATAGATTAGTAGTATTTAAAAGTGTGAGTACAATATGGCCCTGGTCGAGAGAGGTAGCTTAACCGCATGGTGTCATGAAATCGAATTGAGCATTCTTTTAAATACTTATAGATAGCTTCACTGACCTGAATGCGGTGCTGAACAATTGACAGTGGAGAAACGAAAACAAGATCTTGATCAACTGTTTGCGCATATTATGCCACAAGATTATGACTTTGATACTAATTATAATACTCTAATACAGCAACGACCGATTTCGGGATATAAAGATATCATGAACTCGGAACAAAGGCGTGGAAGGAATTAACACACTTTCATAAATATTTCACAGTGACAGCGTTGATGGCAATAACAGGCATATAGGGGCCTGTGTTTTATCATGTTCGTGATTTCAATCATTGATTCCATGTTTGTTTCTTATAAAAAAGTTATGCATTGTTGCAATTTAAGGGTTCGTGTAGGGGGGTCCTTTATGCGAGCCGACGATGTGATGGCAATATTAGATAGCGTCCAAACAATATGGTGATAGCTTACCTTATGCGATTTAAGAGTACATCACTATATATTAAAGAAAACATCACCACCTTATCTTATACTAACCATACAAGTGATAGAATATGCCACACATAAGCCATCCCTGGAATTTTAGCTTTTTATCATGCCGATAACGAAAGATATTCAGGCTTTAGTAACTAAATGTTGAAACAATTCTACAGCCTATAGTGGCTGTCATGATTTACTTTTCAACCAATCAGAAAGAACTTAGCCTATCCTCCTCGGTAGCCTATATGTTCTCGGCCATAGAGGGCACCGCTATCTATAGTCTGGCCATGCAGTGTAAAAGCAATCATACAGGTAAATTGTCGACTATTCTGAAACTAATTTGTCTGGAAGTTGCTGCTGCCATGAGCAGCTATAACTTCCAGTTAAATTAGTTTCAGAATATTCGATAAGATGATTATTATATAATAAAAAATGTAATGCCTTGGCCCTTACATGACATCACAGACTATGGCTTGAGGAGACAAAATGGTGGCTGTCACTGTTCAACATTTATCCGATATTACAAAGCGGATAATTATGATACAGATAAGGGAATGCAATATGATATGAATGATCTGGAATCTATAAACCACAATCTATCGGTGCAATACATCATTTAAGATGAGATTAGAATCCCTATAACGTGATATTTCTTATTTTTTACATCATGACGTTATTGCCTTTCTATTTACCATATAGAACATATGTATCGTACAAGCCAGAATCTATGTCAGACACTGGGAGGGATTCATGTGCCATACTTTTGATTACCATATTTTTTCTATATATGTGTGCAATTCCTAGTATGTTTTTCGTTGTTTTAACTCTTTAAAAGAAAATAACAAAATAATACATTACATGAAACGCAAATTCCGGAGACCACTGTGTATCCTGACTCGCAGACACATGCCGAGTCAACGCAGTGCTCATGAGCGCCGCACTTAGGGCACTCTAGAATAGCTATGAACAAAGTAAAAAACATGACAGTTAGCTATGTTGAATATTTTGTAACTAATTTGACTAGGTGATGTGGCTGCCTATACGCCACTATCTATTCTAAAACCGTTGATTGGGATTGAAACAAATTTATTATGATTTACCCATACGATTCCGGATTGTGAGCTATACCATTTATATTAGACTCCGCCGTCTGGGTTAGGGCGGACATGGAGTTGGGCATAAGATCAAGTATCATACAACTTTCAACCATCACGCTATCCCCTCCGAAACCGTATGGTGGAATTGAAACATAGTTATTATGCAAGTTGCTCATTTGATAGCGGATCGTGAGATGACATTTACATTGGCTTTCCCGACTTGGTTAAGATGACTTGGTCCAAAGTTCAATGTTGTGAAAGCATTTGGGATTTGTAGCAGTGCGCAATCGTCTGCACGTTTTAGTTATTGTTATTTTGCTGAACGATCCCATAAGGGAAGAAAATAGTACGTCAATGTTGGAGGATATCTCCGATCAAATCAAATTTGTTGTACTGGGCTTTGTGTGGGAAAGGATGAATTATAAATGGCGAGCTAAAATATAGTTTTTTTATGGTTGTTTAACAATCTTGCTGGGACTGGGACAACATGAAAACAGTTGTGTTGTTTCTAGTTTTTATTGGTCCTAGATTTCGTTCTTTGAGGTTTGATCACAAACACTTAGCAAGTTAACATTGTGGCGTCCTTTGCGTGCCTGATACATGTTAGCACATACCACTGCAAATCATGAGCAGGCGTATATTCTGGTATTCGAAGAACGTGTCTGAACACAGACCATCACCGTTGTGCTACCCTCACATATAGTACCTCTTGTCACACGTTTGTAGTATATTAGATTGTGTGGCCAGCGATAATGGCTCGCAGATGATTGCGGTGACATGCATCAAGTCTTTCAAGAGGACCTTTGGAGCTGTCCAGCTGTTGCAATTGAGCGGCATTATGAGTCTCTATATTCAGGTAAATAAAAGGTATTCTGAATTTTTGGGGTACATCGTTGTAAGTTTCTATAATTGAATGTATATTTCCGTCAATGTTAGAAAGAATTGTTTTGTCCGATTATTCGTTCAAATAGACCAATATGAGTGAATATTGATATTGCATACGAACATGCGAATACATGTGAAAAATTACATAATTGTCTTAAATTGGATTGAAAATAGAATTTCCATAGCAAAATGTCTAGCAAAATGTTGTTTGATCCAAATCAATGTAAAGCTTTCTATTTCCTATATTGACTTGATTTGGTATTTATTTTAAATTGAATCCAATGATTATCGAGATACCCATGACTAGCATAGGAATTTGCATAATGGATATTTTAACCGCGACTACACGTACAGTTTTTATAAGATCGCCACTACGTGGGTTGGCCTCCTAGCTCCCGTGAGTTTCGAAGATGTCTGCTGATTTTGGGACCAACGGTTAATGGTCAAGTTTACCATTAATGTTAAAGTTACCAGCTTTGTTTTTGCCAGAAACGAATGTCTGTTGACCTGACCTGGACAGATCAATGGACATATTAAAAATTATACGATGGTACCCAGGGTCATCCCTTTAAGGAAAATGTTCGAACAGCAACTACGCCCACGGATTTATACCAAAGAAGCAGATTGACGTTTGAGTCAAATGTCAATGCCATTTATTATTATCAAAACAGCCCTTTACATCATCAATCTTTGAAGTTTCGATTTGAGCAGTAATGAACTTCCCTTCAATTTGAGCAGTAATGAACTTCCCTTAATCATACAAGTTCAATGATCATATTAGAAGATACTGTATAGCCTATGTTTATGCCCAGATAGAAGTGTACACACTTACAGGGAGTAGTTGAAAACAAAAATGTCTTTTACAAAATGTACATCAAATAGTTTATCATCGGACGAATTATAACGTTAATAGACTCCTAATTGCTATAACTTCGAGATTAAGTATAAATTTCGTATTGGGAGTAGTTGAAAACAAAAATGTCTTTTACAAAATGTACATCAAATAGTTTATCATCGGACGAATTATAACGTTAATAGCTAATTGCTATAACTTCGAGATTAGGTATAAATTTCGTATTCATTTCATTACCCAAGTTGTCTCCCATAGGACATATAGGAAATGTATGATAGCAATATTTAAACTGGATTTTCTCATTGCGCTTTAAACCGATTGACTGGAAGTTTGGTAGATATCTAGCACATATGGGGCGCTATGGTGTACATTTTCTCCCAACAAAACATTCCCTGTTTACACGCTTACCCACGATCTTTCGTTTCAATTTCACTGTCGTCTGAAAAATTCAAATAATTCGAATATTCATTAATATAACTATATGAATACCCGAATAGCGATTTTATACGAATACTGAACAGTATTAGCAAGAGATCGGTAAGATTGCTTCAAACTTGATATAATTGGGTCTAAATGGGAGGAACATGAAAAGATGATACAATAAATCGCAAGCAATATCAAATACATCCTGATAGTTATTTAAAAATCTTGGTGGACAGAACACATGTAGCGTGTTATATCTGAGTGCATCGCATACATAATTCACCCAAATAGATTTGTGCAAAAGACATGGTCATCATTCTGTATGAGTGGGTATTAAAACATGGACATCATTCTGTATCAATGGGTATTAAAACATGTTCATTATTCTGTATGAGTGGGTATTAAAACATGTTCATTATTCTGTATGAGTGGGTATTAAAACATGTTCATTATTCTGTATAGGTGGGTATTAAAACTTGGTCATTATTCTGTATGAGTGGCTATTAAAACATGTTTATTATTCTGTATGAGTGGCTATTAAAACATGTTCATTATTCTGTATGAGTAGGTATTAAAACATGTTCATCATTCTGTATGAGTGGATATTAAAACATTAGTCGTCATTCTGTATCAATGGGTATTGGAACATGTTCATTATTCTGTATGAGTGGGTATTAAAACATGGTTATCATTCTGTATCAATGGGTATTAAAACATGTTCATTATTCTGTATGAGTGGATATTAAAATATGTTCATTATTCTGTATCAGTGGGTTTTAAAACATGGTCATCATTCTGTATGAGTGGGTATTAAAACATGGTCATCATTCTGTATCAGTGGTTATTAAAACATGTTCATTATTCTGTATGAGTGGATATTAAAACATTAGTCGTCATTCTGTATCAATGGGTATTGGAACATGTTCATTATTCTGTATGAGTGGGTATTAAAACATGTTCATTATTCTGTATCAGTGGGTTTTAAAACATGGTCATCATTCTGTATGAGTGGGTATTAGAACATGTTCATTATTCTGTATGAGTGGGTATTAAAACATGGTCATCATTCTGTATGAGTGGGTATTAGGTATTAAAACATGGTCATTATTATGTATGAGTGGGTATTAAAACATGGCCATCATTCTGTATCAATGGGTATTAAAACATGTTCATTATTCTGTATGAGTGGGTATTAAAACATGGTCATTATTCTGTATCAATGGATATTAAAACATGGTCATTATTCTGTATGAGTGGGTATTAAAACATGATCATCATTCTGTATCAATGGGTATTAAAACATGTTCATTATTCTGTATGAGTGGGTATTAAAACGTCCATTATTCTGTATGAGTGGGTATTAAAACATGGGCATCATTCTGTATGAGTGGGTATTAAAATATGTTCATTATTCTGTATGAGTGGGTATTAAAACATGGTCATCATTCTGTATGAGTCGGTATTAAAACATGGTCACCATTCTGTATAAGTGGGTATGAAAACATGGTCATCATTCTGTATGAGTGGGTATTAAAACATGGCCATCATTCTGTATCAATGGGTATTAAAACATGTTCATTATTCTGTATGAGTGGGTATTAAAACATGGTCATCATTCTGTATCAATGGGTATTAAAACATGGCCATCATTCTGTATGAGGGGGTATTAAAACATGTTCATTATTCTGTATGAGTGGGTATTAAAACATGGCCATCATTCTGTATCAATGGGTATTAAAACATGTTCATTATTCTGTATGAGCGGGTATTAAAACATGGTCATCATTCTGTATGAGTGGGTATTAAAACATGTTCATTATTCTGTATGAGTGGGTATTAAAACATGGTCATTATTCTGTATCAATGGGTATTAAAACATGGCCATCATTCTGTATGAGTGGGTATTAAAACATGGTCATCATTCTGTATCAGTGGGTATTAAAACATGTTCATTATTCTGTATGAGTGGGTATTAAAACATGGTCATTATTCTGTATCAATGGATATTAAAACTTGGTCATTATTCTGTATGAGTGGGTATTAAAACATGTTCATCATTCTGTATGAGTGGGTATTAAAACATGTTCATTATTCTGGATAGGTTGGTATTAAAACTTGGTCATTATTCTGTATCAATGGGTATTAAAACATGTTCATTATTCTGTATGAGTGGGTATTAAAACATGTTCATTATTCTGTATAGGTGGGTATTAAAACTTGGTCATTATTCTGTATGAGTGGCTATTAAATCATGTTCATTATTCTGTATGAGTGGCTATTAAAACATGTTCATTATTCTGTATGAGTAGGTATTAAAACATGTTCATTATTCTGTATGAGTGGATATTAAAACATTGGTCGTCATTCTGTATCAATGGGTATTGGAACATGTTCATTATTCTGTATCAATGGGTATTTTAAACATGGTCATTATTCTGTATGAGTGGGTATTAAAACATGTTCATTATTCTGTATGAGTGGGTATTAAAACATGTTCATTATTCTGTATCAGTGGGTATTAAAACATGGTCATCATACTGTATGAGTGGGTATTAAAACATGGTCATCATTCTGTATCAGAGGTTATTAAACCATGTTCATTATTCTGTATGAGTGGATATTAAAACATTAGTCGTCATTCTGTATCAATGGGTATTGGAACATGTTCATTATTCTGTATGAGTGGGTATTAAAACATGGTTATCATTCTGTATCAATGG
Organism: Chaetoderma sp. LZ-2023a; assembly: GCA_034401795.1. Classification (NCBI taxonomy): domain Eukaryota; kingdom Metazoa; phylum Mollusca; class Caudofoveata; order Chaetodermatida; family Chaetodermatidae; genus Chaetoderma; species Chaetoderma sp. LZ-2023a. The sequence goes on along the minus strand of CM067373.1, from coordinate 164,096,047 downwards.
GTATTAAAACATGTTCATTATTCTGTATGAGTGGGTATTAAAACATGGTCATCTTTCTGTATGAGTGGGTATTAAAACATGGTCATCTTTCTGTATCAGTGGTTATTAAAACATGTACATTATTCTGTATGAGTGGGTATTAAAACATGTTCAATATTCTGTATGAGTGGGTATTAAAACATGGTCATCATTCTGTATGAGTGGGTATTAAAACATGTTCATTATTCTGTATGAGTGGGTATTAAAACATGGTCATCATTCTGTATGAGTGGGTATTAGGTATTAAAACATGGTCATTATTATGTATGAGTGGGTATTAAAACATGTTCATTATTCTGTATAAGTGGGTATTAAAACATGTCCATTATTCTATATGAATGGGTATGAAAACATGGTCATCATTCTGTATGAGTGGGTATGAAAACATGGTCATCATTCTGTATGAGTGGATATTAAAACATGGCCATCATTCTGTATCAGTGGGTATTAAAACATGGTCATTATTCTGCATGAGTGTGTATTAAAACATGGTCATTATTCTTTATCAATGGATATTAAAACATGTTCATTATTCTGTATGAGTGGGTATTAAATCATGATCATCATTCTGTATCAATGGGTATTAAAACATGTTCACTATTATGTATGAGTGGGTATTTAAACATGGTCATTATTCTGCATCAGTGGGTATTAAAACATGTTCATTATTCTGTATGAGTGGGTATTAAAACATGGTCATTATTCTGAATGAGTGGGTATGAAAACATGGTCATCATTCTGTATGAGTGGGTATTAAATCATGGTCATCATTCTGTATGAGTGGGTATTAAAACATGGTCATTATTCTGAATGAGTGGGTATGAAAACATGGTCATCATTCTGTATGAGTGGGTATTAAATCATGGTCATCATTCTGTATGAGTGGGTATTAAAGCAGGGTCTGTATGAGTGGGTATTAAAACATGACATCATTCTGTATGAGTGGGTATTAAAACTTCGCCATCATTCTGTAAGAGTGGGTATTAAAACATGTTCATTATTCTGTATGAGTGGGTCTTAAAACATTGGTCATCATTCTGTATCAATGGGTATTAAAACATGTTCATTATTCTGTATGAGTGGGTATTAAAACATGGTCATTATTCTGTATCAGTGGGTATTAAAACATTGGTCATCATTCTGTATCAATGGGTATTAAAACATGTTCATTATTCTGTACGAGTGGGTATTAAAACATGGTCATCATTCTGTATCAATGGGTATTAAAACATCTTCATTATTCTGTATGAGTGGGTATTAAAATAGGTTCATTATTCTGTATGAGTGGGTATTAAAACATGGTCATCATTCTGTATGAGTGGGTATTAAAACATGGTCATCATTATGTATGAGTGGGTATTAAAGCATGGTCTGTATGAGTGGGTATTAAAACATGACATCATTCTGTATGAGTGGGTGTTAAAACATGTTCATCATTATGTATGAGTGTGTATTAAAACATGGTCATCATTCTGTATCAATGGGTGTAAAACATGTTCATTATTCTGTATGAGTGGGTATTAAAACATGGTCATCATTCTGTATCAATGGGTATTAAAACATCTTCATTATTCTGTATGAGTAGGTATTAAAATAGGTTCATTATTCTGTATGAGGGGCTATGAAAAAATGGTCATCATTCTATATGCGTGGGTATTAAAACATGGTCATCATTCTGTATGAGTGGGTATTAAAACATGGTCATCATTCTGTATCAATGGGTGTAAAACATGTTCAATATTCTGTATGAGTGGGTATTAAATCATGGTCATTATTCTGTATGGGTGGGTATTAAAACTTGGTCATCATTCTGTATGGGTGGGTATTAAAACATGGTCATTATTCCATATGAGTTGGTATTAGGACATGGTCATCATTCTGTATCAATGGGTATTAAAACATGTTAATTATTCTGTATGAGTGGGTATTAAAATATGGTCATTATTCTGAATGAGTGGGTATTAAAACATGGTCATTATTCTGTATGAGTGGGTATTAAAACATGTTCATTATTCTGTATGAGTGGGTATGAAAAAATGGTAATCATTCTGTATGAGTGGGTATGAAAACATGGTATTCATTCTGTATCAGTGAGTATTAAAACATGTTCATTATTCTGTATGAGTGGGTATTAAAACATGGTCATCATTCTGTATGAGTGGGTATTAAAATATGGTCATCATTCTGTATGAGTCGGTATTAAAACATGGTCATCATTCTGTATGAGTGGGTATTAAAACATGGTCATCATTCTGTATGAGTGGATATTAAAACATGGTCATCATTCTGTATCAATGGGTGTAAAACATGTTCATTATTCTGTATGAGTGGGTATTAAAACATGGCCATCATTCTGTATCAATGGGTGTAAAACACGTTCATTATTCTGTATGACTGGGTATTAAATCATGTGCATTATTCTGTATGAGTGCGTATTAAAACATGGTCATCATTCTGTATCAATTGGTATTAAAACATGTTCATTATTCTGTATCGGTGGGTATTAAAATATGTTCATTATTCTGTATCAATGGGTATTAAAACATCTTCATTATTCTGTATGAGTGGGTATTAAAACATGGTCATTAATCTGTATGAGTCGGTATGAAAACATGGGCATCATTCTGTATCAATGGGTATTAAAACATCTTCATTATTCTGTATGAGTGGGTATTAAAACATGGTCATTAATCTGTATGAGTCGGTATGAAATTATGGGCATCATTCTGTATCAATGGGTATTAAAACATGTTCATTATTCTGTATCGGTGGGTATTAAAACATGTTCATTATTCTGTATCAATGGGTATTAAAACAGCTTCATTATTCTGTATGAGTGGGTAGTAAAACATGGTCATTAATCTGTATGAGTGGGTATTAAAACATGGGCATCATTCTGTATGAGTGGGTATTAAAATATGTTCATTATTCTGTATGAGTGGGTATTAAAACATGGTCATCATTCTGTATGAGTCGGTATTAAAACATGGTCACCATTCTGTATAAGTGGGTATTAAAACATGGTCATCATTCTGTATCAATGGGTATTAAAACATTATCATTATTCTGTATGAGTGGGTATTAAAACATGGTCATCATTCTGTATGAGTCGGTATTAAAACATGGTCACCATTCTGTATAAGTGGGTATTAAAACATGGTCATCATTCTGTATCAATGGGTATTAAAACATTATCATTATTCTGTATGAGTGGGTATTAAAACATGGCCATTATTCTGTATGAGAGGGTATTAATACAGAGGTGATTAGATGAACAGTATGTACATTGTTAAAATCCTTACAATAAAATGAAAGTAAGTATTACATATACGAACTAATCGACCTTTCCCGTTTTTGCAAAGCCCCGCCCACCTCTAGATTATCTCCTCCCACATCGTTCATGTCAGGATCGATCGATCGATCCCTGAAATCCCTGACTATCAATTTCCAGAAAGCTATGCAGGTAAGCTGTTAAATATTTGGAAACTAATTCAACTGTTAACGACGGATAATATTGAATCATTCACGACGTCATAACGTCAGCCTACACATCACTTATTAGATTATTACGTCATATGATGGATGGATAAATTGGAAAGATGCATTACATCACAGTGGTCGGTACAAGGATTGTGTAACGTTAATTTAGATTAATTTGTAATACTTTAAGGATGAATCTAATCTGTCACTGCAGTAATGACGTTATAAACAATTACGTCACATATAGGTTGACGTCACACTCATAATTGACAGACAATACTCTATCATGAACGTGGAATAGTCTGTCAGTTATACGAATTGTACTCTTTACCATCTAATAATCATTCTGTTGAATATTTTGAAACTAATTTGACTGGACGCTGTTACAAGCAGCAATATCCCCAAGTCAAATTAGTTTCAAAATATGCAACAGGTTAGCGGTTTAGTAAGCTATCATGAAATTGGGATACTGGACATTCAGGATTCAATGTATATAAATCGATCCCAACACACACAAAGCATGAGCGGATTCATCCATTGATGATGGTGATGATGATGATGATGATGATGATGATGATGATGCATCTGTCAAAAGGTGCATTTGCAGTACAGACTACACCAAAAATGTAATTACATAGAGTACATGTTAATGAAAGTGACCCATTTCTAGCCATGCCCCGCCAATTCAGCTTTCCAGAGCATCCATCTATCATATGACGTCAAAAGCAGATAAGTTACGCATAGGATGACGTCATAATCATTACGTCATAAATTATTCTACTTGGCCCGTCTTTAACTCTTAATAGTCCGACACGTTGTATGAATTGTCTCTACTATTTAATAAACATGTTGTTGAATATTTTGGAACTAATTTGACTGGGCGCTGTTGCTGCCTGGCAGCAACAGCGCCCAGTCAAATTAGTTCCAAAATATGCAATAGCTTACCTGTATAGTTTTCTGGAAATTCGTAGTCAGCGAGTTCAAAGATCGATCGATCCCAACACGAGCGAGGTATGGGTGGAGCTCAGCTAGAGATGGGCGGGGCATAGCTGAAAATGGAAATGTCCGTTTCTCCGCTCCACCCAATTTATACACGGAGTGTAATCGATTTGAATCTGAAACATTGACCGCTGAATTCCCATACAAATAATATGTGGAATATTTTGAAACTAATTTGAATGGGAGCATGTTTATTAAATTGCAAATTCATCAAAGACCCACCATTTTTACAGTTTCATAAGGGCCATTTCCACTTCCGTCATTCCGTCATGACAGACTGTCATTTCGATTGCTACGTTTGCCAACATGTGACGTATTTGATTATGGCGTCAGCTATTTGAGTAACAGATCTAATCACATGATTTCAGGTTTAACATCAAAATTACCAATCAAGTCTAGTAATATGAAAATAGGCGTTGCCTATAAGCGAACGCAGACACCATTTATTGCTTAAATAAATGGAACGAATTTGCATAGGGTCGAAATGTCCTAAATACGTATGCCCATGTATAGTACATTCGAAGCTAATTTTTAATCACGCGTGGAGGGCATTCTCGTAAATCCAGTCCACGATATTCACAACAATGCGTCTGCCCGTTGTCAGTGATATCCGCCAGCTTTATTGCATCTTTTACAGGGGCCTGCACCATTAAATAGTTCCGCCAGTCCAATAACGTTATAAAATGTGTACAGATGTGCGCCTCGCTATTTGGGGCAATACAAACAAGTCCATAGTAACTATTACGTCATAATGGAATGTCGTCCACTAGAAATTTTAGATCGCATTTAGCCAGACATATGCTACAAAAAACGGGAGTTAATGCATGTCTGCAGTAAATACATGAATATACATTCCATCCGGGTGCGAATGGCGTGGTACCCGGCCTTAAATTTTCTTCTATCAGCGACATTGGCAACAACGACTTTCCACGGCCATGAGCATTAAAAATAATACGAAACAGTCAACCAAACATATTGCATTTACAGACGCATAAATAGGAATAAATAAAGCTGGTATCTGGTCTGTAGCAGACGATGTAATCGTTTTACATTCTGAAGTAAATGTACGTTATTTTGTGATAACAACATCACACAAATTTCGGACATTGAAAATGCGCAGTAGGTTGCCCTAAAATAACTATGGGAACATACTCATAATGAAGAACCATATCCCATAATGCAACGGGGAAATGAAGAAATCACAAAAGCTATATCATAAGCCGAAACGTTCGCAATGGCTTCGCGCTTCGCGTGCCGCCATCGCTCACTGTGTTCGCTAATATGAAAATAGGCGTTGCCTATAAGCGAACGCAGACACCATTTATTGCTTAAATAAACTGTACGAATGTGTATAGGTTCAAAATGTCCTAAATACGTATACCCATGTATAGTACATTTGAAGCTAGGTTTTCGTCATGCATGGAGAGCATTCTGGTAAATTCAGTCCACGATATTCACAACAATGCGTATGCCCATTGTCAGTGATATCCGCCAGATTGTTGCATCTTTTACCTCCGGGGCCTACCCCATTAATATTTGCACCAGTCCAATGACGTTATAAAATTTGTATCGACGTATCTGGGTGCTTCTCGCTATTTGGGGAAATACAAACAAGTTCATAGTAACTATGACGTCATAATGAAATATCGTCTGCTAGAATTTTTAAATCGCGTTTATCCGGACATAAGCTACAAAACCGGGAATTAATTCATGTCTGTACATGAATTTACATTCCGTCCAGCTGCGAATGGCGTGTTACCCGGCATTAAATTTCCTACTATCAGCACTAAATGATTACGACTTTGACACCAACGACTTTCCACGGCCATGCGTGTTAAACGAGGCAATCAACCAAACCTTATATTGCATTTGCAGACGCATAAATAGGAATAAATGCAGCTTTTATCTGGTCTGCGTCAGACTATTTAACCGGTTTACATTCAGAAGTAAATGTACGCTATTTCGTTATAACAATATCACACAAAGTGTGTACATTGAAAATGCGCAGTAGGTTGACCTAAAACAACTAGGGGAACTTACACATAATGACGAACCATATCCCATAATGCAACGAGGGCCCATGAAGCAACCACAAAAGCTATATCATTGCTATCATTAAAGTTCAAAAGCCTTCATACCGCACTAGGAGTAGTGTTGAGGTGAAGCTGACCCCCTTCTCTTATAAATCCCATGGTAAGAAAACCTCAAAACAATATGGTGACCGCGTCATGAGTGTAGCGGCACCGAAACTGTGGAACAATCTTCCACTTGAGTTGAGATCTTTTACTAAATTTCCCAATTTTAAATCAAACCTAAAAACATTTATTTTTAAACAACATTTTAGTTAATGTATATGTGTCACTGCTTTGTGTTTTATATTATATGATATGCTTGTTTTATTGTACATGTACAGAATGTTGAGACTTGCGTGTAACGGTTAAGCCAAAACCGGAACCAACAAAGCTTGCTGATGTTGCGTGGATATTGGTATCACACGAACCATTGGGTGAATCAAGTCCATTTTAATTTCTGCATTAAGCTAGTGATACAGAGGTTAAGATGATACCAAAATCAACACAATCCATAGTGTTCCTTTTACAGTCCGATACGGAGATGGACTGGGTCCCGATATGTCTGGTCGCCGAAGAGGAGTCTGTTTAACAGTCTAGTCATTGTGATGATGTAATAAGATGGCCGATCAATACATTAGAGGTGTATTCTCGTAGAAGCCACGCCTCTATTTTTAGATTGCAATAAATGGTGGCTGCGTTCTTTTATAGGCGCCTATTTTCATATTAGCGAACGCAGTGCGCGATGGCTTCACTCAAAGCCCAACGCCATCGCGAACGAAGTGAGCATATATAGATAACATGTGCGTACGTGTAATGAGGAAAAATCAACAGAAAATGAGACAGGGAACCAGGCTAAAATACATATACCATGCGACTGAGAAAGCTTCGTTTCCGGTCGCGAGCTTTTTTTGGTTCTGGTTTCGGCTTATGACATAGCTTTTGCGGGATATGGTTATTCATTATGCGTATGTTCCCCTAGTTGTTTTAGGGCAACCTACTTGGCATTTTCAATGTCCAAAGTGTGTGTGATATCGTTATCACGAAATCGCGTACTTCAGAATGTAAAACGATTAAATAGTCTGACGCAGACTAGATACAAACTTTATTTGTATTCCTATTTATGCGTCTGTAAATGCAATATGCAATATAAGGTTTGGTTGACTGTCTCGTATTACTTTTAACACTCATGCCCTGAAAAGTCGTAGTTGTCAATGTCGTATGTATTTAGCACCGATAGCAGGAAATTTAAGGCCCGCCGGTACCATGCCATTCGTACCCAGATGGAATGTACATTCATGTATTTACGCGCAGACATGCATTAATTCCCGTTTTTTGTAGCTTATGTCCGGATAAACGCGATCTAAAAATTCTAGTGGACGACATTTCATTACGACGTCATTGTTACTATGAACTTGTTTGTATTTCCCCAAATAGCGAGGAGCACAGCGATACGTTGGTACACATTTTATAACGTCATTGGACTGGTGCAAATATTTAATGGTAAAAGATACAACAATGCTGGCGGATATCACTGACAATGGGCATACGCATTATTGTGATTATCGTGCGACTGGACTTACCGGAATGCCCTACAAGCACTATGAAAAACTAGCTTCCTGGCTTATATTTTCTTGTTGTTTTAAACTTTTTTATTTAATAATATATAATAGCATAATAACAACGTACATGGAACACAAATTCCACCGTCATCTGTGTATCCTGTGTCGCACACGCACTGGGAGTCAGCGCAATGTTCATGAGCACCACACACGGGGCACTCTAGAACATCTGCGAACAAAATTTCAAAGATGAAACAGTTAAGAGTTTTCAAACAGTTCATGGTTTCGAGATGTCAATCAAGCATACACGTCATTATCCAACTGTCCAATCAAAAAGTCATTAACCAGAGTTTAGCTGGATGAGAACAGTGAGGCAAATTCGTTTTACAAATGTTCTGGTAAGCCATGCCAGATGGTTTAATTTTTTTAATCTTCTGAATATTTCCTGAACAAGGGAGGGTCCTGTATGCTGACGCGTAAAACAGTGCACAGTCAAATTAGTTTAAAAACACTCAACAGCATGTTTCTTAAATAGCAAAAATATACAATTCGTACAACGTGTCGGACTATTAAGCGTTAAAGATGGGCTTAATCGAATCATTCATGGCATCATGATTATGACGTCATCATACACTTCGCGTAGTTGATTATGACGTCATATGATTGAGTGATAAAATGGATTCATAAATTACAACTTATTATACAAGAAACGAGATCTGTTTCTCCAAATTGAGGCATTTTCAAAATTAACCTCGGTTAAGCCGTACTCGCGATATGCTCAATTTATAAAATCCTTATTATCAGTATCTGGACAAATGCAGACTGCCATTATAGCTTTAGATATTATGTGGAACGCATGGTGACACTTTGTGAAACACAACACCTAATAAATGTTAATGTTTACGACGACAACATTATCTTGTTGCTTACACGAGTTGTCGGAACTGCCAAGTTCCTGATATTTGTCGCTGTTTGTTGTTGTGCCTCTGTCAGTCAGTCTGTCAAATTTGTTACATTTCTAACAATGCTGCCTAAGTCGCATCTATCGTGTACTCGTATTTGTTCTAATCAAAGTTCCATGGCTTTATTAGTGGTACGACTGTTATCTATAACATCGGGTTCTAAAAATCATAATATAAGCCCTATTTTTCAAGTAATATAGACAAAAGAATGATCATTTTATCTAAAATGAGGAGTTTGTCCGTTGTTTATGCGCGCTTTCTCTCCTGTGTGCCGGAAGCGTACATATTGTCAGATCTATTTTATAATGGAGGCTAGAATGGTTAATTGATTCCATTCTAGATCTAGGTAATGTATTGTATGTGTTATACATAGCATATGCTTGGACCTCTAGGCAGAGCAATGTGAACTAACTGGCCATTGATTGGCGTAGGTGGAGGCGGTAATAAAGGATTTCAGCTGATAGATCCCTGTCTGAGGCATGTTGCTATCAATTTTTTAACCAGACAATGGCATCACAACTTGACCTTAATACAGTTTTCAACATGCGCTTTGTAATCATCTTCACTATATGCACGATTAATTTTTCCTAATCACATATACGTAGAAATGTGTGGCTTACTGCTGACGGATTAACACAAATGGGAGAAAGTACTGAATCGAGCACATCTGCGATGTGTTAGCGACATTTCCCATTGAAACTTACTGCTAGTGGAAATATTTTATTAACATGACAGGAAATTACCATTTATGATTGCTTAATACAAAATACATTTCTACGGATCCATGTGCTAAGGAATATTCACATTTCGATATTCCATAGCACAACCTACGTATATTAAAGACATGGTAGTATGCTTTTCATTACCTGCGCATCCTCCCTCATAACACTGATTAGTTTCAATACCATTTCCTACACATCCAGCTCCTCCATACTTTGGTATTGGATGTGTACACGTGCGGTAACGAGCTAAAATTCCAAAGCCGCATGTCACACTACACACCCACGGAGTCCAATCTGTCCATCCACCATCAACTGAAAAATATGAAATGACGTTGATTTTAATATACATATACACGTGTATACTGGAGGAAAGGCTTTCTAGAAATTGACATAGCAATGGGGTTGTTCTACATCTTTTTTCTTTGGAGCCTGCTCCAATGGCCGCAGTACTGCGTCGGCCATGTTACTAATCCATGTTTCAAACACACTGGTATGAGAATATACAAGCATAGTGGAAACACGCATTCATTATTAATCTTCATGCAATAGCTGCTTATTTGTATCTCATCAAGGATATGTCTTCACCTCCTCCTCCTCCTCCTCCTCCTCCTCCTCCTCATCCTCATCCTCCTCCTCCTTCTCCTCCTCCTCATCCCCCTCCTTCTTCTTCTTCGTCTTCTTCTTTTTCTTCTTCTAATTCTTCTCCTCCTCTTATTTCAGACCGACGGAAAGAGTTCATTACTAGATATAAAGATCGTGTATCTATATCGAATTCCAATATCATCGAAGTGTTGGATCGTTACAGATTTTTTAAGATTTTTGGGCCCGTAGTGGTTTTGCGTGTAGTGTCGAAGATAATGAACTTGTTTCTAACGGGTTTTTATAAGAGTCTATTAAAGTTGTTCTACTTGTTTTGGAGCCGAAAACATGTTACATACATGCGTGATTAATTGTTTCGTATATGCATAACAAACCTTTAATATTGCAGTTAAACACATGTATTTTTACACGTATCTAATTTCTAAAAACCCTTATCGCACTACTCAAGCCCAAGAAGCCACCTGGCCCCAAGCCAATCTGTGACCCATTGTACTCCTCAACAACATACAGAAAGTCCTATCCAATGTTACTCCATGCCGCATCCGAGACAAGATCGATGACTTCACCGGAGCATCTCAAAGTGGCTTCAAACGTGGACGCAGCTGCGCAGACATTGTATGGGCTCAACGCATGCTTGTGTAGGTAGTCATGTCCAAACACTGGGATTTCCACAAAGTGGGCATTGACATGTCACGAGCCTTTGATACAATTAAACACTCAAAGATCCTAGATGTACTACGCCATGTCAGTTGCAATGAAGATGAGCTATGGCTAGTGTAGCTTGCAGGGATACGCGCTGGTCCGTCGTATTGCTCCGCTCCATTGCATCACATGTACAGGATGCACAGGAGGGTTGGTTAGCTATGGTTCTAGGGGTTACGGATCACGTCTCGCAACTCTTGAGAAGGTAAAAGACCGGCTTCTGGAGCCAGTGGAACGATCACATTCCAGTGAGGGCCATGCGACCATTGCCGCCGAGATTGAACCTCACGGTCTCATTCCAACTGATCGTGTCACTGGTATGTCAGTCCATTACCTGGACATGATGATAATAATTAAAAGAATAACAACTATACAAACAATGGTACTCATTTGCTAGTAAGTGTGCAGAATAATACAGTACATAGAACCAAACTGGTGTTCTTTCTAAGTGGGATCGCCGAAGGTACCGCAAAGATTCCTAAATCCGCAGAGGTATCCCCGCAAGGGAGCATCGCAATGAGGCTACTTCAATAGTTTAATATAAACCAATTATACCCCTAACACATACAAAATATTATTGTTGCGAGAGGAAAGTGCCTCGCGTGGGCCTCCGTCACAGGAAAATGCCTTCAACACCGAAGCGGAGGAAAAGAGCTAGCAAAAAGGGCCACTCTTTTGTTCAAACAAAAAGTTTTGTGAGGTGGTCAATCCTAGTGAAACTATAATTAATGTGATGCACACTGATATATGTGAAGACGGGTCGGATGATTACCGAAGAATTCATAGTTCATCGTCTTATGTAGGTCTAAAGATACTGCATTGGTAGTTGCCGCTTTATTTATGTTGGCCTTCTGCTAAAGTCTAACCTACCCTTTAGTTGTTAGATACATTTCCAAGCTTTGGCCCGCAAGTGGCAGGGATTCCTACCTATCTATTGACACATACGTCTAACTGGCGAAGATGCCCAGCTTCCTGAAGGTCGCCCCAGATAGCATCTTCCTCAGAAAGACAGCGTGCACACATGTTATGGAGCGACAGCTCCAGAATCATATGACGATCCGGTCACCATTGCACCATAACCACATATAACATCACCAGGACAATTTGCAGTTCACATAAGCAATTTAGAAAGCACAATAGTATTTATGGTGGGGAGTAAGAGACAAATATCTATTGTTAGTGACCTTCACGTAAGGGTGTGGTGGGTTCTAAGACCGCACCCAGTCACCATACCGAGTTAGATGGAGATCTGTGTCTCGTCCATCACCCGTGTGTTACGGAATTAACATCTCACCTGTCATTAGGGTTATATTCCAGAATGTGCAGAGATGCACTGCAGGCCGGTGTTGCATAATATAATTTCTTTTCGCAGTGCTTCCTACATTGGCGGGGGGGGGGGGGGGGGAGGTTACAAATTAACTGGTTTCCAAAGATACAGGGGAAGTGTATGCTAAATCGACACTTTAGTTATCACCGTTCGGAAACCCCAATATTTTCCCAGAGTCGGATCCTGCCAACATGTCGATTGGGAATCCAGACAATTATTAAGCATTGCGGCTGGAGGAGTGCAGAAAGAGGCAATCACTCGATATTAATAAGAGGCCCTAAGGTAATTGGGCAATTCATACAATCTAGCCGGTGTGCGGGGTTACATATCTGCCACAGCCGGAAAAGAGGCATATACAATGTGTCTCTTATGGAGAGATTGTCCCTAACTACTTTAAACCTATCCTATCGAGCTAAAATAGACAGGTTTAGTCGATCGCATGTCAGGCTCGAGCAATGTGAGCATGATCAGTGACCTCAGTGTAAAATTGATGCTGGGGGAAATGATGTGGATATAATGTTGTTGTATAGCATTTCCTAGCGTACTGCATCCTAGAGTTTGTATATAAACAAAACAGAATAATTAGGATGGTTACTTGCCATATACATAACTAACTAGTACAGTGCTAACAGTATATCAGGTCATAGGACCTTGCAGTGCTCGTTAGTTGTAATCACACGGAAATAAAGATAATATATACAGTATGAAACAGGAAATATAAAGATGTGGTCTTAAAACTGGGAAGGTACCGATTAGTCATCAGTACCTATTGCGGAAATAATGAATAGCACAATAGTATAGTTACTTGAGTACCTATTGTTTATCGGTACAGTAAGAGTTCAAAAATCACTGAAATTGTTGCGCTACAGATGAGTATCATGAGGTTGCACGATTCCGAAGTTGCTGGGAAGATTTCCGCAGGCAGACTGTTGATGCGGCTCACTATTTTGGATGGTGAAGAAGAACGATTGTAGAAAGATGTCCATTTGATAGTCAGAATAACTAATACACAATTTTACACAGTAAATTGTAAATTGTCCATCCGGCGATGGTAGTTTGAAAGTTGCTGGTAACATAGAGAGCTACAGTGGTAATTAAATATGCATGTACATAACTGGGTACACCCTGCCTGATACATCGCATAGCTCTTGCGATGCACTGGGCAGAGTCTCACCAGACTGTGGTCTAAAGGTTAATTAAAACACACGACATGCTGCGCGGACATTTGATACCACTTTTCAGCATGGTCCAGAAGATCCGGCAAGTTATCCACCAAGAATCACCTCGACTCTACATCCTGTTCAATTACATCGGGCCCGCAACGCCCATCCGCAGAGAAGCTCGTCTGTGAGTGTTCTGGAATGGGATTTTTTGAATTAGTTAATTTGCCCTCAGATGGCCGTCCAAGAGTTTACAAAAACTTAATCGCAGATGTTCAAAACTGCTCACTGGCACAGGAGATCTGAATTCCAAAGGGCACTGCTGTGGTGTAGATACCACAGTCAGTAAGCAGTTAGCCCACGTCTAGCACTGTGCTGGTCCAGCAACCTTGCTGTCATGTCGGCTCCCTTGCCGAATTGCTCTCAATTCTCGATTTTGGCTCCTTTTATACTACTTGTGACGTCAGAGGCAGAATGCTCCAGCCAATCAGCAGCTGATCAGTAGCCAATCAGCGTGCAGCTAGAAAGGGTGATGTGGCGACCATGTGATCAGCCCAGTCCCCATTCATTTAATACATACACGCGATTATAACGTCAACGCAATATTTTGATTTTGAAAAGGTAAAAGGTTTTGAAATCGTCGTTTCATTCTGGACCTCATCGGCACCAAGAGGGACGAGAATGGACTGATTTAAAGAAATCACCAGTATCAACTCGGTACACTATAAGCATATAATCTCTCCCAATACTGGCACATGTTGCCAGGGAAGCTCTGACGCGTGCACATGCGTGCTACGCATTCTTATGGACCTATCCATTTTAGTGAAATCTCTCTCATTGGGGTTTATACACGCATACTATCCTACCCAGGGGGACGTGCTTGGAATGCACCTGGAGCTGTCATCCCGTACCCAGCTTGGCTGGGATGGTCCATACCCGTCCGGTCGATCCGTGCTACACCAGTGAGACCACTGCTTGCAGACACCAAGCTGAGAGCACGAGTCAAGTCAGTGAAATCTATAGAGTTTGAGACATCAATCGGCTCCCAACAGGGAGATGAGATGGTCTATCCCTAGTGCTTTTCACCTGTTACCTTGCTGCTGCATTGAAATCCATACGGGAAAGTTCCAGAAGACTAACACACTCAAAGCCCAACGCCATCGCGAACGAAGTGAGCATATATAGATAACATGTACGTACGTGTAATGAGGAAAAATCAACAGAAAATGAGACAGGGAACCAGGCTAAAATACATAAACCATGCGACTGAGAAAGCTTCGTTTCCGGTCGCGAGCTTTTTTTTGGTTCTGGTTTCGGCTTATGACATAGCTTTTGCGGGATATGGTTATTCATTATGCGTATGTTCCCCTAGTTGTTTTAGGGCAACCTACTGGGCATTTTCAATGTCCAAAGTGTGTGTGATATCGTTATCGCGAAATCGCGTACTTCAGAATGTAAAACAATTAAATAGTCTGACGCAGACTAGATACAAACTTTATTTGTATTCCTATTTATGCGTCTGTAAACGCAATATGCAATATAAGGTTTGGTTGACTGTCTCGTATTACTTTTAACACTCATGCCCTGAAAAGTCGTAGTTGTCAATGTCGTATGTATTTAGCACCGATAGCAGGAAATTTAAGGCCCGGTACCATGCCATTCGTACCCAGATGGAATGTACATTCATGTATTTACGCGCAGACATGCATTAATTCCCGTTTTTTGTAGCTTATGTCCGGATAAACGCGATCTAAAAATTCTAGTGGACGACATTTCATTACGACGTCATTGTTACTATGAACTTGTTTGTATTTCCCCAAATAGCGAGGAGCACAGCGATACGTTGGTACACATTTTATAACGTCATTGGACTGGTGCAAATATTTAATGGTAAACGATGCAACAATGCTGGCGGATATCACTGACAATGGGCATACGCATTATTGTGAATATCGTGGGACTGGACTTACCGGAATGCCCTACAAGCACTATGAAAAACTAGCTTCCTGGCTTATATTTTCTTGTTGTTTTAAACTTTTTTATTTAATAATATATAATAGCATAATAACAAGGTACATGAAACACAAATTCCACCGTCATCTGTGTATCCTGTGTCGCACACACACTGGGAGTCAGCGCAATGTTCATGAGCACCACACACGGGGCACTCTAGAACATCTGCGAACAAAATTTCAAAGATGAAACAGTTAAGAGTTTTCAAACAGTTCATGGTTCCGAGATGTCAATCAAGCATACACGTCATTCTCCAACTGTCCAATCAAAAAGTCATTAACCAGAGTTTAGCTGGATGAGAAAAGTGAGGCAAATTCGTTTTACAAATGTTCTGGCAAGCCATGCCAGATGGTTTAATTTTTTTAATCTTCTGAATATTTCCTGAACAAGGGAGGGTCCTGTATGCTGACGCATAAAACAGTGCACAGTCAAATTAGTTTAAAAACACTCAACAGCATGTTTCTTAAATAGCAAAAATATACAATTCGTACAACGTGTCGGACTATTAAGCGTTAAAGATGGGTTTAATCGAATCATTCATGGCATCATGATTATGACGTCATCATACACTTCACGTAGTTGATTATGACGTCATATGATTTAGTGATGAAATGGATTCATAAATTACAACTTATTATCCAAGAAACGAGATCTGTTTCTCCAAATTGAGGCATTTCCAAAATTAACCTCGGTTAAGCCGTACTCGCGATATTCACAATTTATAAAATCCTTATTATCAGTATCTGGACAAATGTAGACTGCCATTATAGCTTTAGATATTATGTGGAACGCATGGTGACACTTTGTGAAACACAACACCTAATAAATGTTAATGTTTACGACGACAACATTATCTTGTTGCTTACACGAGTTGTCGGACCTGCCAAGTTGCTGATATTTGTCGCTATTTGTTGTTGTGCCTCTGTCAGTCAGTCTGTCAAATTTGTTACATTTCTAACAATGCTGCCTAAGTCGCATCTATCGTGTACCCGTATTTGTTCTAATTTGTGCCAATCTAAGTTCCATGGCTTTATTAGTGGTACGACTGTTATCTATAACATCGGGTTCTAAAAATCATAATATAAGCCCTATTTTTCAAGTAATATAGACAAAAGAATGATCATTTTATCTAAAATGAGGAGTTTGTCCGTTGTTTATGCGCGCTTTCTCTCCTATGTGCCGGAAGCGTACATATTGTCAGATCTATTATATAATGGAGGCTAGAATGGTTAATTGATTCCATTCTAGATCTAGGTAATGTATTGTATGTGTTATACATAGCATATGCTTGGACCTCTAGGCAGAGCAATGTGAACTAACTGGCCATTGATTGGCGTAGGTGGAGGCGGTAATAAAGGATTTCAGCTGATAGATCCATGTCTGAGGCATGTTGCTATCAATTTTTTAACCAGACAATGGCATCACAACTTGACCGTAATACAGTTTTCAACATGCGTTTTGTAATCATCTTCACTTTATGGACGATTAATTTTTCCTAATCACATATACGTAGAAATGTGTGGCTTACTGCTGACGGATTAACGCAAATGGGAGGAAGTACTGAATCGAGCACACCTGCGATGTGTTAGCGGCATTTCCCATTGAAACTTACTGCTAATGGAAATATTTTATTAACATCACAGGAAATTATCATTTATGATTGCTTAATACAAAATACATTTCTACGTATCCATGTGCTAAGGAATATTCACATTTCGATATTCCATAGCACAACCTACGTATATTAAAGACATGGTAGTATGCTTTTCATTACCTGCGCATCCTCCCTCATAACACTGATTAGTTTCAATGCCATTTCCTACACATCCAGCTCCTCCATACTTTGGTATTGGATTTGTACACGTGCGGTAACGAGCTAAAATTCCAAAGCCGCATGTCACACTACACACCCACGGAGTCCAATCTGTCCATCCACCATCAACTGAAAAATATGAAATGACGTTGATTTTAATATACATATACACGTGTATACTGGAGGAAAGGCTTTCTAGAAATTGACATAGCAATGGGGTTGTTCTACATCTTTTTTCTTTGGAGCCTGCTCCAATGGCCGCAGTACTGCGTCGGCCATGTTACTAATCCATGTTTCAAACACACTGGTATGAGAATATACAAGCATAGTGGAAACACGCATTCATTATTAATCTTCGTGCAATAGCTGCTTATTTGTATCTCATCAAGGATATGTCTTCACCTCCTCTTCCTCCTCCTCATCGTCCTCCTCCTCCTCCTCATCCCCCTCTTTCTTCTTCTTTGTCTTCTTCTTTTTCTTCTTCTAATTCTTCTCCTCCTCTTATTTCAGACCGACTGAAAGAGTTCATTACTAGATATAAAGATCGTGTATCTATATCGAATTCCAATATCATCGAAGTGTTGGATCGTTACAGATTTTTTAAAATTTTTGGGCCTGTAGTGGTTTTGCGTGTAGTGTCGAAGATAATGAACTTGTTTCTAACGGATTTTTATAAGAGTCTATTAAAGTTGTTCTACTTGTTTTGGAGCCGAAAACATGTTACATACATGCGTGATTAATTGTTTCGTATATGCATAACAAACTTTTAATATTGCAGTTAAACACATGTATTTTTACACGTATCTAATTTCTAAAAACCCTTATCGCACTACTCAAGCCCAAGAAACAACCTGGCCCCAAGCCAATCTGTGACCCATTGTACTCCTCAACAACATACAGAGAGTCCTATCCAATGTTACTCCATGCCGCATCCGAGACAAGATCGATGACTTCACCGGAGCATCTCAAAGTGGCTTCAAACGTGGACGCAGCTGCGCAGACATTGTATGGGCTCAACGCATGCTTGTGTAGGTTGTCATGTCCAAACACTGGGATTTCCACAAAGTGGGCATTGACATGTCACGAGCCTTTGATACAATTAAACACTCAAAGATCCTAGATGTACTACGCCATGCCAGTTGCAATGAAGATGAGCTACGACTAGTGTAGCTTGCAGGGATACGCGCTGGTCCGTCGTATTGCTCCGCTCCATTGCATCACATGTACAGGATGCGCAGGAGGGTTGTTAGCTATGGTTCTAGGGGATACGGATCACATCTCGCGACCCTTGAGAAGGTAAAACACCGGCTTCTGGAGCCGGTGGAACGATCACATTCCAGTGAGGGCCATGCGACCATTGCCGCCGAGATTGAACCTCTCATTCCAACTGTTCGTGTCACTGGTATGTCAGTCCATTACCTGGACATGATGATAATAATTAAAAGAATAACAACTATACAAACAATGATACTCATTTGCTAGTAAGTGTGCAGAATAATACAGTACATAGAACCAAACTGGTGTTCTTTCTACGTGGGATCGCCGAAGGTACCGCAAAGATTCGTAAATCCGCAGAGGTATCCCCGCAAGGGAGCATCGCAATGAGGCTACTTCAATAGTTTAATATAAACCAATTATACCCCTAACACATACAAAATATTATTGTTGCGAGAGGAAAGTGCCTCGCGTGGGCCTCCGTCACAGGAAAATGCCTTCAACACCGAAGCGGAGGAAAAGAGCTAGCAAAAAGGGCCACTCTTTTGTTCAAACAAAAGGTTTTGTGAGGTGGTCAATCCTAGTGAAACTATAATTAGTGTGATGCACGCTGATATATGTGAAGACGGGTCGGATGATTACCGAAGAATTCATAGTTCATCGTCTTATGTAGGTCTAAAGATACTGCATTGGTAGTTGCCGCTTTATTTATGTTGGCCTTCTGCTAAAGTCTAACCTACCCGTTAGTTGTTAGATACATTTCCAAGCTTTGGCCCGCAAGTGGCAGGGATTCCTACCTATCTATTGACACATACGTCTAACTGGCGAAGATGCCCAGCTTCCTGAAGGTCGCCCCGGATAGCATCTTCCTCAGAAAGACAGCGTGCACACATGTTATGGAGCGACAGCTCCCGAATCATATGACGATCCGGTCACCATTGCACCATAACCACATATAACATCACTAGGACAATTTGCAGTTCACATAAGCAATTTAGAAAGCACAATAGTATTTATGGTGGGGAGTAAGAGACAAATATCTATCGTTAGTGACCTTCACGTAAGGGTGTGGTGGGTTCTAAGACCGCACCCAGTCACCATACCGAGTTAGATGGAGATCTGCGTCTCGTCCATCACCCGTGTGTTACGGAATTAACATCTCACCTGTCATTAGGGTTATATTCCAGAATGCGCAGAGATGCACTGCAGGCCGGTGTTGAAAATATATAATTACTTTCGCAGTGCTTCCTACATTGGCGGGGGGTTTATAAATTAACTGGTATCCAAAGATACAGGGGAAGTGTATGCTAAATCGACACTTTAGTTATCACCGTTCGGAAACCCCAATATTTTCCCAGAGTCGGATCCTGCCAACATGTCGATTGGGAGTCCAGACAATTATTAAGCATTGCAGCTGGAGTAGTGCAGAAAGAGACAATCACTCGATATTAATAAGAGGCCCTAAGGTAATTGGGCAATTCATACAATCTAGCAGGTGTGCGGGGTTACATATCTGCCACAGCCGGAAAAGAGGCATATACAATGTGTCTCTTATGGAGAGATTGTCCCTAACTACTTTAAACCTATCCTATCGAGCTAAAATAGACAGGTTTAGTCGATCGCATGTCAGGCTCGAGCAATGTGAGCATGATCAGTGACCTCAGTGTAAAATTGATGCTGGGGGAAATGATGTGGATATAATGTTGTTGTATAGCATTGCCTAGCGTACTGCATCCTAGAGTTTGTATATAAACAAAACAGAATAATTATGATGGTTACTTGCCATATACATAACTAACTAGTACAGTGCTAACAGTATATCAGGTCATAGGACCTTGCAGTGCTCGTTAGTTGTAAGCACACGGAAATAAAGATAATATATACAGTATGAAACAGGAAATATAAAGATGTGGTCTTAAAACTGGGAAGGTACCGATTAGTCATCAGTACCTATTGCGGAAATAATGAATAGCACAATAGTATAGTTACTTGAGTACCTATTGTTTATCGGTACAGTAAGAGTTCAAAAATCACTGAAATTGTTGCGCTACAGATGAGTATCATGAGGTTGCACGATTCCGAAGTTGCTGGGAAGATTTCCGCAGGCAGAATGTTGATGCGGCTCACTCTTTTGGACGGTGAAGAAGAACGATTGTAGAAAGATGTCCATTAGATAGTCAGAATAACTAATACACAATTTTACACAGTAAATTGTAAATTGTCCATCCGGCGATGGTAGTTTGAAAGTTGCCGGTAACATAGAGAGCTACAGTGGTAATTAAATATGCATGTACATAACTGGGTACACCCTGCGGGATACATCGCATAGCTCTTGCGATGCACTGGGCAGAGTCTCACCAGACTGTGGTCTAAAGGTTAATTAAAACACACGACATGCTGTGCGGACATTTGATACCACTTTTCAGCATGGTCCAGAAGATCCGGCGACTTATCCACCAAGAATCACCTCGACTCTACATCCTGTTCAATTACATCGGGCCCGCAACGCCCATCCGCAGAGAAGCTCGTCTGTGAGTGTTCTGGAATGGGATTTTTTGAATTAGTTAATTTGCCCTCAGATGGCCGTCCAAGAGTTTACAAAAACTTAATCGCAGATGTTCAAAACTGCTCACTGGCACAGGAGATCTGAATTCCAAAGGGCACTGCTGCGGTGTAGATACCACAGTCAGTAAGCAGTTAGCCCACGTCTAGCACTGTGCTGGTCCAGCAACCTTGCTGTCATGTCGGCTCCCTTGCCGAATTGCTCTCAATTCTCGATTTTGGCTCCTTTTATGCTACCTGTGACGTCAGAGGCAGAATGCTCCAGCCAATCAGCAGCTAATCAGTAGCCAATCAGCGTGCAGCTAGAAAGGGTGATGTGGCGATCATGTGATCAGCGCAGTCCCCATTCATTTAATACATACACGCGATTATAACGTCAACGCAATATTTTGAAAATAATTTAAGTGAGCCATTTGTGGATAACTCGGTCATATCTGGTCTGATTTTGAACAGGTAAAAGGTTCTGAAATCGTCGTTTCATTCTGGACCTCATCGGTACCAAGAGGGACGAGAATGGACTGATTTAAAGAAATCACCAGTATCAACTCGGTACACTATAAGCATATAATCTCTCCCAATACTGGCACATGTTGCCAGGGAAGCTCTGACGCGTGCACATGCGTGCTACGCATTCTTTAGTGAAATCTCTCTCATTGGGGTTTATACACGCATAGTATCCTACCCAGGGGGGCGTGCTTGGAATGCACCCGGAGCTGTCACCCCGTACCCAGCTTGGCTGGGATGGTCCATACCCGTCCGGTCGATCCGTGCTACACCAGTGAGACCACTGCTTGCAGACACCAAGCTGAGAGCACGAGTTAAGTCAGTGAAATCTATAGAGTTTGAGACATCAATCGGCTCCCAACAGGGAGATGAGATGGTCTATCCCCAGTGCTTATCACCTGTTACCTTGCTGCTGCATTGAAATCCATACGGGAAAGTTCCAGAAGACTAACACCCCCCCCCCCACCCCCGCCCGCAGTGTCAATACTGGGTATGCCGCTAGAGATGGAATATGCTGATGATGTAGACTTCAGACAAAAAAATGAAACCACTTGACGAACTCCCAATAGCTGCAAGCAAACTAAAAATTGAGAATCTCTTTATGAATGAATCCAAAACAGAGTTCACCCACATATACCTATCTACAAAGCATGAACCTAAAGAAAATAACGATCCACTTCGTGGCGACGAACCATGGAGGAAAAGTAAAATCCTGGGCTCACTGCTTTGCAATACTGCTGACATTGCTGCACGCTGCATCATGATGAGGAACATGGCTTTCCAGTCCTTCTGGAAGCTATGGATTCGTAGATTAAAGATGCCCTTGATTAAAAGGCTACGATTATATAATGCAACCTGTGTATCCTTGATGCTGTATAACTGCAACAGCTGGGCAGATCCAAAGGCAGCTCTAGACAAACTCGATGCCTGCCACCGCAACCACCTACGTACCATCACTGGACACTGATGGCCAGAAGCATAATTTCCAATGATGCACTATACAAGATGTGTAATACGTCACTGCTGTCCGTAAAAGTCGACCAGCAGAGATGTTCCATGTTTGGCCATGTGCTAAGGATACCGTGAGAGACACCAGCACAGAGAGCTTTGGAATTCTCCCTACTTGAAGCCAGCAAATACAAGGCCAGGAGAGGAGGTCATTGCATAAATCTGCTAAGCCTGCTATAAGGTGACCTCAAGAAAGCAGAACTCGGTACACTCAAGTCAAGAATGGACCTGAGGAAGCTAAGAATTACGGCTGAGGACAAGACACAGTGGGCAAAATGAAGATGGACTGATTGCAGCTTAGGATGTTTCTACTACTACAGCCACAGAATACAGAAGTCATACATACATCTAATTTATTTTATTAACTATGATATTGTAATGTGATGTTTTATATTGACATGTGTTCATTTGAATAAAGTATCATGAACAATCTTCCATTTCTTTTTTTTTTATTCTTCTTTATTTTCTTCACCTACTTCTTCTTCTTCTTCTTGTTCTTCTTCTCTTTCTCCTTTCTTCTTTTTCTTCTTCTTCTTCTTCATCCTCTGTTTCTTGGTAACATTCTAGACTGTATCTCCTTCAACACATTTCATCTGATCAGTTCCAAGCTTGGGCATAGTTTATGTAGTTCGGATCGACCGGTTGTGTACCAGCCGTACCAGCTAGGCTGGGTATGTGCTGCACGTCCTGGATTCGTTCCCTGAACACGCCCCCCTGGGTAGAGCCATAAGCATATATGGGCGTATGAGAGAGATCGCATTGCAAAAACGACTAAGTTCGTTAAAGCGCATAATGCGGATGCGCACGCTTAGATGCTATTTTTGATGGAGCACGTGATTTACGGCCGAGATAGGATGGCGCTTTTAGTGTACCAGGATGGTACCCTGTAATCCGTTTTTTGATTACCTGTTGCCGTTGAATCTGGCATTAATCAAGACCAGAATTCGACGGGCCTTTTAAATCTGTAAACCATTAAAAAATTGGTTAAGAAATGGCTGAGTTATCTACGGATAACCCGTCTTGATTATCTTCAAAATATTGCCGTGACGTCATAGCCACGAGGCGCAGAAATTCTAGAATGTTCTAGAACATTCGACTGCGCTATTATTAGCTACGCGCTGATTGGCTATTGCTCGAACGATGATTGATTGGAGCCTGCGCCTGTGGCGTCACTGGGAGTATAAAAGGAGACGTGATCCAGAGATCGAGAGCATCCTCGGCCAGGGGCCAAACAGTTTGGATCTGTACCAGCTACTATCAGCGCGACAGACAATATGCGTATTACTTCACTTTGTGTCGGGGTTTTCTCCTGTAGCTGGCAGTTACCCAACCCACTGCACTAAAACAATTTTCTAACTCTCTACTTACGGGAGTAATTTGGAACTTTCTGATTACTGTTCACGAATATCAATATCTACTTCGGAACACAAATTTGCGGTGAGGTCTTTACGGCCTGAATATGTGAGTCTACAGATGTAGAGGCAGGATGTTCTTTGATGGATGACTCGCCGGATCTGCCGGCCCCGCCTAAAAGTGCTATTTCAACTGTCACTACAGTAATATTGTGTGTGTTCTTCTGACTTTCGACCTCAGCAAGTGAACTCTACCTGATGCGTCTTCAGAGCTGGCTGACGTACCCAGCACCGTTAAGCTTTGTTTTGTATCTTCATTCGCATCTGACAACCCCCGCTTGTGATCGGGTTGTTTACAACTTCCATCCATGCCATCGGTGTATGGGGAACTTTCTTCACCACAGTAGTACTATCGTATCCTTTGCTGACTGCTCGTTAGACATCCTATTAGGCTTACAGTGCTGAGCGATGTATTCCCGCCATGAGTGTTCTTGTGGGAATCTTGTTTGCGGAAACCAGCTTGTGAGAACCAACCTGTGGGAACTTTCCAGCTTCCTGAGAATGCATCAACGCACATCCACTATGGAATGACGTATCAATTTCAGTAACACGGTAGCCTAACTTAAGAATGACTACCGAGTATTCAAGTAACTATACTTCACAGTTTAATTATTTCTCTATATGTATTTCTTTAATTATATTGTATCCGTAAGAACGGTCCAGAAGACTAAAAGGTACCGTAACGGTCTTAGGACCGCTAGTTATAATTTCTGTATTTGTTCATAGTTATTCTCATTTTCTGTAAGGTGTTTTACTAACCGCACTGTAGTAGGTTCGTTAAACTATATTAATATATATACTTCTGATCATTTGATACCGTATTGATTGTTCTGGTTAGATTATGTATATATATGGCCAGTGGCTATCAGTTCATATGTTTTCTTTATTTATAGAAAATATAGGACTGCAGTGCATGTAGGAAACACTATACAGCAACACTTCTATATACAGCACTTTCTCCCGCCACCAACAATTTTTCAGTGAAGTCGCTGTCCGTGCTATAACTCTGTTTATCCCGGCATGCTACAGACTAAACCTTTTCTATTCAGCTCGATAGGATAGGTTCGAATGATTAGAGACACTTTCTCCATTACCAACTCGGCATTATACTCTTCTCTTCCGGCAGTGCGATAATCTAGCCCTGCACTGCAGTAAGACTCATAACTCATCACGACAATGCGATGCCGCAGACGACGATGACGACGACGACGACGACGACAGGAGAGGGGATGATGGGGATGCAATAAAGGCTCGCTAAACCGTTAATCTCCTCAAACTTTTCGTTCCAAGTTATGAGGAGGTTAAAAGTTCAGATTTACCTAAATACACAGGAATGGAGCCATTTTGAATGTGTGGGGTGGGCGGGGTTGGAGGTGACTGGGTCTCATTTCTCGTTTCTGTTTCGTTTTGTTTCGTGTAAGAGAAGACCTGGTGAAAGCATGGTGGGAGTTGAGAGGATGGGTTGGGTGGGTAAACGGGGGTCAATTATTCGTATTGTTTAATCTATTATATTAATGGCTAACTGCTATCCGACAATGACAGTGTTTGAAGGAGCTATTCTTTTCCTTCCTATTCTTTTTTAATCTGTTTACATCGTTTTTCTCCCCTACATATCTCTCTCTCTCTCTCTCTCTCTCTCTCTTCTCTCTCTCTCTCTCTCTCTCTCACCTCTTAATTTATTGTTTCTCTCTCACCTCGGTTTAGTGTTCTCAATCATTGGCTGCTTATAATAATTCTGTAGGGAGAGGGCAAATCTAAGTTGTAAGAACTTGTGCCCGATCCCATTGTGCAATTGTTACAATGAAATATGTTTAAATCAAAAACTCATAACTCCAAGATTTTGTCTCTCTTCATGCTCCACTCAGCCTTGTGGCTTCTTAATTGTTTGGATGTCCCTATCCGCACCATGGGCTGATCCGACTGTGGGAAACTGTTGGGGTTAACGAGTGGTGATGGCCAGGATGTGGTATCACATACATTCCCCTTGTATCTTTGAATACTTAGTAGTTAGCACTTTTGCCAATGTAGGAAAGCACTGCGTAACCATATATTAATTATTATTTTATTTGCTGAACAATCCTCCCGTACCACAGTGCAAAACAGGGCAACTTGTAGATAAACCTAACGACATGTTAAACGATTAGTTCCGTAGGACCTGGTGACGGGCGAGATACGCATCCCCACCGAATTCCATAAGAATGTCTGGTCATGATATTTATATCTGCCACGCCCTTATGGGAAGGACATTTACTGTGGGAATTTGTCTCTCTCACCCCACCATAACAATAGAACAATGGTCTAATAATGCCTGCGTGAAAAGTAACCTATGTCTTGTAATACTTTATGCGGTTACGGAGCGGGATGTTCAGATTCTTATCCAGTTCGGAGATCTTACTAAGTAACATGTATGAGCGCTGCCTTCAGTATTGATGTCTTAGGGCATCTGTTCTCAATGACAGCCGTGACTAGTAGCTAGGTCGATACCAGCCATTTGTGGCCAAAAATAGTTTTTGTTTTAAAAACAACTAACAGCTAAATAAGCAAAGCAGAAGGCCTGTATAAATAAAGCGGCAACTACTAATTCAGCATACTAGGAATCACATAAGACGGTGATGAGGGAATCCATCGGGAATCGCTTGTCCCATCTTCACGTAAAACAGCATGCAACCCTATAGTCCTAATCTCACTAGGTATGGTCTTTTCTATCTCAAACGTTTTTGGTTGAAATATTGGAATGGGCCCATTTTTGCCTACTACTCTTCCCCCGCTTTAAGCAGTGGCGACACCTTCCCGAGGTGGAGGCCTGCGCGAGGCATTTGCCTCTCGCAAGGATTCAGCGACGATGGTCCACGCGAGGATAATACTCCTCACCCAAACTAGCACTAGGAGTAGTGCCTGCATGAGGCACATAACCTTTCGTCCGAGATAATCTTCTTCCTTTCAGCTTAGAGGTATAATAACTTATATTAAGTTAATTAGTTACGTCTCGTATACACCGGCCTCATTGGCGGGGGACCTACGAGTCTGTGTGGTACCTCTGGGAGACCCATGTTCAAAAGCTCATCTACCTGTCTCTATGTCTCGTATTTTAGTATGCTCTTATTTTTGTTTTATCTAGCATATTTATAATTGTTTAGGTAAAATCTTTGTATAGACTTATATTTTTAGGTCATCAACATCAAATCCACGAAATTGCTATGGACAGGCATACTGGTGACACACATTCTTGGGATGAGACTGTTGTGTTTAATGTTCTCGACGATGGTCGCACGGCCCCCACTGGAACGATTGAGTTTCACCAGCCTTAGGAGCCAGTTTTTGTTACCCGCAGGTACAAGATCCGTCACCCCGAGACTGGATGCTAGCATCCTCATTCATCGTGCACTTGCAGCACAGCGAGTCGACATGATACACCGGAATGGCCTGACACTACCCGGTGAGCTACAAGTGGCGACTGATGTGGGGCTCGAAGAACATCATTAACCACATGCAGCGAACTCACGCCCACATCATACAGTGAGCATAACTCAATACCATCTCCATTTAGCGACGACTCCCTCGATCAAGAGGTAGCGTCATACGATGGGTTTTCAGCTCACATGCTCACCGACTATGCCAGAAATTCAGCGGAATCAACAACACTGCACTATAACCTGTTTTCGCGTGTTAGCGACGGCACCTTTCGGGATGCCTCACAGGTGGGAACAGAGTTCAGAACAATATCAGACATCCACGACAGGCCACCACCAACAGGGGCGAATCGTGGGCGACCCCGACAAAGACCCGATTATGGGCATCCAAATAATCCTTCAGACTACTATCGTTCACCCGTGTCATCTATGGAGACCATATGTCCGGGTGATAATCCTAAGTACAGACAATCTCCCGCACCACCTGCCTCTAGCGCAATGCAATATTCGAGGGGAACACCGTGGCTTTATCGGGAGGAATCGGCACCACCATTTTGGCGGTATATCAGGCACGCAACACATCACGACCGTCAGCTGACTGCACCGCCACCATATGAGGAATATCAGTCCTCGCCTCTGGGAGAAAGTCCACGTAATCTTCACAACAATCCGCCTCCCGTCCATAGAACCATGCTGGTCTTTGGCTCTACAACCGGGGCAGACTCACTAAATTGGAGTATGCGTGTCCTAGCTCCTCGGCATCGGCATCGGCATCGACGGGAAACACCAACACCACCACCACCACCACCTGCACCATGACCAACCTCCGACCAAGAGCACCAATACGGAAGGCGTGATCCATTTGCATCTCAACACTTTATCGATGCATTGAGCGGTGAACCCGCCCTGAAAGAAAAATTATTTCTAGGCGACCACGGTAGTTTGTCCCAATTAAGGCAACCACGGTTCATATAGAGAACTTTCTGGAGTGGGAAAAGAGTAACCAATGCCAACTCCACCCTATCAACGAGATAGAGGGTGCAGCTATCGCCCCGCCCACTAATGCTCCCCCCCCCCAGTTCTTCGACACCAACCACACAGACATCACCACCACCAACGATACAGAATTCCAGTCAGAATCAAGCGCCTGGAGGAAGGGGGCGTGCCCATAGAGGAAGCTACATTGGGGGCCCCTGGGTGCGGGAACCAGTGCAACAACAACAACAACAACAACAGCAACAACAACAACAACAACAACGGCAACATGAGAGAATGGATAGACGAGATAAATAAACAAATCTCAGCACTCCTAAATTTAGTTATGACAGTTAGCACCAACCTCGCCACCACGCAGTTCAGGACAACAAACACCACCAGCACCACACCACCGCCAAACACCTGTTTCGGATGCGGACAGCCAGAGCATTGGAGGGAGCAGTGTCCTAACTGACCTCCCTCTACGACGCCTCCTCCTGACCACAGCACACCACAACCAGAGAAGCAGTCAAACTCCTAAGGGCACCGAATTACACCAAGCCACCTCGGTGCCCGTATCCACCTCCCGGCTCAACTGCAGCCTTCATACAACAACGTTCAGTGGCCAGCCTTCATCCACCTAAAGCAGCTTTTACACCAACATCCAAATGCACGGCTTCACACATGTCAATGCCTACGTTGCCTCCCCAATCCACAGCAATGACACCCTCCTCTTTCTCTGCACACAACAAGCCTTCTTTCCTCTGTAAAACGGCAGTGGTAGGTTGTAGCACCTCCGCTGAAACAACGTTTTTGCAAGCACCACGTCCTGCCATCAAGACACTAAATACTCGGTGTCCTTTGGTGGTATGCAGAACACCACCCCATCCAACATCATCTCCCGCATCCACAGACAGCAGCGACTCAGGAGAAATGATTCACTCCGCCTCATGGATTCGCAAGAACCGACATAGATGGGGAAACACACGTCCCTGGCTGCATCACTTTTTCTTCTGTGCATCACCAAAACATCCCATGAAGCATTGCAGGAAATGGCTTGCACAGGTGGAGCTTATCCGTCATCCCATATGCGCTGCTGTCTACACCAATACAGCCTAGTCAGAAACGCCAACAACTTCATCACCATTGCTACCCCCAGTTCCGCCTTCACCACAGCCTTCTCACCAGCGGTGATGGCGAACTAGCCCTTTCCTCACTCAGCCATCCACAACATTACAAGAAGCCTTACGGAAACAGTCAGAGTACATACAGAGTGATGCTGCTACGATGCCATTGTCGCAGACGGCATCATTGGAAACTCTTCCACAGGTACACCACAAAGTAATATACAAATGTGCCTGTCTGTTTAGTGGCCTTTCCACCAGTGCTACCGTCGACACCGGTGCTTCTATCACAGTATTTAACAAGCGCTTATATGAGAGTATCCCACCTCATAAAAAGCCTCCCCTTAAGCCTACAAACATTTACCCACAGACGGCTACGAGAGCTGATGTGCCCGTAGCCGGTGTAGTCAATTTAGTTATCCAAATAGAGGAGATGCGATTCATACAGCGAGTCGCCATCGCCTCTATTCATAACGATGACCTACTTGGCTCTGATTTCCTCCGTGCCAGCTAAGCCATCATACACCGCAGACAACAAGAACTCGACATACATGGCCGACGAATACGTCTTGGACTGGCATCGTCATTATACGATATGTGTGCTGTAATATTATCCAGTACAGCCACAGTTGAGCTGGGACAGGAACAAATAATATGGGCCACCACACCACAGTTAGGAAGCAACACACACATCGCCATGCTGAACCCGATCCTGATTATATGATCGCCTCACAATGCGCCAGTCCCCGCATAATAGTAGACACTACTAATAAGGAAAACATACCTTTTAGAGTGTTCAATGGTACCGCAGATCCCATCACTCTGGAACCCGGCGTACGCTGCGGCCATTTAGTTGACATAATCTCATTGGAATCACCTACATCCGCTGACACACCACCGCAGATGACTGATGATTTACCCGAACATTTACATGATTTGTATCTACGTGCCACAGTTGGATTACGGCAATCACAGAAACATGAAATTCGGAAACTACTACATAAATATCGCGATAGTTTTTCCTCCGGAGACATGGATCTCGGAGAAACTCATCTTGTACGACATTCCATCGACACAGGCAATAATCGCCCCATATGACAACCGGTACAGCGTCCTCTCATTCATAAGAAAGCAGAAGCACACCACCAGGTGAACGACATGTTGCAGACTGGTATTATTGAACCTTCAGTATCTCCATGGGCTAGCCCTATAGTGCTAGCAGGCAAAAAGGATGGAACCTTGTGGTTTTGCATAGACTACCGCCACCTTAATGATCTTAGCATTAAGGACGCTTATCCGTTACCTCGGATAGATCAGGCCTTGGATTCTTTGTCCGGAGCCAAGTGGTTTTGTACCCTTGACTTAGCTAGCGGTTACTGGCAAGTAGCCATGGACGAAGCTGACATGGAAAAGACCGCATTCGTTTGTAGGGATGGCCTTTTCCAATTCCGCAAGATGCCCTATGGGTTGTGCAATGCTCCCGGAACTTTTGAATGACTCATTGAGTAGGTACTAACCACCCTGCAATGGGAAATCTGTCTTTGTTATATCAATGACATAATAGTCTTCGGACCAACATTTGAGCAAACCTCAATCAACTTGGACACCATGCTTTCACGCTTCCGCACGGCCAATTTGAACCTCAAACCAAAGAAATGTTATCTCTTTAGACAGAGCGTCGAGTTCCTGGGACACGTCATATCCGGTGATGGAGTGGCTACTCAGCTGTCAAAAACGAAAGCAGTAGCAGAGTGGCCTCAGCCCTCTTCAGTTATGGAGACACAGAGTTTTCTTGACCTATGCCAGTACTATCGCCATGACATCCGACATTTCAGTGAGATTGCTTCATCCCTCTACAAGATCACCGAGAAGGATCGACCATTTGAGTGGACGAGTGAGTGTGAAGGCTCCTTCAGGGCGCTGAAGGAACTCTTGGTGACCACCCCGATTCTTGCACACCCTATTCCAAACCTCGATTTCATCTTAGACACTGACGTGTCAGCTTATGCTATCGGCGTGGTTCTATCACAGGACATGGAAGACGGAACAGAGCAGGTATTGGGCTATGGTTCGCGCACTCTGAATAAAATGGAGAGAATATACGCAACCACCAAGCGAGAACTATTGGCGGTGGTCCATTTCGTCAAGTATTATAAACACTTTCTGTACGGGCACCCTTTCACACTCCATACAGACCATGCCTCACTATGGTGGCTCAGGAACTTTTAAAAATCCGGAGGGCCAGGTAGCGAGATGGCAGGAATCCCTGCAGGACTATAACTTTAACGTTGTTCACCGTCCTCGCAAATTGCATGGGAATGCCGACGCCCTCAGCAGAATTGGCGCGGATGCTGAACACGAAGAGGCCGCCACCGTGACACAGTCAACACAGCCATCTCTGGAGTTCCCTGAATTGAGGTGCGAAGAGTGGAATCTGGAGAAAATCGCACACCACCAAACAACAGGCATACAGACACGAAATATATATGCATGGATTCATGAGGGGGTACATCCTCCTAAGGAATCGGTAACACCTCTGTCTACCACGATAAAGTATTATTACCAACGGTTCAAAGAATGGCAATTACTAAATTTAAATATATTAATGACCATTTGGTAGTCCCAGAAAGTTATCGTGAAATTATACTGAAACAACTACATGATAATGCCGGGCATCGGGCCGTGGAAAGGACTGTTGCCCGTATCAAATTGAGATTCCACTGGATCGGGATTCATGATAATGTCAAGGCATGTGTTGCCAAATGTATCCCATGCCAAAGACGCGCAGTTGGCCAACACCATATCGCACCATCTCAAGTTAGGAGTGCTGGTGCACCATGGAAGCGAGTAGCTATCAACGTGCTCGGACCCTTGAATACGATGGATGATGGAAATAAATGATGGAAATAAATACATCCTCGCATTACAAGATTATTTTACGAAGTGTGTAGAAGCATTTGATCTGCCGGACCAAGAGGCATCCACCATAGCAGAGGTCTTGGCCAGCAATGTGTTCTGCCACTTTGGTATGCATTATGAGTTGCACTCCGATCAAAGAAGTAATTTTGAGAGCCGCCTCATATCAGAGCTCTGCAAATTGTTCCATATCGTCAAAACAAGAACAACTCCATACCACCCCCGGAGTGACGGGATGGTAGAGAGATTCAACAGAACTCTCACGGAGATGCTTACTAAGAAATCATGCCTTGATTGTAGAGATTGGGACCTACGGCTCCCACATGTGCTCATGGCTTACCGCACTTCAGTCCATTCCAGCATGGGCTACACCCCTGCTCGGTTAATGTTAGGCCGTGAATTAGCCTTACCCCTGGATCTGGCCATGCCTCAAATACCAGGAGAGAAAAATTCACCATCTCTCTATGTCGAACTCTTGCGGCAAAGGATAGAACAAGCCCATAAGTTAGTGAGAGAAACCTTATCCACTGCACACCGGGAGCAAAAGACATGGCACGACCGGAGAGTGCATGGAGATCCGTCTGAAGCGGGAAGGATGGTTTGGGTACACGATTCACGATGATCTGCAAACGTGCCAAGTAAACTGAGTTACCAGTGGAAAGGCCCCTATGTGGTAGTAGGTAAGACGGTGGACGTGACCTACCGTATCCGTGCTTCTGATGGCCTGACCTCAGTCATCCACTTCGATCGACTTAAACCCAGAGCTCGGACTGGGCGTTTCTCCTGACACCGGTACCCAGACAGATATTTCTATGGAAATTAGTATTCCCACGGTTAGCACAGAGCACCATGGTGCCAGTTCAGCCCCAGTTCTACCAAGCCAGAACGTGGGTGAACAAGCAGCTAACGCTGACGACGACGGCGAGATACGTACTCGCCCTCTCCCTCCTCAGCGCGGGTCTACTCGATCTGGGAAGTCGTATCTGAAGAATTTCGTGTTTGTTTTGTCCAAGGGACTGGATGGAAAAGTTGTTCCTCAGATCTCTTCCCATTACCTCCCACTTCATGCTATGCCCCCCTCATAGAGTTACCACAAGCGGAAGCTGAGGCTGACCCAAGCCATGCTTCCCGTGGGGTGGAACATATCGTGAATAGCATGGAAGTGAAGAGGCTGGATGAAGCCTTAGCATGTCTAGAAACGCAGCACCGTACAACAAGGTGTACCCGACCACCTCCCGAAACGCCAGACCAATTCCCACCCAAGCGGCACCCATATCCATCGCCGCACCACAACCCCAAATCCAACTGGTGTCCCTAATCTATACTCCAAGTTCAGACATCACCGCCCCAGTCCATTTCACACTCCACTCGTCGTCTGTTGACCATCAATCTTCAGATATGAGAGAGAATACTGTAACAGAGGTGGCATCACGCGCGGCACTGACCAACATTACCCCTCCCCCCCCCCCACGGTGGGCAGGGAAGCAGCCTGTTCAGCAGACTCTCGGATAGAATTTTCCCAGTGTCTATAAACTACGACAGGACACAAACCGTCATGTAATGGGAGATGACAACATCCCCCTGTCCAAAGGCCACCCCATCCAATTGGCCTACCATACTCCCCCGTGAGCAGTCAGAACATCACACAACAGACAGAACGTCAACACCTACAGAACACATCTGTCTTCAAGACCGGATACGTCAATTCGTCATTGCGCGTACATCGCATGCTTGCTCGGTTATACTCAGCATAACAAAGACATTCAACATCGGCAACAACAGCATTTAGCAGCATTGGATTGATCAAAGTTACGACAGCATCCGATAGGTCATCTACGCTCTAAAGTAACTCTGTCTCGCCCACGGGCTCGGCCATTACAGAGTGAAATACCATCAGGGTTCGATAAAGTTGACATTCACACCGCCACTCCCTCTCCACTCCCGCACCTGACGGCCATAAAGACGTCACCTTCACCACAGCGGAAGTATCATCTACAGAAAACCAGTCACGCATATCAGATTCAAATCACCAACATGTCAGAAACATAGACACTCAGGTTGACTGTATTCACAATCTCCGAACGACGGCATTGTAAATTGTAATAACTGTGGCACTCACTTTTCTTCGAGTTGTACTGTAATTTAACCATTATTAAATGGTACTAATGTGTCTGGTCTAGGGTGGGACAGAGCTAGTTCTACCCATTGAGAAAAATGCTTGGCCAGCCCTCCCGCTCGGAAAACACAGCTATCTTGACGGGATCAGTAACGTTGATCTACCGCCTGAATAAACCTGTTTAAACCACACATCAAATTACTTACAACTTTACTGTTAAATTTTTGATTAAGAACACAACTGCTCTACCGTGCGACAAATCATTAGCGCACAGGCCAGTAAAGCGGCATCAAAAATCTGACAGTATAATTAAAGAGAGAATTTAAAAATTTCTCTTCCTTGCGTTCCATTCTATAATCGGTACCGGCTGAGAACTACCTATTACAGACACATACCAAGACGCATGTTAAAGAACTCATGCAAATAGGGGACATTATAAAGATCTTGATGTAACATATATATTTCTATCTCTCGCATCTGCAACAAGACTATACCTCAGCAACAGCATTCTGGCCGTCGCAATAAACAGCATATATGTTTCCAATCAACCACGTGCTTTTTAGAGCCATGTGACATTTACTGCTATTTCCAGTAAATTGGATCAAACGCTTTAAAAACAAGAGCCACCCAAAGACGTGACTACCACAGCGTGATGGAGGAGTGGCGAGGGTGAGTCAGGGCAATTGCTGCTGACGTCACCTAGCTCCCACCCACCCCATCTGGTGCTCCAGCCTAAAATTAAAACAGGAAAGTTTATAAGCATCCAATCTGGAGAACCGCCTCACGCTAATTAAAAGGTGAGGAACCGCAAAGAGAAAGCAGTACCACGTTTCTATGTTGATCGAAGGCTGTTAAATGCGCGAAATTAAGACATGGTTAATGAGCCATTCTTCCTATAATTAAAAGTACTCCCTTTATACGGGAAGAATTAATCCCTAGACGTCTAGATCGGAAACAGAGGAAACTTTCAAATAAGAATGACCGAATCACCTTCTAAAACATTTAGGTGTGGTCATCCACCGCCTGTGACGTCACCAAACAGTATAAAAGGAGGAAGCGCGCTCTGAAACTTTGTCTTCCCGTCAAAACTCGACACCAGGAAAGAACAGATAGCATTAGGCTTCTTTCGTGTCGCAAACCAAATTCTGCTGTTTTATTATTATTTCATTGTTATACTTGGCCTGGAAAGTTAAAAACAATGAAGAGATATGGCATTAGGGTTTGAATAAGGTTCCCGCAGCCAACTACCATGCGGGAACGAGATGTCACTCCTTGAAGATTTAGCGTTATTGGATTCATCTGAAGAAGAATCGTTACGAGTTCCAAAACAGTTCCCATGCAGCTCGTTATTAGCTAGCAGAGAGCCCTGTACCAGAACTTTTACGACAAAAATCCGACAGCACCCTTCATGTTAATAAGGATCATCTCTTCCAGTCAGCCTTCTGTGTGATGTGCCAGTATCTCTACACCGCTACTTGCTACAGGGTGACCCACGCGCTCCGATATCATTACTGTGTGTTAGAAGTAACATTAGTTCCTGGGGAAGAGAATGAGGATCGTGCCGTCTTAGCAACCCGTTTCGAATCTGGTTTCCCAGTCAAAGTTCTTCCGACTGAGAAAATGGCCCGCACGAAGAAAACTACTTGTAGATATCCCGTTAGTCATCGTCTTCCCGCGGCTACCATAAGCAATGTACCAGCAGCCAGACATGAAATCCTGCCCGCAGCCGCGTCAGGAAGCATTACGCCGATACCAGTTACTTCATCTACACCAGTCCTAAAGTGGAGTAAGAAGCAAAAGTCTCTCGCAAACTCCAGTCCGGCAGCACCCGCCTCAGTTGTTAGCCATAGTGTCTAAGACAGTGTTAGCCAGTCAGCCTATTTCGGTAGTGATTACGACACCTGCGGAAATAGACATTCCAAGTCACAAACAGTACCATCTCCGCCAGAACTGACCATAGACAAGGGACCAGGACCGTCGTGGCCTGCGGCGATTAGTATAACTCCGACCCGTGTTATTCAGCATCCGCCTCCTAGCCTTTCTGACCCAGCTATCAGAAAGGGAACCACGCCGGAACATCCATACATGGGAAAGAGACGAATCGCCCACACACAGGACATTCAGCCCATACCTAACGTCACCGCAAATCGTCTGTTAAAATATGCTAAGTTTCGGAACATGTCGTCTCCTGCCATATCCGCTCCCGCATCATGGCCTCAGCCTACGGTACAGCTCACCGCCATCACCACGACAGCTACAGCAGCCACCACGACGACTACCACCACTACAGCATCCAGGACATTAGCAACCACTAGTACTGCCGCTCCCTTACAGACCGATATATTAGAACCGGCAGTAACTGTGGGAGACATAATGGACGCGCATATTTCCGCCACCATCACTTCAGATATTTCCGACAGTGCCAGTAATAGTGAACGCATCTCAGCAATGATAGTGCATCCACCACGACCAACCACCATCAGTCGCGGGACACAGACTCAATGGGGAAATTTTGCATCAGAGGTGTGATCATTTGTGATACAGCAGAAACATCAATGGTGCGATTCGTGGAAATGTACTAATTACTACTTTATTTTTTAAATACCTTTCTTCTTATTATATGTGTTAGATCAATTGAATCCCGTCCCTAGGATGACTACGTTTATCCGACACAGCTGCACAGTTCAGTGCCCTGCTGTGTCCCACACGAAATGAGCACTGTGGACTCCGATGTTGTAAGAACGTCATGTGTAACGTAAAGAATACAACGTCCCGCAGTGCAAT
The DNA here is from genome assembly GCA_034401795.1 of Chaetoderma sp. LZ-2023a. Taxonomy (NCBI): domain Eukaryota; kingdom Metazoa; phylum Mollusca; class Caudofoveata; order Chaetodermatida; family Chaetodermatidae; genus Chaetoderma; species Chaetoderma sp. LZ-2023a. The sequence continues at coordinate 164,058,573 of CM067373.1, read as the reverse complement.
ACTATCATAATCCCGGCATGCAGTCTCAGCTACGCTGGGGCTGCCTGATAAACTAACTTTTAAGTTTTTATTATTATATATTCTATTTTTCTTATTATTTTTCTTCCTGTCTCAGATGTCAGGATGGATTTGGGCCAGCAAGAGCTGCCTGTTGCGGACCCACTATAACGAGCCACAAATATATATTTTTAATAAATAATAAGAGATACGTGCTGCGTACCCCTTTATTTACCCGGGGTGCACAACTAATTCGGAGTGATTCAATAAATACCCCACGAGGGTACGTTACATGGTTCATATATGTATACCTTGTTTTCTTTTATTATATTATATATTTAAACTTAAAGTGTGGTACGTTGGAGCTTGGGTGTTCTGTGTGGAAATAATGATTATCCGCACTTAGAGAGAACACCCATGCGAGCTATTGTTTAGAATCATTTACTAAATAAAGTTATAGCACGCACCGTAATATTAATAAAACAAAACAAAAAAAGGAAAGGCCTGGAAGAATAATTCCATGTCAAACAAAAATTGAAAAGTATGCCTCCCCCCTGCTCTTGGCACCTCCATGTACTCTGTCTTTTGAATTCGTGTCTATTGCGTCAGTACACCTCCCAGGCCACATGCCTACCCGGGAAGTCTATAATTCCCGCCTAGCGTATGTGCATGCGTCGATCCACCATGCGCGATCGTTTGCCACTGATGTCAAACTAGGAGGGGGGGGGGGGTGTAGTTCGGATCGACCGGTCGAGTACTGGCCGTACCAGCTAGACTGGGTACGCGCTGCTCGTCCTGGATTCATCCCCTGAACACGCCCCCTGTGTAGAGCCATAAGTGTACATGGACCTATGAGAGAGATCGCATTGCAAAAACGACTAAGTTCGTTAAAGCGCATAATGCGCATGCACGCGATTAGATGCTATTTTTGATGGAGCATGTGGTTTATGGCTGAGATAGGATGGCGCTTTTAGTGTACCAGGATGGTACCCTGTAATCCTTTTTGGATTACCTGTTCCCATTGAATCTGGCATTAATCAAGACCAGAATTCAACGGGCTTTTTAAATCTGTAAACCATTTCAAAATCGGTTAGGAAATGGCTGAGTTGTCCACGGAAAACCCGTCTTTATTATCTTCAAAATATTGATGTGACGTCATAACCACGTTGGCGCAGAACTTCTAGAATGTTCTAGAACATTCGACTGCGCTATTATTAGCTACACGCTGATTGGCTATTACTCGAACGATGATTGGTTGGAGCCTGCGCCTGTGACGTCACGTGGAGTATAGAAGGAGACGCAATCCAGAGATCGAGAGCATCCTCTGCCAGGGGCCAAACAGGTTGGATCTGTACCAGCTACTATCAGCGCAACAGACAATATGCGTATTCGTATTACTTCGCTTTGTGTCGGGTTTTTCTCCCGTAGCTGCCAGTTGTCCAACCCACCACACTAAAATAATTTTGTAACTCCCTACTTACGGGAGTAATTTGGAACTTTCTGATTACTGTTCACGAATATAAATATCTACTTCAGAACACAAATTTGTGGTGAGGCCTTTACGGCCTGAATATGTGAATCTACAGATGTAGAGGCAGGATGTTCTTTGATGGATGACTCGCCTAAAAGTGCTATTTCAACTGTCACCGCACAAATATCGTGTAGGTTCTTCTGACTTTCGACCGCAGCAAGCAAACTCTGCCTGCTGCGTCTTCAGAGCTGGCTGACGTACCCAGCACCGTTAGGCTTTGTTTTGTATCTTCATTCGCATCTGATAATCCCCCCCCCCCCGCTTGTGATCGGGTTGTTTGCAACTTCCATCCATGCCATCGGTGTATGGAAACTTTCTTCACCACAGTAGTACTATCGTATCTTTTGCTGACTGCTCGTTAGACATCCTATTAGGCTTACAGTGCTGAGCGATGTATTCCCGACATGAGTGTTCTTGCGGGAATCTTGTTTGCAGAAAACAGCTTGCGGGAACCGACCTGTGGGAACTTTCCAGCTTCCTGAGAATACATCAACGCACATCCACTATGGAATGATGTATCAATTTCAGTAACACGGTAGCCTAACTTAAGAATGACTACCGAGTATTCAAGTAACTATACTTCACTGTTTAATTATTTCTCTATATGTATTTCTTTAATTATATTGTATCCGTAAGAACGGTCCAGAAGACTAAAAGGTACCGTAACGGTCTTAGGACGGCTAGTTATAATTTCTGTATTTGTTCATAGTTATTCTCATTTTCTGTAAGGTGTTTTACTAACCTCACCATAGTAGGTTCGTTAACCTGTATTAAGATATATACTTCTGATCATTTGATACTGTATTGATTGTTCTGGTTAGATTATGTATATATATGGTCAGTGGCCATCAGTTCATATGTTTTGTTTATTTATAGAAAATATAGGACTGCAGTGCATGTAGGAAACACTATACAGCAACACCTATATATGCAGCACTTTCTCCCGCCACCAACAATTTTTCACTGCGGTCGCTGTCCATGCTATAACTCTGTTTAGCCTGGCATGCTACCGACTAAACCTTTTCTATTCAGCTCGATAGGATAGGTTCAGAGTTATTAGAGACACTTTCTTCATTACCAACTTGGTAATATACTCTTCTCTTCCGGTAGTGCGATAATCTATCCCCGCACTCCGATAAGACTCGTAACTCCAAGATTTTGTTTCTCTTCATGCTCCACTCAGCCTTGTGGCTTCTTAATTGTTTGGATGTCCCTATCCGCACCATAGGCTAATCCGACTCTGGGAAACTGTTGGGGTTTCCGAGCGGTGATGGCCAGGGTGTGGTATCACATACATTCCCCTTGTATCTTTGAATACTTAGTAGTTAGCACTTTTGCCAAATGTAGGAAAGCACTGTGAAAACATATTAATTATTATTTTATTTGCTGAACAATCCTCCCGCACCGCAGTGCAAAACAGAGCAACTTGTATATAAATCTAACGACAGGTTAAACGATTAGTTCCATAGGACCCGGTGACGGGCAAGATACGTATCCCCACCGAATTCCATAAGAATGTCCGGGCATGATATTTAGATCTGCCATGCCCTTACGGGAAGGACATTTACGGTGGGTATTCGTCTCTCTCACCCCCATCATATCGATAGAACAATGGTCTAATAATGCCTCCGTGAAAAGTAACCTATGTCTTGTAATGCTTTATGTGGTTACGGAGTGGGATGTCCAGATCCTTATCCAGTTCGGAGATCTTACTAAGTAACATGTATGAGCGCTGCCTTCAGGATTGATGTCTTAGGGCATCTGTTCTCAATGACAGCCGTGTCTAGTAGCTAGGTAGATACCAGCCATTTGCGGCCAAAAATAGTTCTTGTTTTAAAAACAACTAACAGCTAATTAAGTAAAACAGAAAGCCTGCATAAATAAAGCGGCAACTACTAATTCAACATACTAGGAATCACATAAGACGGTGACGAGGGAATCCATCAGGAATCCCTCATCCTGTCTTTACGTAAAACAGCATGCAACACTATAGTCATAATCTCACTAGGTATGGTCTTTTCTTTCTCAAGCGTTTTTCATTGAAATATTAGAGTGGGTCCATTTTTGCCTACTACTCTTCCCCAACTTTAATCAGTGGCGACACCTTCCCGAGATGGAGGCCCGCGCGAGGCACTTGCCTCTCGCAAGGATTCAGCGACGACGGTCTATGTGAGGATAATACTCCTCACCCAAACTAGCACTAGGAGTAGTGCCCGTGTGAGGCACATAACTTTTCGTGCGAGATAATCTTCTGCCTTTCAGCTTAGAGGTATAATAACTTATATTAAGTTAATTAGTTACGTCTCGTGTATGGGGGCCTCCCTTGTGGAGATACCTCTGCGGACCTATGAGTCTGTGTGGTACCTCCGGGAGCCCCATGTTCAAAAGTTCATCTACCTGTCTCTATGTCTCGTATTTTCCTATGCTCTTATTTTAGTTTTATCTAGTATATTTATAATTGTTTAGGTAAAATCATTGTATAGACTTATATTTTTAGGTCACCAAAATCAAATCTTGTAAGTCCATAGATCACGAAATTACTATGGACAGGCATACTGGTGACACAAATTCTTGGGATGAGACTGTTGTGTTTAATGTTCGCGACGATGGTCGCACGGCCCCACCGGAACGATTGAGTTCCACCGGCCTTAGGAGCCAGTTTTTGTTACCCACAGGGCAGTCTTGTACAAGGGCTGTCACCCCGAGACCAGATGCTAACCAGCGCCATCTTTCGTCATGCACTTGTGGCACGGTGAGTCGACATGATACACTGGAATGGCCTGACACTACCCGGTGAGCTACATTTAGCACACATTGGAGCATGTGTTTAATTGCTTTTATTTTCGATCCGCCCAACGTTATTTGACACACCTTTTACGTACCTAAAATAAGAACACAGTGATATTTTCAGTATGCATATTTGGACTGCAACTACACCTAGTTTCTTACCAGATTAGGAGACTATATGACGAGGAGCTCACTAGTAAGAATGAGAAGCTATATCGGCATATTAGATCGCTTCTTTATACGCAGCATTACCCCTTTGAGGAAAATAATTAAACTGCGATGGCTCCTAGTTTCTATCCGATCATCACCGAACTTTGTCAGAGTGTTTGGGGTACGATAAAAGCAAGTTGACTTCGATTCAACGGTCAAGGTCATCCCTTAAGCTACCAGCTTACCATTTTATAAATGAAGTCACCTTAATCACACAAGTACAGTGGCCATATTAGAAAATACCATCTGATCCATCATGGTGCTGGGCACCATATTTTAGGTAAAATTACGATTCTAACACATATGAACTCTCATGGCCTGAAAAGGTTAATAAGCAACAATCTTTTTTCAAAACGACTGCCAATTATTTTGTTCGATCTAGCTGAAACTAGCTAAACTTGAATTTGGTATTAAAACTGTATTAGATCCATGCAATTGTTTTTTAGAAATCTGCCTTTTCATGCCCAGCCTGCGTGTCACTAGGAATGTTAGGAACGATTTTCAAATGACTTGAGACTTGGAAGCTGTTTCGCACCTTTGGGACTCTGTGGACTCGGAAAAGGGAAAGCAGATGCCTTCAACAGTGTTCTACATAACCAATCCCAAGAGGATACTTTTGACACCAGTATACATCATATGTGTAGTATCACACATTTCTTGTAGCAGAATTAATTCATGGCCTTACTAGAATGAGGTCAAGCCATACCATCAAATATTTTATGACCATTGTGATTTCAGAATAATTGAACATAACACCTAGAGAGGGGGAGAGAATTGATAAGTAGTTAACTTAGAATTTTTGCATGAACTTTACTCTAACCCGCTGCTTAGCCACTTCACTGACAGGAAAATAGACATTGGCAACATATCATGCAGGGTGAGGAAATGGAGAAAAGAAGCATCTTTTCTTTTTTTAATGAAATCGAAATTGTGAATGTTTTACAAAACTCCTGTGGAATGACGCAATGTAGAAGTTTTAGGATGTTGATGTTTTTGAAGAGGTTTAACAAAGATAGCTTATTCTTCTCTGTCAGTGATTTTTATGAGAGATGATTGCTGGAACACGAATTCTGTAATGATGTGGAATTGTCAGGCATGGTGTACTGATCCACACAGTAGGCGTTAACAACAATGTCTGTGGAGTCGTAGATACAACCCACTTGTCTCAGTGTTACTGATTATAAGGCATAAAGTGTTAGCCAAGCCATATATATTTGGATGTGAGGTGAGAATTACTTCCCCGAGATCAAAATCAAAGACCTGAACTTGTTGACTGTTTTCACTGCAACAACGGAGTTTATCCAAGCATTGGATATTAGCACATGAACGTTATGACATCTTTCGCTTTCACTACATAATAAACTGCCAGTCACGTCGTGGCCGAAGTTCGCACATCCAATTGAGTTGCTCCCGGAATGTGCTATCTGATACATTACATTATATGTTCCAAGATTCTGTGTGCACCGGAGAATAAATCAGGTTCGATTTTGTAAAACAAGTTGCAACATTTTCATGGTGGTTATGGGTAGATTAAATATTCCAACCTGAACACGTTAGACACTATGAATCCAACGGATCGGCCATAGCTACAAGCTGATATCAAAATCTTGTGTCACTCCATTGGGAAAGCACTACTGAATGATACTGGACGCTCCTAGGAGCACGGATTACTTTCCCATCACTATTGAAAATCATCTGATGCCATCTATCTTTATGTTGACCTCATAACATATTACAAGAGATTATGTGCTTTCGAATTACATGACAGCACAAACAGACAACCATAAATGCCAATAAAATGTACCGATAGTCGAAAGTGATATGTAAAATAATATTTGGTCATTTTTGTATACATTTATAAAGTGTTCATCTTATGTGTCATGTGATTGTTCCCAATCATGTATCACATAAATTCCGACCGGATCATGGTCGAATAGCCCAACTATCCCAATATGGAATAACTCTCTCGAAAGAGAACACCTCATTCTTACAAGAATCAACAGGGGTGCCGGGAGAATGGGTCGATGCGGGGGGGGGGAGGGTAAGGCTGCTCATGTGGCCCTTTGGTCAGGCGGCAGCTGTGCCATTTACCCATTTGTATATGGAAATAATTTAACTTTAGGTTGAACTACAAGCATGATTTTTTGAATATTCAGAACAGACTGAGCAGTTGTCTTAAAGTTCGATTGTTTGTGCATTCTTGAAGTGATACAGGTGCACTCTCCGTTAATGATTTGTTTAGTGGGTAGAATAGAATATATGTGCGATGATGGACGGCTGGGCCAAAACATGTGGTAACACTACAACACGGGATATTAGACAACAACTCTTGAAATCAACGTTTTAATTGACGTGTGAAGCGTAGACAAAGGTAGAAATAATTGGTATACACATGGCCGAAGTGCGGGGTCGATATCGGTGGAAGTATTTGAGGAATGGGTCCAAGATTTGCTCCTCCCCCCCCACCCACCCCCACCCCACCCCCACCACAGCGTCTTACAGAATGGGAGGATGGTGTGTCTGGGGGCCTCTCTCGGAAGAATGTAAACATTAGATGCGCTTAGATGCCATATCCTGCATCTCTAAGTAATAAATACCATCCTCTTGGACTTTTGAATACTGTACTCTTTATATGAGTATGAGCCCCATCCCTCCCAACTCATACCGTTGTGATACACATATTTTGCCGCGTCCAGCTTTTTAGTTCTAGCCATAAGAGATGATGCCACTTATTATTGCTCTAACGTGTATACATGGATCATAGGGAACCCAGAATGCAGGAAATCGATTCTCAGAGCCTGCACCTTTCAATGTGTTTCTTGGAGTGGTTGTGTGGGTGCCTTGGTATCCCCGGATTCTATTCTTTGAGATGGCGCGCACACATTTCATATCTTCATCCAGACAATTCCATCCAGTGTGCCCTTTTTGTGGTACCTGGCCCCACTCCTCAAATTTGCTTCCGGCACCCCTGAATGTCAATGTGTAATGGCAGGTATGCATAGTTTTGATAATCATAAATGGATAGAGGGACTGCACAATTTCCAGTCCATTTGAAAAGGCGTATCCTGTCACACTTGATACATGGTAAAACCTTACAAATCACCTTTTGACCTTGCGACATCACTAGTTCAATTTCAAGACGATTACCTTTATTGTCAGCTGAGTGACAGTACGATATGTACGTTATAGGTTGCTTGTAATCAAGGCATTGCCTATGAAGGCTTACAAGCGCATAAATTCATGTTCTTTTATCTTTACACCATAATACATACATAATGCAAAACATATATAATTAAATAAGCTAAATCAAAGTTGAAGACTTATATGGACACTGGAACATGGACGTAGATCCCGTGGGTGGGGGAGGGATATCCCCCAGCCCACATTTTTGTCAAGGGTGGGGCGAATTATAGAATCACCCAATCTCCACCCCACTTTTCAGAGCGCGAGGGAGATAATAATAATCGATCATTTAAAAGAGAATTATGTACAACTTGCAAACACGATAAACGTATTTCTGCACACTTAAAATGCATAAGATCGTTTGTCAGACAGCTTAACCTTTAAAAATCGTGAAGACCCCTGGCCCCCCCTGCCAATGGGGAGGGAACACCCCTAGGTCTGTAGGCTGGATGGCTATATTTGGGTGGAAGTGAGTCAACACACACTAGCCTGAGAGTTCCACGGCTAGCGAAATAAAAAATTAGAAAACATAAAAGAAATTTTGTAGAAAAAGAAAAAATAGTAAAATGGTTAAAATTTTTAATAATTTAGCCGCCAACTGAATAGGCATATTCACGTCCAGAAATGCAAGAGAAGCCATATTTGAAAGGATTTTGGTAGGAGGACCCAGATCCACCATTGCCCACTCATTGAGACAAGTCTATGCCCCTACAACAAAATAAGGGGCAAAGTAAGACTGTGACGGCTAAGTTTTTCTAATTATTAAGATTATTCCTCAGCTTGGATGATATGATGGATATTTCCCACAATGTGGTCTTGAAAATTGGAGCGGTTGTGTGAGTGCGTGTGAGTGTACGCACACCCGTGCGTGGTGTGTGGTGTGGTGTATGCGCATGTCGGCGTTAAGTGCGTGTGTATGTGATGTGCGTGCATGCATGCGCGCGTGCGTGCTTGCGCGCATACGTGGGTGTGTTTAGTGTGTGATGTATGTGCATACGCGTGTGCGTGCACGTGTGTGCTTCTCTGTAAATAATGTGATGCTTATCTTTCATAATCCAGTCAACTTGCTGAGTTTTGTTTTATGTGTGTTTCTCCAGATTGCATTGCAATTATGTTAAATGTATATGTCGAATAAATGGTTGTCTTCTACGTAGCACATGTATGTATTTGTGAAGTCTATGCGAATGTCATTTGAGAATCTCTTCTTGAATGAATCCAAAACAGAGTTCACCCACATATAGCTATCTACAAAGCATGAAACTAAAGAAAATGGCGATCCACTTCGTAGCGCCGAACCATGGAGGAAAAGTACAATCCTAGGCTCACACGGCGTTATGGTGGAACATAGCTTTCGAATCCTTCTGGAAGCTATGGATTCGTAGATCAAAGATGCCTTTGATAAAATGTCTATGCTTATACAATGCAACCTGCGCATCCGTGATGTTGTTTAACTGTAAAGGCAGCTCTAGACAAACCCGATTCCTGCCACCGTAAACACCTATGCACCATCACTGGACACCGATGTCCAGACAGCATAATTGCCAATGATGCACTCTACAAGATGTGTACTAAATCGCGGTTGTCTGTAAAAGCTGCCCAGTAAAGATGGTCCATGTTTAGTCATGTGCTAAGGATGCCAAAAGACACACCAGCACAGAGAGCCTTGGAATTTGCCCTACTCGGAGGCAACAAATACAAAGCCAGGAGAGGACGGCATTGCATAAATCTGCTAAGCGTGCTGAGGCTTCCCTCTGACTGATTGCAGCTGTAGATTGCAGCTACTATAGCCGCAGAATACAGTGATCTGACACACATGCGAATGTAATCTATATGGCAGCTACCAGATAAGTTAATGTCCAAAAGAATCTTTTTAAGAAATTTAGTTGAATTTGTTTGTGCAATTTCTTTGTTGTGGGAGTTTTTAGTGCTTAGCTTATATTTATTATAATGGGGTGTATGTTACTATGATATGTGGTATTTTGTGTACATTTAATGAGAGGTATGGTCAAAACATATATGGTTCAAGTGTAAAGCAATTATTTTCCTCATTACTCGGACATGTTCCTGCATCACACACTTTGAGTTCAGTGCCATCTCCTACACAATAAGCTCCTCCATATTGTGGTATCGGGTGTGTACATGAACGAGCGCGAGCTGGAATTCCAATCCCACGGTGCCCAATCTGTCTATCCTCCAGCAACTGAAAATATGGCATGCCTCTGATATTTATCCACACACATATTCTGGAGGAAATTGTTTTTCCACACAGAGATAGAGCGAAGCAGCGCTATATCTCTGAGCTTTACCAAGGCTGTAGCGAGCCCATTTATTTCCTTCTGTTTGGGATTTTGAAGTGCGGATAATACCGATAATGCATCTGTAAAAAGACGAGTTTGGTGTTCTTGAAATGTCTTTATATTTGGCAAGCCAGTCGACTAGGTTTGACTGTATGTCCCTGCAAATGGTACATTACAGTTACATGTACGCAGTGTATCAAGATATTTAAACGCACATTAAATACTGGCAGGATTTTCCTCACGCATTTTGAAAAAATGTCCCCGATATTGCAATCGCCTCCTTCCGTCTCGCCGTTCATCTAGATATCTCCTTGTTATGAGAATTATCCATAAGTTGGAGACTGTAAGGGGTCAAAGCTTGGCCCTCACTGTGAGGGTATGTACATGGGGCATGTGTGTGTGTGGGGGGGGGGGTGTGCAGAAAGTAGAAGATGGGGTGGGGGGATTCAGCGAAATTTGGAATGTTAGTTACCCATACAATTTCGGATTGCAAGACAATGTTTACATTAGGCTCTGCCACAAAGGTATGGTAAAATCGCATAAATCAAAAGTAATTTTGAAGCATGCACGCTTCTCTGTATGTTTCGGCAGTTGCTTATTGTTAATTGAAAAATGTGTATGTATGGGTATATATGTAAATACATTGTAGTGAGGTCAAAATAGGGTTGGGTATGTATTAATGATGAATATATCAAAGATCTGTATCGATTATTACCGGGCTAAGTTTGTTTCATCATAGATTGCTATTGTATATGCTGTGAAAAAGACAAGGGATGGTCGACGCTAAATCGAAATCCGGTAACATGGCAAATATTTTAATAATTGCTGTTAATATGAACGTTCATAAAGCATAGATTTATAGGTAATACAGCAATAACTCTGGTGTCAGCTTATAAATAAACACTATGAAAGGGTATAGGAAAAATAAGCGATGAGTATTCTGAAGTGACAAGCCTATAGGTAATATACACGTTCACTAAATTAGTGATAAGCACCTCATTATTAGAAATAAATTATATATTTCTCTATCTCAGATTTGTCTAGATTTCTTTGGTCATATGCCATTGTTTCTTCATCATAAATCTAATGACAGCAATTTTGTTGCAATTCATGTCGGGTGCACATAAGATTTGTCTTAGATTGATTGTGCATATTTTGCCGTGCGCGTGTGTGCGTGCGTGGGCGCGGGAGTGGTAGTTTTAGTCCTTAAATTACATCTATTATTTTGGGATGTATGTGACTATCATATATGATGTTTTGTGTACATTTAGTGAGAGGAATAGTCAAAACATATACGGTTAAAGTGTAAACCAATTTTTTCATCATTGCCTGGACATGGTCCCGCATCACACTCTTTGATTTGAGTGCCATCTCCTACACAATTAGCTCCTCCATACTGTGGTATCGGGTTTGCACATGAACGGGCACGAAATGCAATTCCAGGTCCACATGGCAGCTCACAATTCCACGGTGTCCAATCTGTCCATCCGCCATCAACTGAAAACATGCCATGCTAGGCGGTTCTACATCTTTATATCTTAGAGCCTTCCTAGTATTAACGGTGTTAAATTAGCTTCACATCCTATATGCAATTTTAATTCATCCATGTTGATAAACACAAGAGTATATGCTTAGCTACACATACCAGAACACATGAACAGATTGAATTGAATACATTATTAGTCTGATACATGCTCATCTTTCAACAGGTCACTCCGTTGTTGATGCTAACTTTCCATGCGATGTACAAGCAGCTCACACATTGCCAGATTATTATATGAAGCGGACTATGACTACTTCAGATTACTTGTTGGATAAGTAATGGCGGTATGTCAACTGGAACCAAGTGATGTAGCTGAAGAGCTGCTATTGTTGATTTCAGCTAATATAGATCTCAGAAGCGGGATACTATGGTGTTTGAGACACACAATGACATCACAGTTTGAACCAAATGTTATATCATTTATCTGCGATTAGTTTATCGTAATAACATCCACTTAGATGTGTCGAGCTTACTGCTGAGATATTAACATGACTGACGAATCACTGTATCAAATAAACCTGAAATATGTTACAGGCATTTTCCAGTTAACCTAATTCACATTTCCAGAGCACCCACCCATCATATGACGGCATAATGAACAGCGTGCTGTAAACAATAACATCATAATGAATGACGTCGTGAATGACGTCGATAGGTACGTCACGGACGCATATTTGAAGACGGTCCATGCGGTGTTGTACAAATTGTTTGATTTTACTATTTAATAAATATTCTGTTGAATATTTTGAAACTAATTTGAGTGGGTGCTGCTGCTAGTCTGAACCTGAGCCTGCAGCCACCATGGTACACCACTGATGATTGCCTGAGAATGTTCAGTTAAGTTATGGTATTGCAAATCATCTCTTGTTAGACTGATGTCTCAGCTTCTTCCAGTTACCTATCGTGGCTGGGGGAAATCGTACCTCAGCACGGAGGGCGTCACCTGCTTTTCAAGAGGCGGCAGAAGAGGCGAGCGTCCTATTTCGCTTGATTTCTTTCAGGGAAAGAAGCAACACTGTTATGGCGCTATCTAATCTAGCTTTACACAGAACAGAGCATGGGGGTGCAGACCGCATAAAATGGCTAAAACTGATGGTCCCTTTTTCAGAATGCTCCTGGTCAAAAAGCGAAGAAGAGGGAACTGCTGCTTAATAGTGGAGGATAAAGAAAAATGCGGTTAAGGTGGTAAAATCTGACTTCTGTAGAGAAAAAGCAAATTAGATTAGTGCATGCATGCATTTAACATATAGAGAAAACATGCATGGTTCAGTCCAGATTTAAGTGTGACAAAAGTTCAGTAATCACTGTCCACTGTCCCATCGAATGCGGGGTCTAGGTTTTGCATTATCATTTTAACCAGCCTCGGTAGTTATATTCCAGAGGCACACCATCACATGGTGACTCAATCCTGGGCAGCCAAATATCACAATAAGCTGACAAGACAGTACCCTTTTAGGTGCGGGCGAAGGTTCAGCAGTTAATCACACAAAGCGCGGTCACAGAGAGGCAACGTGGGAGAAGGGAGAATAGTCCATCTAGGATCTGGCCATACAAGGCAGTGCCCAAGACGGCTTGGTAAGAAAGGTCCGCCATAGGGTTTAGCAGGAGTTATTTTTCAAGTCGTCTTCTCTCAGGGAATGTCCAACAATTCCTTTTCTATTTTGACCCGTCATTATCATAGTGAGGGAGCGGAAATCCAAGGCTTACAAAAGGTGCCAAATATTTTCGGAGATGTTTCTGATCAGTGCAATTACGCGAGGAAGAAGTCGTGCAAAACGTGTCTTAAACAGCGTGCATGCTTTAGGTACAGGCGCCCCCAGAATGGGCGAAATGCGTTCTGGGAAGCAGATTACTGTTCGGGGGTTGGGGGAGCTAGTCCTTCCCGTTTCCCGATCACAGCAGTGATGTGCCAGGGAAGCCACATAACACTTCCAAAGATCTTCTATCCAGTACCCAGATTGTGGCAGTTTATCACACTGGTCCCGATGTATACTCCTCTGTGATGCGAGGACGTAATATTTGCTGTTAAAAAGGTACCTATGCTTCCGCATGTCCAAAGCCATTCATGAATTAAAATCCCTACCAACACAACTTAGGAGCATATGAAGAAAATGTGATTTTGAGATGAGCATTACGAGTGACTGAGGGTTCAGGACTGACAGGATGGTGCCCGCGTACGTTATAACATATATGTGAAAATGGGAACATTATCTCATACCTATTGTTGCTATTACTCAAAAGAATCGCGATAATCTCGTCTGCCTATAGATCACTAATTAGTAAATGCTGATATGTGTCTGGCTGTTCGACGAACGCGAATGGTTGACAACATTTTAATTAATGCGACTAGCCTTCAGAAACGTTTGCGCAATACTGAGTAATTAGGTGACTACTGACTAATGATGGCTGGCACGATGCTACCAGCTGTATCAGGAGCAAACAGCCGCATGCCTGTCCGACGATGTATGATGCTTGCCATAATGTAATCTGTAATCGTCTTCTGTTTCAATTTCGCAATCATTTGTACGTAGAGTGCTCATGGGTAGTGGTCATCTGCGTGTCTGTAACAACTTGCGACAAGCACCATACTTTGAAAGGTACAAACCTCTAAATAATACATCTGCGCAGCCACCAAGCCAACGAATGACGCAGACAGGCATGTACATACATATGACGTACGCATGGACTCACGCAGCCAACCTCTCACTAAGCATCCGCCCACACACTCAGTCACTCATCCGTTCACCCACTGGCCTGCCCACCTGTCTGTATACCTGCAGGCCAAGCCACCCACCCGCCTGATAGTATGGCCACCTGCCCAACCGCTCACCCATGCAGGCACCCAGACATCAACTCGCTCGCTCGCTCCCTCACTCACTCACTCACTCACTCACTCACTCACTCACTCACTCACTCACTCACTCACTCACTCACTCACTCACTCACTCACTCACTCACTCACTCACTCACTCACTCACTCACTCACTCACTCACTCACTCACTCACTCACTCACTCACTCACTCACTCACTCACTCAACAACTCAACAACTCACTCACTCACTCACTCACTCACTCAACAACTCACTCACTCACTCACTCACTCACTCAACAACTCACTCACTCACTCACTCAACAACTCACCCACCCACCCACCCACCCACCCGCCCACTCACCCACCCGCCCGCTCACCTGTCCGCTCGCCCACCCACCCACTCACTCACTAACTCGAATGACGCAGACAAGCATGTACACACAGCATCCGCCCACACATTCAGACACTCATCCGCCCACCCACCCACCTGCCCATCCACCCACTCACTGAAAATATCATTCTGAGTAATATGAAATGCATAGCAGAGATGCAGCAAGTCAACACTACCAAGTAATGACTTAAATTAAAAATATTTTTACTATTTACAGTATTACTTGATTCTCCGACCCTCGTGCTGTTAAGGGTCAGATTGCCATATACAACGACTATATCATCATATTTTGTAGCTCATCTAAAGCAGTTGTGTTCACGTTTGGCACGTTGAAATGTTATAATCCATTGCACATCGAGGCAAATTCGTGGAAAGAAAACGGTTCAATTAATGCATGTCAGCTTCGATTGGCACATAGAGTCGTTTCACATACACAAGAATAGTTGAAAATACTGTATATAACCTTTCCCATAACTGCACAGTTATTGGTATGTGTGTATGAATACTGTTTTTGATTCATTCATCAAGAGATACTTAATTTTTTTTTGTTTGCTTGCAGCTATAGGGAGTGGTTCATCAACTGAGTGAGTTCGTTTCTTCATCTTTAAAGTCCGCATATTCGGTATGCCACTAGAGATGGAATATTCCGACGATGTGAACTTCATAGATGAGGAAGAGAAACCCCTTTAGTATGGCGCGATGTGTAATGGATTTGCTGCATGTATACCTATATATACCTATCGACAAAGCATTCCGGGAGCCATGGATTCGCAGATCAAAGATGCCAGTTGACAAAAAAGACTACGTTTATACAAAGCAACCTGCGTATCAGTTATGCTATGTAACTGTAACAGCTGGGCAGCTCCAAGCGCAGCTATAGATAAATTTGATGCCTGCCACCGCAAACACCTATGCACCATCTCTGGACACTGATGGCCAGACAGTATAATTTCCAACAAGAGGCCGAAGGGGCCTGTATCGCTCACCTGCATCATAGGCATTTCAACCTGAAAGGCCATCAACAATAAGTAGAACCCTACAGAGTTGAGCAGAATTATAACAAGAAAACAGAAGCCATGTTTCTTTATGTATCAACTACTTTTGAACAAAACTTAATGGCCCTTATTCCCTTATCATATCTCCCAAATTATCCAACAGTCTCGAAAGTCGCATATTTGAACTCGGCACCCTGATAAGCATACATAGAGCAATTTTCGCCATTAAAATACATCAAATACAAAAAGAAACAATATGACCAACAAATGCTAAATTTTGATTGGTTGATGTCGGCCATGTTTTTTAACATACGAAATTTCTTTGAACAAATTTGAAGGGCCCTTGGTCCCTAAGCATATTTAATAAATTTCAGCTCAGGAGTGATGTAGCCTGTTGTTCGCTAACAATGGCGAACATATGCGTACACAAAAGAATTGTTTTGTGTATGCATATGTTCGTTATTGTTCTAGAACAAAAGAATTGGTCCGAATACAATGGAGAACATCGGAGCACGGTAGAGAGGTTTGCGAACAATGGCGTACATATTCCGCCCAGTGGGTGATTCATGGTTTAACCCCTTTTTCTGAATGTCAAAAAAGGTTGGGTATTTTACGTTTAAAATGAGTTGCATGTGCTCCCATCCGTGGTACCGTGGTATTGTATGTTACAAAATAATAGGCGTTCTGATAATAGTAGGAAGAGGTGGTCTGAATAGGGAGGTCTATGAAGAGGAGGAGGAGGAGGAGGAGGAGGAGTAGTGGAGAGGAGGAGAAGGAGGCTGAGGAGGAATGCAATGTCGGCCGGTCGGTTTCTGCCTGGCGTTGTTCTCTGTGCGTATTTAAGCAGAGCATGCCTGTCTAGTTCGCTGTTGATATTTGTTCTTTTTTAAAGAAACGTTTTAGATTGTAGATTTAAAGATAATAATTTAAAAAAAAATCTTTTATATTAGCGCTGATTAAGTGTGCTTTAAAGACATAACAAAATGGAAAATAATTTAAGCAGCGATATTAAAGAATGTGAAGATGCTGTTAATGTGATTTTGCAGCAGATGCATAACCCTGATGTCGCAAGATTAAACGTGGATCTACCCTTATCACCTGATGAACATGTGGATTACCTGTTATATCTGGGTTCTATGTTATATGAACCCGACTTTACAATTCCTCAAACGTGTGCATCTGACGAACATAATGACATTGCATTAAGTGATGTAAATGCTAGTGATGTCAACTCTGTTCTGTTTCCTGATTACTGCAAATTCATGCCTGATCAGTCTATTACGAATACCGATGCTAATGTTTTCAATTATCCGTATGATTTATATGATTATGACGTAATCATACCTGCACAACCCGCTTCTACCGAAGATCAAACCGATCATACTAGAACTGAACTATCCATTCCTGATCTGAGTACCATACCATCATCATCATTTTTCAATTATCCTCATAGCGATTGTGATGTAATTGATCCTAATTATTCATCCGATGTACGTGATGGACATGATCTAAATTTAATTGACTTTGTGCCTTTTGCTAATGACCTATCTTAGGATTTAGCATGCCTTCTTAATGATTATGATGTAAATTTATTTGACGTTGCATCCCTTCTTGACTTTCTTGTGCCTTCATCTAATGACCTATCTCTGGATTTAGCATGCCTTCCTAATGATTCCAACATAAATTTATTCGTCGATGAGAATATAGTGCTTACAGATGATCTACTTAATCATTATTTGCTCAAATCGGAGGGTCAGTATATGATTATACCGACTATATATCTGTGGAGACTGTTCGCAAATACCGCAGGAAAAAGTTCCATCTCGAAGGTACTGAATATAATGTATCTTTTAAAAGTTATCCTATAGCCAATACACCACTTTCTCATTCTGAGTTTGTGTCAGGCGTCTTTCAATCTTTGCTTGATACGCATAGCGAATATAGCAATGTTCAGCCGAATGATCACGTGAGAATCGAGCTGATTCACCCTTCTTTGGAAATGCCGATAGCGATGGATTTTAGGCTATGGAATGAAATTACGCCCGACATAATTTTAGAATCAGTGGAAAATGTCATTCAGTCAAATACTGATTGTAAGTTATCAGAGGGTTTTGAATTTCAAGTTTTTCGTGTAGAGGACTACAACTCAGGTGGGCGAAATGATACTCTCCTAGGTGCGATCGATTCTAGACATTTAAATTTATTTAATTTACATTCATCTGATTTAGATGCGTACATGCATATTAAAAAATGTATTATACCCGTATGCGCAGAATATTCATTCTGTTTCGCGGCAAGAATATTTTTAGGAATAGAATTTATTGAGAAAAAGAACAAACTAATCTCTACACGTGAATGGAATAATTTGATTCATAATGAAACATATTTGACGCATATGGCGTGTGAATATCATACAGCTTATTGTATTCCTGAATGCGCAATTAATAGTACTGATTGGAAAAAATTTCAGGAACATTTTCGCTATCAATTTTCTATTCAAGTCTACTCAGAGTCAACACATGAACGCCTATTCGGTAGTGCTTCCCCGAGTTTACCGCGCATAAATCTTATACATTCAGAACATGATAATCATATATCCGTAGTCACATCTATGGTTGTATTTCTTATGGTACGTAATTACTGTGCGCAGTGTAATGAGTCATACGCCCATGATCACTCATGCGGTGCACACTGTCATAGTTGTCAGACACCTTATTCTGATAACGGATCTTGTACTTCTACAGATGCTACACATAAGATAATGTGTACTGATTGTCATCGTAAGTTTTATAACTGTCAATGTATGGTGAACGACCTCTCTAATGGGACCTGCTTAATCATGAAGGCTTGGCCCCACTGTTTCAGTCGCAACGTAAAGATGACGATGAACATGTATGCGGTATGACAAAATATCACACGTGTAAAGAAAAGTATGTCATTACTGAAAATCATACGTGTTATCATAAAGTAATTGAAGAACCTATTTTGTCATTATCCCACGCACGCTCTATGCATGCGAATGCTGACACTTGTAGTTACGAAGATTTTCACAAATACATCATTTACAACACAGAAACATATTTATTGCCTATCAACAGTAGCAATACTAATATTCTAGCTGAGTATAAAGTCGATCATGTGGTTGCCAACATATGTTGTGATGCGTGCTTCGAGCAACCACTTGAAGATGATTGCTCTACATGTCATCGAGGCACGAATTATGGATATGTTCGCTTTCATGGGTTAGACGCAGTGGATCAGTTCGTTAGCTGGTTGACACATGTTAAGTTTATGTGTGGCAGAAGAAGTATCGCTAGAAAATATGTTTTCTCTGACTACTTGGTGATCACTCACAACGCACGTGCCTATGATTCTCTTTTACTCCTTCAATGCAGTTGCAAATCTGCTAACCTGCATCTTAAACCTGCAAATTTTATTATGCGTTGTCGTTCAGTTCTCTCATTTGACGTAGGCACTATTCGGTTTATCGATTCCATTAACTTTTTTCCCCTTTCATTACGTAAGGTGGGCGATGCTTTTAATCTTCCAGTTCGTAAGGGGACATTTCCCCATCAGCTCAACACGCCTCAATATTGGGGTAAGGTAATACCCTTTCCTGAGAGGGAGATATTTTGTCCACAAAATATGAATGCAAATGAATTAATTGAATTTGATTGCTGGTACCACGAGCAGATATCTAGACGTGCGCACCACGATGTTGATAAAAAATCTCATCGAATATTGTAATGATGATGTAACTGTCTTACGCTTAGCCACGTCTACATTTAAGACTTTATTTTCTGAATCCATGGATGGCCAAAATCCATTTGTGACAGGGATAATGCTAGTGGAGGCATGTAATGCGGCTTATAGCGTTTATGGCTTCGACCTGAGAGTGTACAGACTTTACCTGATTTCTCACTAAGAGCAAAACGTGTAATGCGTTATTTTCAGAATACATTAACCATTTTTTGAAAATTAAACAGGAAACTAGCGGATTTCCTGATGGTGTCGATAGTGAGAGTAAAAAGGCGAATTACGTGGCTGACTATTATAAACATGAAGGAACACAGCTCGACTCTGCCAAAATATCGAATAACCAAGGTTTACGCTATGTTCCTAAAACCTTGTTTGAATATGTTGTGGGGATGATTTTCTCTTCGTGATCATGAAAAGAATACCATGATATCAACACGTAAAGGTCTTCTCCCCCTTCTGAATGATAAAAGTAAAACTGTTGGCTCCATTACATTCCTAAACGATAGTCTTCTAATGGCCTCCTATTCGGTCAATGATGAGTACGTTCAGTCACCATTAAATACCAATTGTATTCTTGCATCTTTTGTGATAGCTTATGGCCGAATAAAACTGTACGAAGTCTTTCCCTTACTCGGACGCCGCATAGCCTATCACGATATGGATTCGGTGGTATTTAGTACCCGGGAAGGTGAGCCGACCATTCAAGAACAAAGTGGGTATCTAGGTTCTTGGACGAGTGAAATCCCCTCCGATTACGAATTAACAAGGTTTTGTGCACTCGGCCCAAAAAACTATAGTTATGAAATGAAGCATCGTGATGATCCATCGATCGTTAAACAGGTAACGAAGATTAAAGGTTTAACACTGGGTACTGAACAATCAAAAAAGTTAATTTTGATACAAATTATTAACGATGGTGGAATTACGGATAGTAATAGCGTACTATTCAGCTACCCATCAAAGATCACGTGCACTGATCATTTTAGAATTCTTTCAGTAAATAGCAGTAAGATTTTCAGCCCCGTCTTTAAAAAACGAATTTTGAAACTGGGAGATTTATCATCAGTACCATATCGTTACACTAGCATAATATAAATATAAATAGTAACATTGCACTTTTTTCAGTCAGTACGTAAACAATGTTGGTGTCATCCATGTCCGACGAAGCCGCACTAGCTGCCCGCACTATGATAGCAAATATTGCTAGTCTGTGTAACCCTGACAAGGATAAGATGCGTGCATTGTTTATGAGGAGCGTGCTGTTCGCTTTAAGAGATGGCATAATTAATGCGGGAAGAATTATACTCATGTCTGAAATTAGCAAGAGTTTATTAACCGAATATGGGATAGACATAGTGCATTGGGTTCGCGTATTATTGTTGCTACATTAATTGATATCTTTCTCATTCATAACTTATGCTTAGTTATCGCACGCATTTCAAGTCTTATATTATCGCAAAAATGTTTTTACTGAAAGTTGTTGGCATCCACCATGAACTTACAGTCAGATAGTTTTCAAAATATGTTGCGCATCCAGCGATAATACACATCGACTTTAGTGTACCGAGTCTCTCAGTCATATAATGGTTAAAAGTTGGTCATGCGTATTATTGCTCATAAAGTGCGCGTTGAGCGGTAGAAGACAGTGTTCGTCCCGTGTGTATACGATCTACGGCAGTTTCATCCTGACGGTTATCCTACTAAACGCGGTATATATCTCAGCATAGTAGCGTTTAAACAGCTGTTACAAATCATACCCGATCTTGAAGACGCGGTAAAACGCGCGCGCAAAAAAGAAGGCGTACTATTTACATATTCATTGGACAATTCTGTGCTATGACGCAGAACCACGCCCCACATGCTATGACGCAGAACCACGCCCCACATGTAGCGGTTTATACCCGCAAGACAACAAGTGGGAATTATTGAAACGGAATGCGAGTAATTTGCTGGCAGCATTACCTAGCTTTTATGTGCCTCTTGACGTGAGCGGTGACGTGCTGTTTAGCCCGATACCTCAGTGCATTTACAGTGTGAAAAAGATAAAGCGAGAACATGAATGACATTCCATCCACTACTGATTCCACAGAGATGTCTAATCACGCCACGCTTACTACGGACACTATATACCTCGATGAGTTTTTACGCGATGATGAACTAAATCTCGTCGATGATGATACCGTCAAATTGTGTCACTATTGTAAAACTATGTGTCAGCCACACCATTATTGTCCTACAGATCATGTACAAAAGATTAGCCAAAAGTGATTCGCATTCATGCTGTGTGAAAAGATACATTCGTTGGTTGTACGAGATTGTTACAGTTGTCTAGTAAGTCATCCGAGTCAATGTGAACATTCTTTTTTAGGTATTCATGTAGACCTTAATCTAATTGACAATTTTGAACTGTATAACGCATTATTGGAAATGGATGAGGCCGAATATTGTGCTCAACTAGCCAACCATTACGATATATATGAACATTGTATTGAACTGTACCGCATGTGTATGACGGAATGGTATAGGTACATTGTGGATGTAATATATGGAAAACAGATGTTGTCGCCATAACTATAATTAATATTTTCTCTATACGCAGATTAATTTATTTTATTTTATTTTAAATTAACCGTGCACTTTTTACACATTAAAAAAACACGGTTAATTTTAAATAAAATCATAAGAATGTCCCACCTACTTAATTGTTTTAATATATATATATTTTTAAATTAACATAATTAAATGTTTTATTTCGTCAATTGTAACTTTGGAAAAAATGTGTTGTTTTGATCTTTATTTCGTAAAATCCTATCTTTGTTACGTTATGTATTATTGATGTCAGTATCAATAAAAAAGTTTTAAAATTGTATTTCACTTGTTCTATACTTGCACCTTGCTCCCTCTCCCTCTCTCTCTCTCTCTCTCTCTCTCTCTCTCTCTCTCTCTCTCTATATATATATATATATATATATATATATATATATATATATATATGTCGCTAGCGACTTGCTATTCACTCCCCCCCGCCTCCTCCGCATGCGCTGGTATGTCCACTTTTCACTTGACAGAGGCACTTGTCGGTGCCTGCCACTGCTATTCTTTAGAGAAGAATGGGACAGGTGAAGGATTGATAGAGTGAGATGAATAGTGCATTTCATTATGGGCATACTTAAATAAAACACCGCTAGACAGTCTTTGTTCAATATTTCATGGTAAAATATTAATTGAATATGGTGTTTATTTTTGTAACTATTTAAAGATGACATGGATGTGTTCTTCTTCGTCGCATAAGTATATGATGTCATAATCTCTTCACTAATACGTCGCAATATTTCATTACAATTTTGCTCTTACACGAAGTTATGAAGCCTGACGTCATAATCATATTCTTAAATGGTCATAGCATTTCTCCTATGTCTCGAGTATCTGACGTCACACTTATAGCATTTCTCCTAAGTCTTGAGTGTCTGACGACGCAATCATACACTCATAGCATTTCTCTTACATCTTGTGTACCTATAGTTGCAATTTTATTCTTAATGCTCGCTAACCAGTAAGCATTGATAACGTATTCACATAAGAGCGCCTACATATTACATCATAGTGATGGTTCACGTACGCCCACGTATAACTACGGTATATATATATATATATATATATATATATATATATATATATATATATATATATATATATATATATATATATATATATATATATATATATATATATATATATATATATATATATATATATATATACGTTTGAGCGTATGTCTACTTAGTCGTACTGGACGTATGTGTGCCGACACAATGGCGTCATCACCTGACTGCAACACGTCATTACGTCACCCATTTTCTATGATTGTCTGTGGACCAACGCAGTGTGGTAAAACTGAGATGATAAAAGCACTAATAAGAGATCACTACGCCATTACTCCCCCTCCGCAGAGGATTGTGTACTGCTATGGTGCATGGCAATACGGGTATAACGATTTGGCTAATGAAGTTGAATTTAAATAGGGTGTGAATGTTGAACTAGACAGAAGTTGTAGAACATTGGTGGTACTTGACGATTTGATGAATAAATGCGATGAGAATGTGGCTGACCTATTTACAAAACGTTCTGCCCATGAGAATTGTAGCATAATATTTGTCGCACAAAATCTTTTTCACAAGTCGCGCAATCAGCGTGACTTATCGGTTAACTGTCACCACATGGTATTGTTTAAGAATCCACGTGATGCATCCTCTATTCGTTCTTTATCTAATCAGATGTACCCAGGCAACACAAAGTATTTGATCGAATCATATAATGATGCTACATGTGCAGCTCACTCATATCTACTCCTAGATTTGAAACAGTCGACACCTGACAATATCAGACTACATTCATCTGTTCATCCGAAGGAGGGATGCTACGTTTACATACCTAAGAAAAATGGCATCACGTAAAATATAACTCCATTTACCTATGCTACAATATTTGGCTAAAGTAAAGCCTAAGATCAGAAATGATGTAATCAAACAGTGTTCGAACGAATTGGTGGATGTACTATGTGAATCATGCCTAAACGTGGGAATGTTCGTCTCACTAAATCACGATACAAGCAGCTGAGTAAATATAGAGGGAAAATGTGAACACTGACTAGTCGCGGTGTGCCATATGCACGTAAATGAAAATTGCTACAAACGATTTTAGGGGCCTTATTACCACCAGTGGTCAGTACACTAGTGCCATTAATTGGTAAACTGTTCACGTGAAAAGATGGAACATACACGTAAAATGGCACTAGTTCCTCATGAATTGATAGGTAATTTAAATTAACAGAGTAAAATTTCATTGCTACAGACAGATCCATCGATACATAAAGCTATTAGTCTCGACAACGAGATATCCAATATATTAGCTAGACACGATCTGACTGAGAATGAAAAAGCATCATCGCATTCACAAGTATTGGATTAGTATAGGCACTACTATCAGCAAACACAAGGACAACAAGGACAGCAATATCATCCACCGCCTCTACAACCCATAACTAACTACGACGCACTGCCCGCACAAATACTTGAACGTACAATGAGGGGAATACCAAAAACGTACAAGTCAAAAGCCAGTGAAGTAATTGATATTTTTAGTTCGGTTCCTGAACGTTTTCACGTTAATGACCTGGACGAAGTGACAATAGAGGGTACATTTTTCCCAAAAAGTAATGTACTAGACCTGCGTACAAACGTCGTAGCACATGGGCGTAAATCTCTTATGGCTGGTATGCATGATAAAGTTTCTTAATCTGTTACGTGACCTAAACATACCCTGTAGATGTGTAGGGCAAGAGAAAACGATGAGACAGATATA
Organism: Chaetoderma sp. LZ-2023a; assembly: GCA_034401795.1. Classification (NCBI taxonomy): domain Eukaryota; kingdom Metazoa; phylum Mollusca; class Caudofoveata; order Chaetodermatida; family Chaetodermatidae; genus Chaetoderma; species Chaetoderma sp. LZ-2023a. Next base: position 164,033,706 of record CM067373.1, on the reverse strand, counting down.
TAATGGCGCAGAAAAGGATGATAACGCCAGTGAGTACACGCCTACGCCCTTGAGTAAAAGAATACTTAGAAAGAGTTCTCTAGTGGGCAACAGGAAGAAAAAGGGCATTCAATTCCAGTGTGGGCAAATCCGAAATATTACGCATCTTTTGGCAGGAAAAAAAGCTATATAATGCATTCAAAGGTAAAATACTGCGCAACTACATCGACAAATGGTTAAAACACCAAGAAGTATATACCCTTCACAGACTGCGGAGAACGAAGTTTGACAGGCGAAAAATAAGAGTTTCAGCCATCGATGAACTATGGCAGGCAGATCTATGCTCGATGGTAATGCCGGCGAAAGAGAACAACAACGTGTTATATTTGCTATGCGTAGTTGATGCCCTTGCAAGATATGCATGGGTGGAATGCCTTTTTAGTAAAACGTCGTGAGCAGTCAAAAAGGGGTTAGAAACAATATTGGAGCGTACTGAGCATCGCCCACGTAATATTCAAACAGACAAAGGGGGCGAGTTCATAAACTGTGTAACGAAGAAGTATTTGAAAGATAATGGAATACATTTCTACACTTCTCAAAATGAAACGAAAATGGCAATGACCGAATATACAGATACATGACACATAAGAATACACGAAAGTATATCGATGTATTACCTACTTTAGTCGCAGTGTACAATAGCACCACACATTTCAGTATGCCCATGGCTCCTTCTGAAGTTGACCGTAGTACTGAGTTAATCGCGTGAAAAAATATATATGGTAAGAAGACGAAGAAACGTTCCAAATCTAAAAACAGCCCTACTCAAGGTGACCATGTTAGAATATCACAAGAAAAAATGTCATTTGAAAAAGCATATCGCGGGCAATGGAGTCGCAAATTGTTTAAAGTGTGTGAGGTGTTTACAGACAAATATCCATACTTATATATATTAGAAGACTATGGCGGTGATCAGATTATTGGTACTTTTTATCATGATGAGATACAGCAAGTGATAAAAGAAAATGATAAAGAGTATGCCGTGGAAAAAATACTTAAAAGTAGAAAATATAAAAAGGGACAACGCGAGTATCTGGTAAAGTGGCTCGGTTACCCTGCTAAGTTCAACACTTGGGTTAATGAACTAAGTACTATACATCATTAACAATGGATGAATATATAGAGAGAAGATCGGATCAGAGCATGTGGCGAATGATGGGTTCATGAGTACCAAAAGAAGAAATGGTATACCTAGCCAAAATTATAATAATTTATATCGTAATCATTACATGTATCATGAATCTGAGTATAAAAAATGGCTAATCGGGCATATGGATATCACTTTTGAGTGGATGTCTAGGGTATATATTGCCTAGTCTGTGCATAAAGACATCCATACATCATTCAACTCAGAATGAACGAGGATCAGTTTTACATAACCCTTCCGAGCAATAGTAGTACCCAGTTCTTTCCAGACAATAAGATATCAGAGTTTCGAACAGGTCTGCAAACTCCATTTACATTAGATGGTGAATGGGATGTGGGCCTCTCCAGTGTGTTATATCCGAGGAGTTGACTTACTATTGCAGAGGAAAATTTTGTTCAAATATATGCTTTTACTAAGAAGAAGATAAAGAAGAAGAAAGGTAGTGATGCAACAGAAGAAATTAGCAAAGATGGTGCAATCGCGTCAGAAATAGAAAAGACAATGGCTTTTCCGCTAGTTTTAAAAGATGGTTTTTGTAATCCACATCCTGCTGATTGGGGAAAATGGGCATGAAATGATCGGGGAAAAGATGTGTGAAATGATCGAACAAATAATGTCAGTAAAAAACGTACACATAGAAGCGAACATTATTATGTGCAAACAGAAGCCCCATTTATCAGCGTACCGACAGGCTACTATGCTGTAAAAAAATGGGCAGATAGAGAGCAAGACAAGATTTGCGAACAAACAATTTTTTTTCAATTTTTACTTGCATCATGCGAATATAGTTTCTCTCACAGTTAAAGATAATTATGCTATATGCTTAGGTGGAGCAAATTTAATCGGATTCGAAGGAGGAAAAATACATATGGGACCTATAGACTTTAAAGAATCATTTCATTCAAATTGTGATGGTGGTCCTTCGACCGCATATATATACTGCAACGTAGTCTCACACAGCATGGTAGGTGATACTTCCGCACCGCTACTCATAGTGATACCCGTTTCTAGTACAGATGGAGGGAAAGATATATGTCAGTGGATGTTTCCTGATATTCAATAGTGCTCTGTGTCAAAGAACTACATCGATACTATTGGAATTCTTATAATGGATAGAACTGGTGCCAATGTCCCATTCAAGGATGGAGCATCGCCGAGTGTACTCTGTTTGCATTTCAGACGATGACAACGATGATGAGAGGGACGATGAGAGGAACATTGAGAGGAAGAATGAACACTCCAGCACTGGTGCGTTACTACGCGAGTCAGGCGGGCCATGGATGTATTCCAGTTTTTGTAGGCACGCGATACCAATCAGGACATGGACTCGGTAATATTTAAGTGGACTATTACGTTCAGCAATACCTATCACAAAAATGTGGCTAAATCTGTAGGTAAACAAGCTCTTAGTGCTGGAATGGGCCTAGCTGAGGATGTAATGGCTGGGGGAAATGTTAAGACAGCACTAAAATCAAGAGCTCGTGATGCTGCCAGGTCTTTGATACTGGAAGCTGTAACAGCAGTGCATGGTGGTTTAAGACCACCTCAACCTAAACATAAAAAGAGGAATAATACAGGTAATGCTCAGTCAATGCGTGCGATACTGAAGAGGAAGGGTCGCAACAGATGGCAGAGAAAACAAGCTGATATCTTTAATTAACAAAATCCATAAAACATGGAACTTAATCAAACATGTGAGTGCTCGAAGAGTGAATTAGACATTTTTTCAGATGCGTCCCATAGTGACGACATTGGAGTCTACAAAATGGGAACAGTTTCAGACTGTATCTAGTTTATCAGATAGTGGACCGATCGAGTTTTACGTCAGTGGGTCTGCTGATAGATAGTTAGATCCTACACAATCTTATCTTTCGATCAAAGTTAAGCTAGTAAAGCGAGATCAAAATGGTGATGAGAAGACACTCGAGGTGACTGACGTGATAGCATCTGCGAATAATCTTTTGCATACGGTGCTCTTGCAAGTGGATGTGTTTTCGAATGGAAAGTGTGTCAGTGAATCGAACGAAAATTATTCTTACCATTCATACATTGAGACGTTGCTAAATTATGGCAGCGATGCCACAGCCTCGCATCTATAACTTGACGGATGGAAAATAGATGATGCTGGCGAATTTGATAATATCGTCGATACCAACTTAGGATTTCAAGAACGTAGAAGAATGATGGCTCAGAGTAAAACAGTGCAATTAATAGGCTGCATACACAGCGATATGTTTCTCCTGGACCGATTCCTGCTCGGTTCCATTGATTTGAGAGTACGTACAAGAGTAAAGATGCATTCGCCATCATGGCCGCAGGAGGAGAGGCCTAAATTGAAAATATTGTCAGCTAACTTATTTGTATGCAAAGTTATCCCATCAGCAGATCTGCTAGTGGCGCACGCCATTACTCTGAGACAGACAAGTGTGAAATATCCTATTCGCAGCGGAGTTTGTATGACTTTTACAGCACCTAGCGGTGTTATGAGCATCGATAGAGATATATGTATTGGTTAGCTACATACTAGAGTATTATTCGCTTGTGTACCTAATGATGACTCCGTTCGAGTTTGATAACAATAACACTACCTATGCTACATGTTATATAAATGGAGAAGAGGTTACAACATCGCCACTTTAAAGGCTGGTGAGAATAACAATAGAAGAACAATAGCGAACAGGCTCCATCACTACTCAGCTAAAGCCCTTCAGCGGTTCGAGAGAAGTCGTTTTCGGGAAAACTAGGTCATCCAAGTTGGCCGCCATGCAAATAGGCCAATAAGGTTGGCTTGAGCAAACTTGGGTCTAACCTTGCCATAGATGGTGTGTTATGAGTATTGAATGAATTCCTCCAGCGGTTTAAGAGAAGAAGATTTTTTAAAGTGTTTCTAAAAATCGGCCATTTTGGCAGGCGGCCATCTTAGATTTGGACCGAGCCACTTCGTTTCAACAAACTTAGATCTATATGCCCTATGAATGCTTCCTTCCAAATATAATTGAAATCGTCCCTGTGGTTCCTGAGAAGAAGTTGTTTAAATAATTCCCCATTGCTTTACTATGGGCCCATTGCTTTACTAAGTGAGACTATGGCGGGAAAACAAACCAAGATGGCAGGAAAACCGTTTATCCGACAGTTTCGAAAGTAGGATATTTGAACTGGCCACACTGATAAGCATATATAAAGCAATTTTCGCCATCAAACGACATCAAATACAAAAAAGCCAATATGACCAACAAACGCTAACTTTGATTGGTGGATGGCGGCCATGTTTTTAACGTACGAACTTCCCTTGAACGAACTTGAATGGACCTTGGTCCCTAAGCATATTTACGAAATTTCAGGTCTATCCCTTCAGCGGTTCGGGAGAAGAGGTCGTTTTCTCGAAAACTAGCTCATTCAAGATGGCCATCAAGCAAATCGGCCAATCAGGTTGCCTTGAAGAAACTAGGGTTTACCGTTGCCACAGATGATGTGTTATGAGTTTTGAATCAATTCCTCTAGCGGTTTCAGAGATTTTTTTTAAGGGTTTCTAAAAATCAGCCATTTTGGCCGGCGGCCATCTTGGATTTTGACCGATCCGCTTCGTTTGAACAAACTTAGATCTCTGAATGCTTCCTCCAAAATATATTTGAAATTGGCCCAGTGGTTCTTGAGAAGAAGTCGTTTAAAGAATTCCCCATTGCTTTACTATGGGCCCATTGCTTTACTATGGGAGCCTATGGCGGGAAAACAAACCAGGATGGCAGCCAAACGGTGTATCTGACAGTCTCCAAAGTAGCATATTTGAACTCGCCACACTGATAAGCATATATAAAGCAATTTTCGCCATCAAAATACATCAAATACAAAAAATCCAATATGACCAACAAACGCTAAATTTTGAGTAGTTGATGGCGGCCATGCGTTTTAACGTACGAACTTCCCTTGAACAAAATTGAATGGGCCTTGGTCCCTAAGCATATTTACCAAATTTCAGGTCTATCCCTTCAGCGGTTCATGAGAAGTCGTTTTCGCGAAAACTAGGTCATCCAAGATGGTGGCCAGGCAAATCGGCTAATCAGGTTACCTTGAACAAACTTGGGTCTACCGTTGCAATAGATGATGGGTTAAGAGTTTTGAATCAATTCCTTCAGCAGTTTCGGAGAAGATTCTAAAAATCGGCCTTTTTGGCCGGCGGCCATCTTGGATTTTGGCCGATCGGCTTCCTTTGAACAAACTTGCATCTTTATGCCATAGGTATGATTCCTCCTAAATATAATTGAAATCGTCCCAGTGGTTCTTAAAAAGAAGTTGGTTAAAGAAAAAGTTGACGGACGACAGATGACAGATGACAGACGACAGACGACAGACGACTGATGACTGACGACTGACGACAGATGACAGACGACATACAGACTATGGACAGTTGCCATCGCATAAGCTCACTTCGCCATTCTGGCCAGGTGAGCTAACAATGCACTATAGCAGATCTGTAATGTATCGCCGCTGTCTGTATAACTGTAACAGCTGGACAGCTCCGAAGGCAAGGTTAGCCGAATGTGATGCATACCACCGCAAAAACCTCCGCATCACCACTGGACACCGATGGACAGACAGTATAATGCCCAACGATGCACTATATAGGATGTGTAATACATAGTTGCTGTCTCTAAAAGTTGGTAAAAGATGGTCACTGTTTGGCCATGTGCTAGGGATGCCAGAGGGCACACAAACACAGGGTCTTAGAATTCGCCTTACTGGGAGCCGGAAAATATAAAGGCAGGAGAGGACGTCATTGCATAAATCTATTAAAAGTGCTGTGAGGTCCCTCAAGAAAACAAGACTTGGTACATTCAGATAAAGAATGGACCTGAGGAAGCTAAAGTGCTTGACTGAGGACAAGACACAATTATCAAAGGCGAAGAAGGGCTAATTATATATGTAGGATCTTTATAATACTACAGCTGCATAAGGCATAATAGCAGAGGTAAATAGTTAGTAAGCCCCTCTCAAAGTAAGTTGTGTGTAAGATATATATCTAACCCCTTGAGTCCTAAATTATCAACTTGTTGTCGATGGCTCAGAGAAAGAAAAGCAGTCACATTATATAATGAGTAGCAACTTTATTCATTGATTCGCACATTCAAAGGTTCCAGCAAATTAGATAGTCCGAAATCACTATCCAGATTAGTCAATATAATGAAATGATGTGGTTTCGAAATTTTCAACAGTACAACACTCAGACCTAATTGAAACCCAGTAAATGCCTCATACTATTACCTCGCACTAACCAGTAGTATACACGGCTACAAGTGTAGAAAACTAGACACTGTTGGTGCAGGATCTTTAGGTATCTTTGAAAATTGTGAAAATCAGTTACCTCACAACGCATTGCACCAACTTTATCATAGCTTACTACTGAGATATTAAAATGACTGACGAATCACTGTATCAAATAAACCTGAAATATGTTACAGACATTTTCCAGTTAACCTAATTCACATTTCCAGAGTACCCACCCCTCATATCACGTCATAATGAACTGCGTGATGTATACAATGACATCATAATGAATGACGTCTATAAGTACGTCACGAACACATATTTGAAGACGGTCTATGCGGTGTTGTACAAATTGTTTGCTTTTACTATTTAATAAATATGCTGTTGAATATTTTAAAACTAATTTGACAGGGCGCTGTTGCTGCCATAGGCAACATCTTCCCTGTATAGTTTTCAGGAAATTGATAGATACGGCGAGGTGTTGGTGGAGCTTAGCTAGTGATGGGCGGGGCATAGCTAAAAATGGAATGGTCCATTTCTATGTGGTGACCACATGAGATGGTGATCTAAACACAAAATGGACTTTCTCTGGAGTCATGTACCAAATAACATTGCCCAATGTAGTATCCCTCAATCATGCGCCAGGGGTGTATGCAGGAGTTTGTGGGTGAAAGACAATACCTGGACATGGTCCTGAATGACACCATTTGGTTTCAATGTCACC